>OZ012689.1:47093784-47206654 GCA_963942565.1 Maea johnstoni | reverse complement strand
AATAACACGCGCCGATTCCGAGTTGATCACATCCTCTCTAAATCTGGAGGGGCTTGTTTTGGCCATTAGCTAGCGAGAATTGTCGGGGAATTGCGCAGGTAATCGAAGATAAATTGCTTTACATTCGTTAGGCCTGCAATCGGCTGCTGCGTAATTTACAACATTTTTTTCCTTCCATTGTCAAGAGTTAGATCCTAGGTGTAGGCCAAGTCAATGCTTTTTCTACCGACGATGTCATGTATAGGAAGAGACAAGGTAACGGTCTTGCGTGTATTATTCACGTAAAAAGAATTATTTTTTCATCAAATGAAAAATGAAAAAATCGTTAATGATGGGGGCTGACGAAGTCAGTTTTTTTCTGATGGTATTTAGTCAATTTATGTATCCATCTCTATTTATTGACCTACTTAGTACAAAAACGAACACCTAATCTAGTATACATTGCTATACATAGTATAATATCGTATTGATTGAGCTTAGGTGACAGTGAGCAGAAAAATATGTATTCTGTTTTAGAACATGCGCAATTTCCAAAAAAAATCTGGTTTTAAGCTATCATCCACTAAATATGTTAAATCAGATTCCAATAGTAAGTGGCATGAGCGTGTCTCAGATAAACATACATACTCTGCTTATCAGATGGGGAGTCGCTAAGTTCAGTTGCTACTTGACGAGGTCGAGTCTTTGCGTTTAGACGCGTAACCCACCACGGCCAATGAACTACAACTACATCATAGTCCTAATCATCCCACATATTCTTGATTCTGGTTGGTCAAAGGCCATGGATTAATCGTCATGTTTTCCTCGCTCCTTAGTGACAGGCTGTTGTCCTTTACAGCTTATGAAATGATTGAATAGTTCATAGCAACAGCCATGAAATAGTTGAATAGTTACCGCTAGCCCGAAGAATAGTTATCGCTGGCCCGAAGAATACCCACAAACACCTGCAGAGTTTGCCGAGTGACCTAATGGTGAAACTAGTTCAACAAGTCAGACGATGAGTATTTATCCAAAATCCCTGGTGTTTGTAATTTTTCCCCCTTTTGTGTTTTGTATTTTGTTCGGTATAATAAAACATGACACCATACGCCATCTCTCGGGGAAGTTATTCCTGGTGGAAACCCCACAGGGATGTCATATTTGTATAATAAGATTTACACCCA
Source organism: Maea johnstoni (assembly GCA_963942565.1). Taxonomy (NCBI): domain Eukaryota; kingdom Metazoa; phylum Annelida; class Polychaeta; order Spionida; family Magelonidae; genus Maea; species Maea johnstoni. Next base: position 47,205,491 of record OZ012689.1, on the reverse strand, counting down.
TCCTATTTGATTTACTACAGTAATAATGTAAACCGTGTAATACCATATCATATCTACATATATACATGTACATGGCAACAGATTGTCCATTTGACCTCTTGTAAGAGAAAGACCTTCAGAGAACTTCAAATGCGTAATTTGTAGCCTAAATTCTATTAGGTTATTCTCGTAGACAAGCCAAACTGCATGTGTAGGTGTCACAGTACTTTTCAAGTGTTCGTTTTGGTTTACTCCAACAGGAGAGGTTTTTATATACTAACTGAATTGATGAGGTTTTTATCCATTGCAAACTGTAGTAACCACATATAATTTTTTAAAACTGTAGTTTTCCCAATCTTATTCTAGGAACGTTTTATAAACTTTTTTCCTAGACTCTATGTCAACACAAGCACTCAGCTCGTACAAATATTATCATTTTTTGTTTAAATACCTTTCCTGAGTTTATGATTTGTATAGATATTTTCTGATATTTGTATCCTGATTTTATTCTAATTCACTTTCAGGATTTGTATTTTTTTACTTTGAAAAATCAACTGTAAGGTCAATAAACGTACAGTGGCGACATTTAATCTCTGCACAAAATGCGTGGGCAGCCCGGCCATAATACACAACCGCACACACGATTGCCATCCAGTTCTCTGGGCATGGATAAGCTCAAAACTGAACGGGCTTTGATTTGCAAGCTACGTGGGTCATTGGTATGTTGGTATGTTCATTTTTGACAATATACATGGGTATTTGCACAGCCGACACTGCCAGACGTCCGGTCGACTGATGCAGGAATTAAATGTCGTTACTGTACATGTACATACAGACATACTCTGCCTAACCCCCATAAAGAGCATTATGTGAACAGTTTCAATTTTCAAATGACAAACTGCTCGGTTAGATGTAGAATAGACTCACTACATGTCTCCGTTAAATGGCTTTTTCCTGCGTTTGAACAGAGAGCTTCTATTTATATTGTATTTATATTATATTTATATGTATTGAAGTCTCTGGTCTGAATGATCTACACTGAGTTGATTTCTAAAATATTTTAATCCTGTACAATCCCCTCGTTGAACCTCGAAAATCAGTGATTTAGCAAGACTATCTTCAGTATACGTCGGGAAGAGGATCCCACGATCATAAGTTTCCTTGATCTCCTTCCTGAGGACTGCGCGGATAAAGGGTCTACCAGCGTAGACTCGAGACAGTCGTCTAAGTGCGATATCGCGTTGAAGATGTAGGGGCCGCCACCAGTCTAGTACTGCTCACTGAGTATAACGTCGTGGATTTATGGGGACAGTAGCAGTGGAGATGTGTCTAGGGGTGAATGTCTGGCATCGCCTGAACGCCGCATGTCATCATCTACAGGATGCAGGCATAGGGTGTCTACTAAATCAACGCTCACACAGTAATTATCAGACTCCGCTTTGATTCACTACTCCTGGGGCTGAAACAACTCCTGGAAAGCTCGATCAGTCGCTCGTGATTCACATACAACTCAGGCTCAGTTAGAACTTTACATTTATAGAGAAAGGATATAGTCATGAAAAACTTCAACTTAGATTGCCGCCTTTGCAGTATTCTATTCTGCCACTCCAGGAAAGTTATGAATACTAGGCCTAGGACAGACATATTTTTAAGGGAAAATGTAATGTACTGAGATTGCAGTATGGGGATAGATGTCCCCATCAGGCGCAGAGAATTGGCTCAAACAAAATCAAATTACTAGAAAACGTGAGGCCCTAAGCGGGACCCCAAGAGAGTTTATGCCATTACGATCAGACACACCCATTTCCCTGTCTGCTAAGTGAAATCTCATCAGGAAGGTACCGTGTTGACCTAAACTTTAGCAAGTACAGTGTATGCTTCCAGAGAGACCAAGCGTTACCAATTTTTCAATTATTTTGAAAAGGCTAGTTTCCCATTCGTCCAGTTGGTGGCGCTTGGTGAGTAAAATAGAAGCGCCGTAGACCTAGGTTTGTCTGACTTCTATTTCTCTTTCATCAACAGACGTTTGAAAATCAAACATTCGAGCTTGCAAGAATTCCTTAAAGTTCAATGGACACTTACATTTTTCCAATTTATTTCAATATCTGACATACATGTAGGAAGAGGTAAGGTTTTGTTGCATTACTCTATTCAAAATGGTTCCTTGATAAGACAGCCACTTACCTAGCTTAGCCAATGGAGTCGTAAATATCCGACAGTAGTCTTTTTAATGGATCTCTAAAATCTCTGTCTGCAACATAATCCTTCGCTACTGGGGAGCCATTAAGTCACTCCTGGTGTCAACCATGCTATAACCACTTTACTTAAAGTAGCACTTTTACTGTCTATAATCAGTTTGATGTAATCCAGAGAATCTGCCTTTAGGCGATAGTCCCCATGTTCCGACTTTTACAGTTGCATTACATATCAATTTAAATATAAGAACATGCTGGTGCAATTACTTTTAGGAAATTCATATCGTGGTATATGATTGTATTTCAAACTACAAGTTTGAGAAAAATCGTGCCGCATTCGGAAGATCAGTTTTCATTTCAGAGAAAAAAAAACTTCTCACCCAAGCACGCTAGATATTGAACTAACGATTTTCTATCACTGTGGGGATAAAGTTACTACATCTTGACAGTTTGATTTAAAATTGCTTAAATTTATGCGAGATATCACCAAAAAGTGTAACGTTAGATGCATGTCAAAAAGGTTATAACACAACCCTCTTGTTTATACTGATGACAATATGGAAAGAATTAGACGCTATACTTTTAAAGCTGCCATAATTCCATGAAGAAGCAAAACATAGAGTTCCTGGTGGCACTTTTTAATGATAAAAATAGACATGTTTTCCCCCTATATTTGACCTCAGGGATAATGAGTATGTGCCGGAAAGCATCACATATCCAATGTATGTTTATTGACTACAGCTCTCGCCGAAAACATCATACACTATTGCAACTATACATAAATACAGAACATGCAATATATACTAGTAATGCTTATAATATAATAAAGGCTGACATCTTTATTGAGTCTTTTACATTTCTCAATCGTTTAGAAAAAATATAAAAAAATATTCTATACTAGGCTGCAAGTCATTGGTAACATTTTCGTCGTGTGCACTGAGAAGGAGCTCAGCTTGACAAGACGATTGAGGCAATAACATTATCAACGCTGTATACTGAACGTCTTTGATTATTCATATTTCCAGTAAATCACCACGACCAGACACATTCGTTTGTGTCCTATTGTGTTACCATAATGTCATGGTTGCCTTGTTTTAAAGCAAGTTAAAGTTTGGCAATTTTCCACCCTTGACGCCTCAGCCAATGGAGTGCCTCGAGGGTTCCCTGTGTTAGACATTGAAACGCAGTCAAGACGTGCCACCTGCGAGAGCGTATCTGTATTTAGAGCTCAGGGAGCCAGGTACATCCTGTGGCTACTGATGAAATAATCTTTCCACAACGGTCCCATTGGGTATATTTCCTGATTTTTAATGCTGATCGTTTTCATATCATTTCCCGCATGTCATTCACAAGAGAATTTTCAACTACTAAATCGATAACGTGCGAAAGACAAGGGGCAGCATCCCCCTCCCCTACCGGCCATAAGAGAATAGAATAATCGCTGCCAAATTAAGTCAAGGAGAAGGAGAGCAACCTCGTGCAGAAGTCTGCCCCAGCGACTGAGTATGATATAGAAATACAGTGCACGCATTTAAGCCATGCACTAAAGGAGTGGGTAGCCTAGCCGTAATACACGACCGTACACCCGATTGCCAACCAGCTTCCTTGGCATGGATGCGACCACATGTCCCAGACCTCACAACCGAACGTATATTTGATTCGTTAGCTACTTTTTTGACATGTTTTCCATGGGTGTTTAAACTAGGCACTGGCAGACGTCCGGTCGACTTGTAAAGAAATGAAATGTCTGTATTGTACAATAAGAGTAACAGTATGGTTCGGTACCAATGACTTGATTTGAAGTAAGAATCAAGAGAATACTTTTTAACCCACTCAACTTATGAAGATTTAAAACCTCTAGAAATGTTGAAGTCGGTAGATTCTAACGTACACTAAAATGCAGATTTCTCCAGATAGTTTTTTATTCATATTTTTGTGTTTCCTATGATTGCTCGAGGTTCGCCGTCAATGCATTCACTCAAAGTAAAACGTTTTAAATGAACTCTTTTAATAGATTTCCCATGTTAACAAGCACTGACTAAGGTCTTTTCTCAACCGCCTGTTTTTGCGGTCGTCTCTCTGTCTTGTTTACGAGAAGTGCTGTTATCTTGTAATAGGGTGCAGCAGCAGAAATAGTCGCTTGCTGCCAGAACCAACATATGTTTGTTTGGCTACGTACTTAGCCCGCAATACCTTAACGTTACCTAATCTGCTTGTAAAAACTCCCCTCTGCCAAAATGGCACGCTCCCCGCTACCCAAGCCCTTCAATCACAGAAACCCCATACATTCTAAACATCCCATCCCCCTCTTTAACAGTTTTTCACCTTTTTATGCCTAACATATTGAAGCTTGTGGCGAGCACAAGATCTGACACATATAGAGGTATCTTAATAGCGACCAACCTTTTGAGAAATGATTGAATAGAAATTGAAGTTCGCGTTCTTTACGAACGTTTCCATTCAAATATTATTCAAATACTAAACTTTTTGGGCAAGTTTGGTCCGAATTTGTTAGGCCCTGCTTTACATGAATGTTTTCATGAGTCAGCCAGTAACCAACATATCTGGAATGTCCTTTTTAACATTATAGATCCTCATAGTTTGGCATGTCAATTGAGATTGAACTCTGTCACCTATCTAATGTGCATACACTGAGAAGAGAGAGAGAGAGAGAGAGAGAGAGAGAGAGAGAGAGAGAGAGAGAGAGAGAGAATATACATGTGTCATTAACATGTTATTCTAATTGTTCCTAAGTGACAAGAATATTGCCTTCCATTGCTTACCAGGCGCTAGTGTTATAATTTACCCTACTTACATCTAGTATCCCTACTGGCCGGGAGAATCGAAACAAACCCTACATGAGGGTTATGTTTTTATTCCCCGTGTTCTAATCTGGCCAGAGAGGAGTCAAGTAAGGATACACGACCATAACGAAACTCAGTATCTCAGGCGCCTTCACGAGAAACTGCTTGACTTTAAAATGACACTGACATTAGACAGGACAACAAACACGAAGCTGCGGGAAAGAACATTTATTCTATAAATCAACAACAACAACGCACTCACTGCTCATCTTGCTACATTGTATCGGAAAACTAACAAATTATTAACAGTTTTATCGTGAACAATAAAGCAACAAAGTAACCACTGCCTCACGTCCTGGCCCCTTATAAAGTGTCGTAGCACAGGGCAACAAAGTATCCAATACAGTCCGCTCTTCCTCCTTCGCGTACCTAAATTAAGTTGCAACAAAGTATCCTACGCGTGTTCCGTGTCTACTCAAGAACTGATACATTGTAACAAACCACGTACACGAGTACACTTCGACAAGTTTTAACCCTTTACAGCGAAACGGTGTCCCCGTCACACAACAAAACCAAAACCAAAGAAAAAAGGGTGGGTGGGTGGGAAAATCTCCAGTATCCGAACTTCCTCTGCCGCTTTCGAGCCCGCGCACTCCCGCTAACGAGTTATTGATTGCTTAAAATAACTGACTCCACAGGGTTCCCGCTCTCAACGCTACACGTGTTCGGAGTCACTCATTACCCAGGCCCACTCGCGCGCCTCGCTGCGTTCTGATTGGTTGCGCTGTGGCCTGATTGACATCGCAGTCGACTGCCACGCTCCCGAGCTATCTGTGATTGGTGGACGACACACTATGGCGTGTGCCAGCCACCTGTTGCCCCGCCCAATGCCAGGGAATGACAAGCCATTCCACCCAACATTAGACAGGACAACAAACACGAAGCTGCGGGAAAGAACATTTATTCTATAAATCAACAACAACAACGCACTCACTGCTCATCTTGCTACATTGTATCGGAAAACTAACAAATTATTAACAGTTTTATCGTGAACAATAAAGCAACAAAGTAACCACTGCCTCACGTCCTGGCCCCTTATAAAGTGTCGTAGCACAGGGCAACAAAGTATCCAATACAGTCCGCTCTTCCTCCTTCGCGTACCTAAATTAAGTTGCAACAAAGTATCCTACGCGTGTTCCGTGTCTACTCAAGAACTGATACATTGTAACAAACCACGTACACGAGTACACTTCGACAAGTTTTAACCCTTTACAGCGGCAAACAGTTAATTAACAAGGAAGTTGAAGTTCTGCACCAAACGACGCTGAGGGCCCACTCGCTAACCTCTTCGCAGCCCTCTCACGAGCCTGCCACGCGGGGAAATAAGCTTCCACTGCATTGCTGCGCCAACCGCCTAGCTGCCTTAAATCGCTAAGCGCTGCTCCCCCCTGAAAAGCTAGCGTACACGCTCCCCTGCGCAAGGAGTGAAAAGTGAAGTCTGCGGCCCCAAAACCCAAGGACTCCAAAAGGGCCCTCAAATAACCCCTCGCAAGACGCATAGTGAACCCCGGGGCAACCCCCCCTCCCCTCCTCCGTCCCCCCCTGAAGGTAAACAGACCCCTGTCTGTGCTCCCCTCAGCTGGCTGAGCCCGAAGAACCCTGGCATTAAGTGCCGGACAAGAGGGGGCCCCGTCTACCGCTAACATTGGTACCCAGTACCCCTCTCCTGCATCCTGGTGACATTTCCCCCATTTCAATCTCAGCCAAACCCCTGCCTCACTGACCCGCAGGTCCTGCAACGTTGGAAGTCTCGAGGCATCAAACTCCCCACTGCTCTCGGGCACGAGTGAAGACAATCGAGCCATCGAAGCGAAAGCCAAAGCCAACAGTGCTGAAAAAACCTCCCCCCTATGTCCCAAGCTCCGCGCTAGTGAGCACAGTCTATCCAGGATCTCGCGCGTCATCGCCCTGGCCGGGCTCGGCACATGCCTAACCGTCGCTGGTAAGGCCCTTTTCCAGAGAAACAGCCTGTAATCTGAAAAGGCTTCTACGCTAAACCCATGCTGTAAATGAAACGTTCGTAGTGACGAAAGTGCGTTCGTCACAGACTTATGCGAGCGCAGCGACCCCAACAAAAATTCAGCGAACCGCAATAAATGCCGCGGCGACGCAGGAAAATCCTGTTCCTGCAAAAACAAAGAAAAAGCTACATAAAGCGTCGCATGCGAACCCTGGTTAGCCCTCGTACCAGGTCTAAAAGCACTCCCTGTCCTCCTCCTTGCTGCCTGGTCCAATCTGCTCCTCTCTGCAAAAAAGAACAAAACCAGCTTGAACCCTCTACTACCACCTCATAACTCATTCCTCAACCCAAACAACCTGTCTGGCACCCTGACCCTGCGTGCCACTCGTAACCTGGGGTCTCTCGCAACCCTAACCCTGTACTTCTGCTCGGTGTGCATGCGTGACAGCGCGTCTGCCCGCACCAACAAACGTCCCGGAATGTGCACCACCGTTACATCCATGTCATACCTGCCTGCAAACAGAAAAATTACTCTCACACATTTCTGTACAAAATTGTCCCTCGACCTGCCTGTCTGCATTGCCAGGCACGCATTACTATTGTCACAATGCACTTTTACCTTTTTACCTCGCCATTTGTCCGCCCACACCTTGATTGCCACCACTATATTTAATAACTCTAAGTGTGCAATCGTGTGCCCTTCCTCCACTACGTCCGTGGGGAACTGTTCTGCATAGTACTGTGTGCCGTTAAAAGCACCGCACCCTGACAAGCACGCGTCCAATTCCAATTCCTCCTGGAACTGGATGGATTCTTTGTCTATAATCCGTACCCCATTGTAGTGAGGTAATAAGTCTAGGAAAAACTTCAAGTCCTTCTTGAAGCCTAAGGAGAGCGACTCTGCCCCCCTTTTCGGCGCCTCTCTAAGGTTCTGCAGCATTCTATTAGTAAACAGGCGCGCTGGCGGCGTCACGCTAGCCACAAACTGAAGCAGCCCGAGTAGCGACTGCATCTCCTGACGTGTGGCCCTGACCCGTCCCTCCCAACTCTGCAAAGTCTGCATAATCTCCTCCAATTTTGGTCCCGGTATAGACATCCTCATGTCTACAGAGTTATATAGTATCCCTAACCACACCATCTCTTGTGCCGGTTGGCACACCTTATGTAGTGCTTCCACTACCCCTAGTTCACGCATGATGCTCTGCAGTTGTTGCAGGGCCCCCTGTGCCCCAGCCTCCGTTCTCTCTGCCCCCCCAAAGTCATCGAGATACGGCCTGGACAGATAACCCCTCTTCCCGTGTATATAGGAAATAGCCTCCGAAGTTCGCTGCATGCACATGGCTGCTGTGCGCAGCCCGAACGGAGGGCAAATGTCTAGGAAAAACACCCCCCCGTAAGAGAAACCAAGCAGTGGCCAGTCTAAAGGGTCCACTCTTAACTGCCTGTAACCCCTTGCCAAGTCCGATTTGTACATGAAGGCCCCCCTACCGAGCATGAGCAGCCTCCCCTCCCTATAGTCTGATGTGGGCAACTTGATGTTCGCCGGACCATCTACATAAACATTGCTCGAAATCCCATCATTGACCGCCCCCCCCTGGGGCCAAGACAAATCCATAATTACCCTACGATGGGCTGCATCCCGTTTTGGCCTGGTCATGAGTGGATTTAATTGCACCCCCTCCGGTGGCGGACAGCGAAACGGCCCCGCCAGTGCCCCATGCCCCCTCTCCGTCTCAATGTAAAACTCGATGTCCCCAGCAAAGTTCGTCGCTGAGGGGTGATTGTGATCGGTGGACACTAGGCTCTCACACCCCTGACAATTTACTGGCCACCCGAATTCTAAGAATTCCACTAAGTTCGGATCCCGGTAGCCCCGTAAGTGTTCCCTCCACGCTGCAACATTCAACCCACTGGGGACCCTTCGCCTGGCCCCTGTATAATTGTAGCCCCCGATACGAGCCACTTCCTCATAAATGTCTTTCAACTCCATGTTAAACTGAGCACGGTCCAACACACTCACCCCCTCCTCTCCACTCTCGATGACCGTTGCCCGCTGCTCCCGCAATGGCTTGCCGACACCAAGCCCCCCCCCATCTGTCTGACCATCCAGTTGTATCGGTTCACCCGCACTGAACCCTCTCTGACCTGTAGTCGTAGCCCTTCCGGTCCCCGTTGTTATTGTTTTGCTCCCCCGTCCTTGACCCCAGTCACCCTGGTTAGGGCCCTGACCTTGCTTGGCCTGTACTGCATGCCCTCCCTCCGGTATCGGCGAAGGGACACATTGTGTCGGAGGAAGCATTGCTACTCCCTCCGTGGACCGTTTTTTGCCTCATCGGCAGCTTTCCTGGCACAATCCGCCTCTGTATGGCGAAACACCCCTGAGACCGTCTTAAAGCAATAAGCACAGGCGTGCATAAAAGGCGGATGATCCCTACTCTGCAAGCAGCTAGCCCTCTGAAATAACGCACAACATTTCGAGAGAGCTGGCTTCGGCTTCGCTGACGTCGCTTGCTGTTCCTTCGCCTCCTTCTTCTCAGGAAAGTTTGTCCTGCAATGGGTGACCCGCTTATCCATAATCGCGGCCTTATCCTCCCATGTAATGACCCCTTCCTCGACTTCCAGGCCCAACATCTCATAGAAAGCCAATGCGTTGGCCCAAGAAAAGTCGATAGTGTCCTGCATAATCATCTCCAATATCCCTGTCATGGTACGATAATCCCATTTACACTGCGGTGATCCGATCATGGCCAAAAACCCCACCACGAATTCCTCGGCCCGAAGATCAGCGTACGGCACACTTTTCCTCTTGCCTGCCACCAACCTCCGGACGTGGAGATGTGGCCAGTCAATAGTAGTTTGTACAATATCGGACGCAAGCAATTGCGACCCCGATTTCTTACCAGTGTTTCTCCGCCTGACCAGTGGTCTATCATCCTCGTCGTCCCCATAAACATCCACATTGATTTGGGCGATTCTGCTCGCTGCCTCCGCCATTAACGAAATATCCTTTCGCAACGAAGCCGGAGTTGCTCCCCCTTCCTCCTCGATAGCGTCCATAGGTTGCAGCGGGCCCGCAGTTGATGTTGTCGGCTGCTCGGGAAGTTCTTCGCCATCTGTACCGTGATATCTATCCATTCTTTCCTCCATACCCTCCATTTTCTCCCTCACCTCAAGCAGCAGTGCTATTACACTCTGTTGTTCGTCTTCGTTCCCCGTTTCTTCGTCTCTTAGTTCTCGACAATGCTTTCCCGTCGGTGGGAAATGCACTTTTCCGCACTTCTTGCATTTATATTCCTTAGGCATCGTTCAATTGTTCACTTTCAAGAAGTCAAAAGTCAAAAATCTCCAGTATCCGAACTTCCTCTGCCGCTTTCGAGCCCGCGCACTCCCGCTAACGAGTTATTGATTGCTTAAAATAACTGACTCCACAGGGTTCCCGCTCTCAACGCTACACGTGTTCGGAGTCACTCATTACCCAGGCCCACTCGCGCGCCTCGCTGCGTTCTGATTGGTTGCGCTGTGGCCTGATTGACATCGCAGTCGACTGCCACGCTCCCGAGCTATCTGTGATTGGTGGACGACACACTATGGCGTGTGCCAGCCACCTGTTGCCCCGCCCAATGCCAGGGAATGACAAGCCATTCCACCCAACATTATAAACGCTTCTGCTATACTGACATTAAGAGCTAAGAGCGCGCGCGAATGTGTGTGTGTGTGTGTTTATATATATTTATATATATATATATATATATATATATATATATATATATATATATATATATATATATATATATATATATATATATATATATTAAATATGACACATTACAGAGAGAGAGAGAGAGAGAGAGAGAGAGAGAGAGAGAGAGAGAGAGAGAGAGAGAGAGAGAGAGAGAGATTTAGCACGTGATTTAATACGCTTTGTGTCTACTCAGTAGAATTATCATAAAGCGAAACTACTTAAATAAATAAAGTATGTTGATATGAATATAAAGACAAATGCTGAGAAAGGAAAGTTGAACATAGACATCAATGCAACCAACCACGAGGAGTTGAGAGAAAGAACTATTATGTTGGAACGTGTATATAATATTGCACTTAGTATAACCATAGCCTTAGATACGTATACTAGTATTTCAAATAATCATTTAATGGGCAGCATATCATTTATCCTGTCTATTGGCCTCGTTAAAGCGAAGGAATTATATAGATCCGCATTCATAGACCACTATGGTTACCTAGATGAGACAAATATATTGAGGAAAGGGGATGCTCTAAAAATAGCATGTACGTTATGGGCTTTGTTCATTTCAGCCCACGTCCTCCTAAATCTTGCTGATGGGAGTACTACCTTACCAGCTAGCTCATGATGGAGCCCTTCACAACGGCACATTGGCTCTGAGAGGTAGGGAGCCTGTGTATTGGCCCTATTGTAACAGGTAGAATCACTCTTATGTAATCTAATTTCCCACAAAACAAATCATCCCACCAATTGCAGGGATGCCAGGGCTTCGTGCCACAATCTGGAGGCATTCTTATCGCAAAACTAATCACATATCGTATATAGTTCAAATACGCATTGTGAAATCCGTGTGTTTCATCATGGAAATGAAAGTAAAAGAAAAAAATATTACCTAGTACTTGAATTCTAGATTTTTCTCCGATTGGAATATATTACATATAGCTGGGCTGTATAGCTATGCCATATACTTAGCTCACATCTCATCCGTTATGGAATGAAAAATATCAAAATCTGATCGTGGCGTAATTAAATACCATTACTTATGATTTATAAACCATTTGCAATTGGAGTAAAGGGACTTACACGGTATGGTTAAAATGTACATAACTTCTTACATAAAGTATAATTTGAATAGTATTCATCCTGGCCCCCAAACTTGGGTTCGCAGGTTCGAATCTCCGCTGGATCCCCAAGCGGGCTGGCCTGTTTGCTATATACATGTGCGGCGTTGTGGAGGGCAGTCTATGGTTCTTCTGCAACTAAAAGACCCCTTGGAACTATTCGTGAAGAGAAGGGAATTTCTTCCCAGTTCCGGGTTTCTATCTCGTCGTGATATGACCTTAAAGCTGTTGAAAGCGACGTAAAAATCCATTCCTTCCTTCCTTCTTTTTGAGGATGATTGTCAAACATAACAGGAACAATATCTTTGTTTTAGGAATTATCAGACTATTCCATATATAGCAAGGCATATTTCTATGTAAAACTCGGTTCTTTATTAGCAACCCACTATAAGGCCTATGCGCGAGTTGCTTGAATACCATGAAACGCAGACAGACGCCAAGGCAGTTTAACGCACGATACATCAACATGATGGAAATCTAAAAGAAAAATCATAAGTGGCTGAAATTTCTAAGTTTATTTTTTTACAGCATCAATCTTAGCGGTGTCCCAAAATGGCAACACTGGCATATTTGCGATGACAACGTTGTGAGTTAAACCAATGTAAAAATGGCAAACTACTTTTATGTGAATTTTCTTTTTTGTACAGCAACACATCTTATATAAACAGCACAGGCTGAGTGAAGGCACTTTTTGCCCATAATTATCATCAAACCTCGACCTGTTTAGATAATCTCATGTTTCTCGGTATGCGCCCAGAAAAGTAGGTTATCCGCCGATCTCTTACGCTTAAGTACTAGGCACTTTTTAGACTTGCTACCCAGTCTGTGTGAACACCTGCCTTGATGATCCACCGCGAGTTTAGTTCTGTTATTGCACGTTAGGTGGTGCCATGAGAGCTTTAAATGCTTACATATATTTTCTGATAACCACACACACATACATGCATACATACATGTACATACATACATACACCTCCATCCATACATACATCCATCCATCCATACATATATATATATATATATATATATATATATACATATATATATATATATATATATATATATATATATATATATATATATATATATATATATATATATATAAATAGATAGATATATATATATATATATATATATAATATATATATATATATATATATATTAATATATATATATATATATATATATATATATATATATATATATATATATATATATATATATATATATATATATAATTCCATTGTGTGTGTGTGTGTGTGTGTGTGTCAGAAAATATATGTGAGCATTTAAAGCTCTCGTGGCACCACCTATATAGCTAATCCCAATACTTAACTCACATATCATCATTTGTGGAATAAAATATATCATAATCTGATCGTGTCGTAAGTAAATTCCATTTGTACTTATTATTTATAAACCATTTGCTGTTGGTTTGTGTGTGTGAGAAAAGCAAACAACTGATAACCAGTGCAGTCAGGGGGTAGCTAGAGGAAAAAAGCTGAAAAAACACAGGGGAATTTCCTTCCACAGATACGACTTTCTACTCCTCTAGGTCATCTGGAGACTCATTAGTCACTCCTAAGGAATGCCTCCATTTCAACTCATGCGTTGAAATTTGAAATTCTGCAGTCGCGCGTCTAGTTTATAATTGATCACATGGGTATTTTGGATGAGCGCTAGAATGTGATTCGGTTGGTATCATGTCATTGGATTGTAGTGATGATTTATGCAAAATACTTTTTTCCTAATCGACGGAATAAAAAACAAATGGAATCCATCAAAGTCGCACGTCCATTTGCAATGGCGCCGTCAGAGGCCATATCGAAACCCATTCGTCATTCATAAGGAATTTATCACTAAAACTCGAAAAAGATTCCCAAGATATCGCTGTTAATCTTTATATGAGAGATTTACATTCATACTCGATCCACAAGGCAAAGTAATCAATATCTGGTTGTTTGTTTACTAACTAGCCATATACAAAAAGAATGCCTTGAAACGAACAATTAGTTCTTACGGTGTCTTCAGAGCAAACACTTATTCAAGCACTTATTAAAATCTGTTAATATGAGGATTGGTTAATGACTTATTCAGAATGTCAGGAAAAGTGATGATGAATCCAAAACCCATTATTAGTATCACATCACCTAAAATGTATAAATAGTGATGTATATCAAATATCATATTGCGAATATGCCGCAATAAATAGTTCAGTTATTATGTTCTTTTTGTTCCTATGAGAAATCTTTGTAATTGTATGGTTTTCTTTCTATGTATGGGAGTCAATAAGATACATACACACATACATACATAGCAGGTCTTGATGCCCACCATGACACAGTTCAGCGGAGACTTTACAGGAGTTTTTCCTTTCAGTTTGCATCTCAAAGAAATGACTATAACAATGCCAAAATGGGAAAAAGTTATACTAAGCAATATGTTAACTTTAGGACTGTATGTATGTATGTATGTTCATTGACTGTAATTGGTATATTACAAAACCATCTGACCCATCTCGATGATTTTATTCTACAACAGAGCAGGGCATGTAAGCTGACTAAAGGACAGGTCTAAAATAATTTGAGTGTTGGCTCTCTCCGACCATTAAAAGGAGGCTCTTTAACTACGCCCAATTGTCTTCAAACCTAATATCCAATATCGTAGATTTTGGAATTCGGAATTTCGTTCTCCGTCACTTTTCTGCCATATTGGGGCTAAGTCGTGACTAGTCGGTTGTGAAGAATGGTGGAGACAACCGCAGTACCCTGCGAACACAACCGCCGAAGCCCAAGTCACTGGCAACTTTCTCACATGCCCCGGGTTGGATTCGAACCCGATATCGTAGATAAAGCAATAAACTGTGCAGCCCAATGCCCCAATAGTGATACGATTTTATAATATCCAAGTAGCTTGACATTCTTTTGATACAAAATTCTCTAGAGAATCGTTCCATTAGTAAAAAGATGACATGTTGTACTGATCATTTCCACCAAACCACTCCAACTAATCGAAAATACCTGATCTCCAAACCCCGGTAATAACCAGCCCACTATTGTACTGATGAGAGGCAAAGGCGATCGGCTTAGTTCAGTGCCTGTAAGACGTTTTCATTATAACCAGGACGTCCCGAGATGTGTTCAGCCATCCCTTCCCTCTCTGGGTGGGTGTAAAGGCTCTGGTGGTTGTTATTGGTAAGGAAGGCGAATGGGTGAGAGAAAGTCACCTCTTTGCGCAAGGAACGCTATTAATGATCTATTACCGTAATGACCACAAAGAGAGAGAGAGAGGCGCGAGAATATTATGGCCAAATTCAGCCTTTTCGTTTTAGGAACCGTATACTCCTTTTAATCGATAAACAAATTGAGCGTACACATGGTAGCCATATATCAAGGTTTTATGATACAAAAACATTTCAAGAAATGTTTGACTTTGATTACAATATGTTGTTCCTGTTGAGTTCAACGAGCATTCTACGGAAATTTTCAAATATCTTTCTTTATGAAACTTCATTTCAAATTGCATTTTGGAATTTCGTTTTTCGTCGTAATTAGCCAGTTGTAACTGGCGGAGGGAACCGGAGTACCCGGTGAAAACCACCGCCTAACCCCAAGTCACTGGCAACCTTCTCACATGCCCCGGGTAGGATTCGAACCCCGTTTAGTGGTTAATACTAATAATAATTGATATTTGATATAGCGCCCTTTCCACCTATAATGTTCAAAAGCGCTTTGGTTAGAGACAGCTAGCAGTCAGTGGCAACGCCTTAGACCACACGGCCATCAGGGCAGGCCAAATTGGGTTGACCTCGTGTGTCATCCTAATATGAATAAGCTAGTAAGGTGATGTCAAACGAGAGATTTGTACATATAGCTAATCAAATGCCATATATATATTTTTCATGATGAAAAACGAAAAGTACTCCAGGAAGGAATCATTAGCTTTTGAATTCTCACTGTCACAGACAAAGCACATGATCGGTTAAGTCTATAAAATTTTGAAAGCAAAAACGAAGATAAAGTGGTTCTACAAACCTTTCCTTTATTAAAGTATTGCTCAGGAGGTGAATGGTCTTTGTCGGCCTTGCTACTTTTGTGGAGTTAAATATCATCGAAAAAGAACACGATTGAGAGTACATCATTTCTTTCATTCTCTCTGATCGCGCTACGCAAAGAGACATGGTGACAAATAGATGGTGACAAATAGAAAGCGACGTTCAAGCTATATATAAGCGAGGTCGCAGGTTGAAAAATGAATACTATTTAGTTCTCGCAGGAAACGGGAAAGATTGACAAATTCACCCTGACAGCGCGTCTCCAAAAGAGTGGACAGTAATGAAATGAATCCTTGGAACAGATGCTACACAAGCCACCGCTTTGATGTCAAGCGAAGGCTAATAGCAATGGGTCGCATTGTCAAGTTGTACTAATGTGTATATGGCCTCACGCGCGGAAAGTCAAACATCTTGAAAAGACAATTATGAAAATCAATGTCTCCATGGAAGAATCGAATGCAACAACTACCACGTTGGTCTGGATTTCCACGAACAGCGTTTGTTTCTAATTGACTAGCAAATCATCACAGAACACCCCGTTAGATTAGGACTTCATGTAACTACATAGTGGACCTTTACATCTTATCTTAGTCTATCTTACTAATTCGATGGTACAAACATTTTAAACTACTTTTTGATATTTTGATAGTTGCAATAACAGAGAGAGAGAGAGAGAGAGAGAGAGAGAGAGAGAGAGAGAGAGAGAGAGAGAGAGCTCTAAACTTGCATATTTGATGGATCCGTTACATGAGCCACAGCTAACGACGACAAACTGTATTGGTTTTTAGACATTTACAGTCTGTTGGCATCGCACAGTCACAATAATTTCCCAATTTATGTGTACACCGACATCGTGTCATCAGTAAATATACTTTGAACATTTTGAAGTATGCACTTGAATTGTTTATCAACTGTTGGCATCGCACAGTCACAATAACCTCCCAATTTATGTGTACACCGGCATCGTGTCATCAGAAAATATACTTTTAACATTTTGAAGTATACACTTGAATTGTTTATCAACTGTTGGAATCGCACAGTCACAATAACCTTCTTATTTATGTGTACACCGACATCGTGTCATCAGTAAATATACTTTTAACATTTTGAGGCATGCACTTGAATTGTTTATCAACTGTTGGCATCGCACAGTCACAATAACCTCCTAATTTATGTGTACACCGACATCGTGTCATCAGAAAATATACTTTTAACATTTTGAAGTATGCACTTGAATTGTTTATCAACTGTTGGCATCGCACAGTCACAATAACCTCCCAATTTATGTGTACACCGACATCGTGTCACTAGTAAATATACTTTTAACATTTTGAAGCATGCACTTGAATTGTTTATCAACTGTTGGAATCGCACAGTCACAATAACCTTCTTATTTATGTGTACGCCGACATCGTGTCATCAGTAAATATACTTTTAACATTTTGAAGCATGCACTTGAATTGTTTATCAACTGTTGGCATCGCACAGTCACAATAACCTCCCAATTTATGTGTACACCGGCATCGTGTCATCAGAAAATACACTTTAAACATTTTGAAGCATACACTTGACTTGTTTATCAAATGATCGCATATCGTCAATAGAGGTATCCCTTTGTCCTTTCTATATGTTACTAGTATACTGGCTTTACAGCACAAGTCACCATTTGACCTGCTTTAGAACGCAAGTTATGGCACAAACATCTTCAACACGACGCCATTTTTCTTTTGTTTCCTATTACTTCTGGTCACTTCCTTCAAGGATCCTGGAGCTGGTGCTTTCACGCATGCATAGGTCCTGCCAAAGTAATTCCTCAACAACTGCAGGTTCTTGGGCTATACATACTTAATCAACCGACCTCATTTATGTTTTGCCAACTAAGTCCAAAATCAGTAAAGTAGGGCTGCGTGTTCCGCATTGGAATATATATATATATATATATATATATATATATATATATATATATATATATATATATATATATATATATATATATATACATATATATATATATACATATATATACATATATATATATACATATATATATATACATATATATATATATACATATATATATATATACATATATATATATATATATATATATATATATATATATATATATATATATATATATATATATATATATATATATATATATATATATATATACATTCATTATAGCGCTGTGTTGTGGGAATATGAAGTACTAAGTATACGTTTTTGGAACGTTTGCATCTATATGGACATGTTTCGAAGCAGAAATGATATGCACCCTGCCGGTTTGCAAAATGCAAACAAGTTAAGCAGTATTATGAGAATTGCAACAACTACTACTACTCCTACTAATTAGTACACAGACTGTGTCTTCTAGTATATATCCAACTTACGATAACGTATTTTTAAAAGTCTTGAAAGCATAGTACGAAACCGAACAGTAATGTCTAACGCCTGAGAAAATTGGCACAGGCAAAATACCACACAGATAAAAGTAAAAAGACTCCTGTTTCCATCACCTAGCAATGAACAGAGCACCATGGTAGCAGCTTAACCCTAATGAAATTCCCAAAATATACGATTGATTGATTGATTCTTCTTTTAAACTTTCAGGAAATGATGTTTTCCATGTTTATTCTTGCATTTTACAATTCAATTATCATCCTTAAAGACGTTTACTGAGCGCTGAAAGACATTAAAAGGAAGTGACGGGTAATTGCCAAAGTTCCATCTTACCGAGAACGTTTTCAGGGAGCTTAAAGTTTATCTTCAGCTTTTAGATACTGCAATTTCCTCATAAAATCTTTACAATATTTGTATAGGTTTTTATATGAAAAGGAAACGCGTGAGCCATTAAACTTACATGTAGTATTATCATAGCATGCTATATGTAATTTATATCTTAGTTTTTAAGCTTCTGATAGTATACAACAGTGTTCCATTTTACCAAACTGAATCATACTCAAGGTGTCCAGTTGACCCGACATGGTAGTTTTAGAAATGTTCTCTCAGCAATGGGAGATACGTTTTTAGGCTAACCTCAAATCCCCCATGGCAACTGGTGTTGAAAACGAGCAACCAGTTATGCCAAATCAGCTTTTGACGACTAGAGCATTTGGGATGTGACCTCGAGTGGCATTTCGGGGTTGCTGCAGTGCTAGGGTATCTCCCATATGTGCCATTAATCACTCGCTAAGTCTGCTTCCTAAGGAATCACAGAGAGCGTCACAGGCACATCTGGCACACACCAACAGCGTCAATAGAAACATGGTTATTTTGTTAAGGTAGACAACGACTCACGCGAAATAGAAAGTAACAATATGAAGGAGGGTACTATTAGTTACGCCCTGTTGGAAAGTGCAATCCGGCCTGCTATCCAACCGAAGTCATCCAGATCCCGCGAGTCGGAGCCGAGTCGGATCTGGATTACTGAGGGCGGATAGCAGGCCGGATTGCACTTTCCAACAGGGCGTAACGAATTCATCACCTGCTCTTTCATGCTAAGAAAACATAACAAATACATCTCATAAAATTTTTAAATAACTTTGGAGGTCAGAACGAGGTTGGTGACCTCTAGGGGTCAGATTGCAGGGCAAGTGGTAATATTGAATTCTGCCGTTCGATATTGAATCTACAAAGTGTGAACATTTCTAGATCTAACACCTATTGAGTCCAATGTCCAGTGGCAGCATTAAACGATATCAAGGAGCATACCTATGATGAATAATAACACAGCAACATACCTATATTAAAGAGGGTTCCGAATTACGATCATCATCACATTTTTGCTTTAGTTATGCTAAACCTTGACTAGCTAATCGTAAGTGGTGGAGAAAAGTACCCGGCGAAAACTACACAACTAAATGGCACAATATATATATATATATATATATAAATATATATATATATATATATATATATATATATATATATATATATATATATATATATATATATATATATATATATATATATATATATATATATATATATATATATACACACACACACACACACACACACACTTGTATGTGTGTATGCTTTCCATATTTTCATTTCATCAGTATCATATAGCAACTGGTTTTGAACCAGGACGCCGGGGACATATTGCGAGTGTAGTGTTTTGTTATATGATACATCCATTCCTAATATAGTACCTGCTTGATCGTAAGTGATGACTGATTCGCAGGGGATTGCTGCTGAAATGATAGGGAAGTACATGCCGTCTTGATAAATAGGCACATTTGCTCAAAGGTGAGAATATGTAGAGTATAAACGGGAAATATATGTAGTCCATACATCTCCAAATGCTACCTACATCACAGTACTCCCAAAACAGCCGAAGAACGCTTATGCTTAGCAGTTGAAGGTCACTCGCCGTGCAGCCCAGTATTTTGCGCGCCACTTCTGCTAGGCATTATCCTGAGTTCACCTCAGGACACGGAAAGTAAACAGATCAATATTGCAACGCGCAGAAAAAAATCACTCACATCCTTCTCGTGTATCCAGGGCAATGATGCCCTGCAGGCTCTGAGTTACCTGAACACAGCTCACTGCCGTACGCAACGCCACCGCATGAAAGGTAACAGTGTGTTGTCATTGGCCCTGTTATATAGAGAGCATACACATGGTCTGACAGAGAGATAATATGCACACGATATTTTGAACCTAATATAAAAACTTGAGATGTATTTCACAGAATCTTTTTGTTCGTGGTGGTCGCTCTATAAATAGTTATTTTAAATAATTGACTCCCATTGATTATGAGTTAAGTTTAAAGAAGTCAGCCAATGCGCACACTCAAGATGCAAAAGGTTTGAGCAATGTGGGTGAAAATGTGTGATTAGAAATAGAGGAAGGAAGAAAATGACTCGGTTCAAAACTTCGCTTTCAATGGCTCTATGTTGTTCTTTCATTGTCATATGGAGAGGGAATTCGATTCTATTTTGATAGTACAATTAGAATGTTACTAGAGTAGACCAAATGCAACAATGCAGCTAAAAACAGCTATTATTCGGCGGATATTAGGGGCATTACAACGAGTCAAATGATTTTATTGTCTTTTGTCCAAATTTGTATTGGCCAATAACACTGAAATTATCTGACGCTTAACTAAGGTAAGGCTAATAAATTTGCGGGTCTGTTCATTTACTACATACCTTGAATGCCCTAAGGCAGGCTCCCCAATATTCGGTCCGGTTATGTCCTAATGAAACCGTACAGAAACGTTTATTTCATATTTCATATTATTTATTTCCACACTGATATCGGTAACGTGCATGACTACTGCTATATAGCACTAAAACGCTTAAATATAAATATTGTCCCCCAATATGGAGCCCCGAAACAGAGACCAAAAGCGCGCGAATCAATATTGTAACACTGAGCGAAGCTGCAACTCATATCCATTCTCTGTAAGCAAGGCAATGGTGTAGAGCGGCGGTTGCTTAAATAAATCTCGGCGCACCATTCAACGCTATATTATCACAATTGCTCTGGGAATACACACCAAATGAATATACATAAAAGCAAATGTATTTGTGCAGATGAATATAGACTACAATCCGCAATATAATTTCTACATCGTTCCCTATCGAATTGGAATGACCGCACTTGACTGATCATAAAGATAAAGCACGGAACCGTAAGATAATTTCCTGAAAAATGTGCCGTATCAGATTGGACTGACCGGACATGACCGATTATGCAAATGGAACGCGAAGCCGTTATATGATTCTCTCACAATTTTTTTTTATCGAATTGGAATAACTGGACGCGATCGGTTATGAAAATAGAGCACAAATCTGTAATATGATTCCTTGACAGATTTGCTTTATTGGATTGGAATGACCGGACAGGACCGCTTGTGGAAATTCTGAACACAAGGCCCTGATAAAAGTGTTCTTGGTTTTCTACCTAATCATGACAATAGAGCACACAACAGTTATATATTGAAATGGCCGATTTTACCATTCTCAATATAATATGTTTCTTATGGATAGACATCAAAAGCTAGTCTTAGGCTGGGCTGTAGGTCAATCTAAACTGCACTTTCCAGTATTTCTTCGAAAAAGTCATGTTTTCTAGTGTAGACCTATATAGAGCTTACATGTAGGTGTTGCAGGCAGAGACTGGGCTGTAACCATCACATGATAAAACGCCGTTATAGTTAATGTGTAAGGATTTGTGCGAACCCTTGGCTAGGACGAGGCTCATGCTAGATGTTATAAGAGAAAAAAAAACTATCAGATGATACCAATATTTTAATCTGCTTCACATTTAATTGTTGCCAGAGTTGACCAAGTTGTCTTTTCCATACTTTGCGAATATTTAAACAGGCAGAAGGGCCTGTTTTGATCCGTAGTATCCCCACCTCTTCCCCATATTCCAGTGTAAAGGTGCATGGTCTATGTCAAACGTCAAAGAGATGACACCAAATAGTTTATCACAAAATAACTATTTCACGAGAATGTGACACATTGGTAGGAAATGTTTAGTTCTAAGCATAACCTTGAAGATTTGGCCTACTCTAAACACAGCACTTGTAGTCAATCGCAAAGTAAACAGTTTGTGGGCTAGACGCCATATTTTAACTGTTTAACTCAAGATGACGGAAGTGACCCGGAAGACCTGTTGTAACCCAAACATATTTTCTAAAAAAACAACACTTTTATCTACTTGAGTATGGGAACCAAGAACAGGGGGGAAGTTTAATAGTTCACACATACATTTTCATCCTTCAAACTAACGACGAATGACAGGTAACCTGTGACAGGTACATGTATATTATGTAGTTATGAAAAAGCCACATTTTTCAAAAATCGCACATGAACCAATGTAGGACACAAATTCATAAGAATAAAAATATAACATATACAGATTAACATGTATTTTATAACACGTACTTTGGTAGAGGTTCAGTTCAAGAAGATTGCTCCATTCATGATACAATTCACAGATAGCAAGAATGTCCGAATCTAATAAATCAAGGATATCAAAACCTCATGGACACATTTGTGTGCAGTCAAAATATTTGCTTTGGCACCCGTATCATCACTGATAATTTGCTGTACATGTATTCGGTATGTCAAAACGATACATTTTATAAAGTTACAGAATTTTCATGTTATTAAAGAAATATGAGTGCTCAATTTGGTTAGGTGTTTTTCAACATTCAGATTGCTATACGTTTGAGTTCCGCCCACTGCGCACGGAGTTTCGTCTATTGGTCAGACAATCCACCACACATTGCCTCAGTGGACTTGGCTCTGAGACAGACGAAGATATACGAGAGGTTATATCATGAACTCAATCATAACACTGTTAGAAGGAGAAATGGCCGCCTGAAGTTTCATGCTCCCCGAAGATTTGAATTGATTTAAAGAATGAACATCCCTGGCAGGAAATCAATAGAGGTGCATGTACAGTACCGGCTTTTAATTCCTGTACCAAATGAGCGGGAAGACCGGGCATAATACACGACCACACACCCTTTTGCTGCCCAGTTTTCTTGACAGGGATGCTACCACAAGTCTCTTACGGCATAGCTTAATGTAGCTTTGATATGCAGCTAGGTGGGTCAATAATATGCCTGACTTACCATTCTCGATACGTTATGAATGGACAACCAGTCGCTGAGAGGCGTCCAGTCGACTGGCGCAGGAATAAAATGTTTTCATTGAATTGTTTCGACAGTCAGAAATAGAACATTATGGTATATACATGTACTGGGTCCTGGTGATAATATACAGATACATATCCTGAAGTTTATGACGAATTCAGATGGACCCTTATGCTGGTGCTGGCCAATTTGGCCAACACGAAATGATGCAAAAACCGGAAAAAAATACTGAAACCCTGGCAAATGGGAACTCAACTGGAAGTGCTGATCAAGAGCTATCCAATGAATACCAACAAGGCAGAGTTTAGATAGTTTTCGAAAATGTTTGAGTCCTTGAGCTTTGAATGAATTCTCAGCATTGGAATTGTTAATATCTGAACGAATTCAGGAGATTTGATCCGCTGAGATATGAAAGTAATGCGCAATCCCATCTTATAAAATATCAAACGTCGTAATAGCATCTGCGCGTTTCGAGCTTAGTTGGGTTAAAAACCACTCCAGGTAAGGCACTCTAACTGTCAATAACACTCAGACATTATACAAGATGTATTGCCTATGATTTAAAAACTGTCAACTAAGTGTGGTTTTAATCCTCATTTCTGCCTAGCTGCCAATATTGATATTAATTTCACAGCAATGCAGGAATAAAACGTTCTAAGAGCAAAATCTCTTTGTAATAACAACTGCTAGGTATTGGCACGCCGAAAGTGTGGAAAGGTACAACAGCAGAAGAAAAAGAAAATAAGTAATACAAAACATGTCAAAGTAAAGAAGGAACACCAGCGCATGTTCCAACATCTGCAAATTGCTCTTTAACTATTGAAAAGTCTGCATCAAAATGCATGTGACCATTGCTGATGTAGTATTGCAGTGTGGATATAAACATGGTGAAACTCGGTATCTTACCTTTTACGGAAACAATTTCCGATATTGTCGTTTTACAAGAAAAGATATAGCCGATACCTCGAAAAAGTTTTATGAATCCGATTAAATGGTTTGGATTGGAAAATCACAATAGATACAATAAAGAAGATCCTCGATTATTTTACATGTCCTTGCAATAATTCTATTTTACATCGTCGTTACAGGTACATGTGCTTTTATGAACCCAGTCAAGGTGTGTGAGTAAGTTGTCATTGATTTGGGTAGGTAGGTAATCTTTCCCATCAACTCCTTTCTTCTCCACAATCGAATCGCTACATGCACTAGTATTTAGCCGTACAGTGTCGACATTTAATTCTAGCACTAATTGTGTGGGCACCCGGGCATAATACACAACCGCACGCCCGATTGCAGCTTAGTTTGCTGGGCATGGATAACCTCACAACTGAACGTAGCTTAGATTCCAAGCTACGTTGGTCATTGCTGTGCTTCGCTATCTCTTGACATGTTATTCATGGGTGTTAGTACAACAAGGCACTGGCAGACGTCCTGTCGATAGGTGCAAGAATTAAATATCTGTACTGTAGATGACAGGAGAATGACGATAGCCAGAATCCATTGCTGTGCTCCCAGAATGTAGGCCAGTTTCGTATTGCTGTCATAATTTGTTATCCCACAATTAGATTAGCAAAGATCTTCCTATAAAGCGATAATCCGTCGCTTTAGATTAGCCTCCCAGAGATATTATCCAGATTGACTTTTAGTTTCTAAGAAGAGCAAGGTCGAGAAATGTGTCAGCGTTATAGTTGAGAGCTGTAATTTGAGAGTAACCTATAGCTAATATGATTGATGCATTGATGCTTCCATGTTCGTTAACACTTCCCTGCAGATGATGTCGTGTATTGTGTTTTGTAAGAACTTTCATGTTCATTTCTGTTTTCTGGTTCAAACACTTTCCCGTACTGTTCATATTTGTGAGAGATACATTTATAAACATTACCAAACATAAATACATTCACACGTACATACATACATACATACATACATACATACATTCACACATACATACATAAGAGGCTGCCGCGATTCCAAATCAAAGAAGAATTATAACAGCAACAACAACAACAACTACAACATTCCTACAATATAATTATCCTAACACAAATAACAACAACGCCACTACAAACTTGCTATCATAAAAATGATTGAATAAAGATGTAAATGTCACCACCAACGAATTACTTTCTTCTCAGAAATGAGACCAAACTCTACAGAAACGTCGGCAAGGTACATGTATTTCTAATCAACCCAACTGCACGACACGTTTCTAATCACAGGTAAGCAATTAAAGGTAATCCAGTCGGCGTCTTCTGTTCGGCGATCCAATCCCCCCAGGTAATATCACTCCTCTCCTTCGATGCCAATGCGATATAAATTACCCTGCAGCGACCAAAATAACACTCGCTGATAGTATGGAAAGCAGTGTGAAAGAAGATATTGCAATGCAAAAAATGTATTAAGTCTTCATGATCCACTATGAAATAAATCGGGTAGCAGTACGAAAAGCAAACCCAGATTTCTGATATATATATATATATATATATATATATATATATATATATATATATATATGTATATATATATATATATATATATATATATATATATATATATATATATATATATATATATATAGCTAATTGCATGCAAGTATATTGTTCTAGCTCTCTCTGTTTTTTCACGTTATGTAAGGCATGCCTCCCTTTACGTCTATCAGGAATGGCTGCGTTGGGAAATCTACTGTATATATCATACATAATGCCCTTACTCTGATGTAGGGAATGAGTATCCTCTTGTATTGATTACCTTTGTAAATGCCAATATCACATGACGGATTACATAACAACATATATTTGCTTAGAAAGGGAACAATCCGCTTGATGTACGATGGAACACAAACAGCATAACTGCAATTCGCTTGGGAAAATAGCTCTTTTCACACAGACTAATGATCCCCAGATGATGATTTCTGGGCTATAACGTTGCATCCCTGCAGTGCTGTGAGTGGACTTTTTTCTCTCTCTCCATAATGTCTGCAGTCAGGCCTGTATTTCGAGGATTGTACATGTATACCATACCTTGAATATGCAATGTCACTCGGGTCCATACCCATTATAGGAAGTCATGTTTCAGGGGTCAGGCTTCGTTTAAAAACTCTGAGAGTCCACAGGACTTTCAGTTGTTGAATTCCCATAGCCCCAATCAAGATCTCGTAGTCCTAGCTTTGATAAAAATCCTGCAGTCCTTTCACAAAAACTGTTGTAAGCTACCTTTTCACTGTTATATTTCTCTTTGGAACTGTACCAAAGGATAACTAGTGTGTCACTGAATGATAATATTCTTGATATTCCGCTGACCATGATCTTAAAATGTCACTTTTCCTGTAGTCAGCCGGGCTACAAAGGCAAATATTATTATAGCCTAACACAATTTTCTGTAGCCTCAGGCTATGGGGCTCGTGGCTAACTGGACCCCTGATGTCTTGCGTCCAATTGCAGTATTGTGCAAAGTGAACGGTCATTACCTTATAAATAGTTTCATTCAAATCATTCCTACCTGGAACACGCACAGGAAGTGATAACTTTATAAGTAACTAACTCTTCATCAAAAGAAAATGAAGAGTGATTGTTTATTCCAACACTCGGAAAATTCTTGTCAAATATTTCTCAAAACATTGCTTTGTTATCAAAATATATCCCTATATGTCAGAATCTGTGTTCCTTCCGGACATGATTGATTAAAGAGAGTTTGGAACGTGTTAATCAATAAATGTTTTACTTTATATCATTGAATAGAACATATCCTATATGTAATATACCAAACAAATCGGCGTAAACATAGACGTATGCTTCTTAAACAATAATCATAACTTAAGTAATCATTATCTACGACAGTTACTGTCAGGACTGATGTTCTGTCAAGGGCCAATTTATAAAAAGGTCTTTTTGTGAGACCGGTCTCAGGACTGTTCGATGACGGGATATTACAATGTAGTAAAGCCATGACCCTCTGACAGATTTCGCTCTGAAGATCTCGGCTAAGATTCGACTCGTGTTTCTGGACCCAGTCTACTTGTAAACCGTGCCACGCCCTCCAGAAGGCGTGAGCAGTGTTTTTGTGTGTTTTTTCCGTTAGGGCTGATTCACCAGCATTCTACAGCTGCTGACCTACTTTCACAGTAAACTTCAATCATCCCATCAGAAAAAACTCCCTAAGGGTGGAAAAAGGGAATATTTTTTCATTAAGCTCTTTATCAAGTAATATAAATCAACGCAGATGTAGGGGGATTGGGGTTCAAGGGCGCTAGAGGATACGACAATCACACGTCCACAAAAAATCCATGATGATGGAAAGGAATGAAGGATTGGGATTTTAAGTTGCTTTCAACAGCTTAGGTTATATCGCGACGAGATGGGACCCCGGAACCGGAAAGAAATTCCCGGCGCTTCGCGAATAGTTCCAAGGCCGGTCTTTCAGGACCAAAGAAAGCCCTCCACAACGCCGCGCATTTATATAGCGACCAGGCCAACTTGCTTATGGGCATCCAGTAGAGACCCGAACCTGGGAACTCACGCTTTGGAGCCAGGCATTGATTTCCATTGAGCTTTCAGAAACTAAACCCAATAAAAGAAGTTACCGTATTGGTACTACGAGTGGACCCGATAACTCCTGCTTGTTTGTGGTTTTGTAGGGCAATGCCTCTTTCTCCTCCATCTTAGCTTGAAAGGAACCCTACATTTTGAAGAACTCTGAATTCTGACCTCTTTTTTGTTTTATGCTAAATAGTAGATGCATGAGCTGCCAACCAATATCTCTTGATATCTGGCTATTGTGTATGCATAGACTATATGCTGTCTTATAACTGATTAATTTTCAACAAGTTCTCTTTCATATAATTTTCCTTACTTTCTATAACTAATAAATCAGAGTAGATTTATTTGGTATCTATCTATTTATTATTACTGTAGATATGACCAAGACTGACTATGCTCTATGGTGACTGTATGATGGTGACTGTATGATCTGTCAACCGGTACCTACCGATACATGGCCTCCGAGCATACAGAGACTACCTAGTATGTTCAGTCTATCTGGTATATTTCCTTTTCTTTATACTATGTTATAATTTGTGTATGAAAGTATGATTTTGTAATTGCGATATTACAGTTAATTAACATACAATACAATACAATGCAACCTATGTATGCTCTCACTAAGGTTGAGCATTTACAATATGCTTTAAAGCTATTCATATTTTTGCCTACCCATGTACCTTAAATGTGTGCCTTTATTCAATCAAGGGGAATACTTAACGGCGAATAAGGATGACCATTGAATATACAAATGGACTATTAATACGAAACTATTTTAGCCCTTCCATTATGTAGCTAGGTAAGGTCTACGTAGTAGCCTCCAAATAATGACGGGAAATACCAGGTAAAAATAAAGATAAAAAAGCAACCGCTGTTTTCTATGCCAAAGTAATTACTGTACTACATGCTCAGACACATCTAAACATTCACGGACGTAGATGGTATTTTACCTTATCTTTGAAATAACGGTACAGCATCATAGGGTATTGTGTAAACCATTCAGCACTAACTTGTTTTTTTACTATTAACTATTACTTTGTGTATGTATGCAGCATCCCAGAATACCATTCTCACTATGGCGTCAATGCGGACACATTCAATTAAGTCTCACCAATCCACTTCGCTTTCCCTTGCGTTATACGCTGTAGGAGCGTAAGTGTGAATAGTCCGTACGAATTATTCACACATTAGTTCTAATTTACCGGTACGTGGACATTGAAATAGAATTACCGTTGACACGACGGCATTGCTAAAGGGTGTATTTATGCGGATAAAAGTGTGATTATACGAGCGATGTTTATCAAAGTAGTCCAAGTGCAATAGTTCCTCAAAAGACCGTATCTTTTTAACCTAGCTTAACCTTTTACAAGTCCACAGACGTTTCAAGAGGACAGTTTAATAGTTAACAATGAGAATCATCCCTGTACCATATATATATATATATATATATATATATATATATATATATATATATATATATATATATATATATATATATATATATATATATATATATATATATATATATATATGTGTGTGTGTGTGTGTGTGTGTGTGCATATATAAGGTAAATGAATAAGATTGTTCCCCTCGTTAAGATAAGTGATATCCCCTTCTGTAGCTACATATCATACGGATTGATGAATGCATCATAAGATAAATAGGAACAGACAGCGTAATTAATTACTTAATTACCAACGTGCTCGCCATGCAGTGAGACGTCGCGTAGAATAATGGAGGGTGTGTTTTCCGCTGGCTACAAGAGTTTCCATCTATTACGTTCACTCTCGTGCGGAAACCTCTTTTAAAATAAGTTCTTAATATTTTAACCCAATAATGCTTCGAGTTACCCCTCCAATCGCTGCCAGGATGGTCTAATACTTCATTATAACTTAGTATCTTAGTATTTAGAAGAGCATTGCCGAGAGGGTTTTAATAACCATTTATCTTTCAAATATTTTCTCGAAAAAACATAATCGAAATGTTCATACATTTTTACAGGGGGGAGTTGGTGATTAGCAGTTTGGGTAAAAGGATTAAAGAGAAAAATCCATTCACGAAGGTTGATAGTATTGTACTTTTCCTCTACATGTACAAACATTATTAATCCGCATTAATCCGAGAGAGAGAGAGAGAGAGAGAGAGAGAGAGAGAGAGAGAGAGAGAGAGAGAGAGGGGGGGGAGAGAGAGAGAGTGAGAGAGAGAGAGAGAGAGAGAGAGGGGGGGGGGGGAGAGAGAGAGAGAGAGAGGAGAGTTTCCGCTCTGCGGGGTGGCTGTTATATGAACTGATACGATGCATCCATCATTCTGACACCACGGCTTGTACAGTCGCTCAAACTCCACCGCAGATGCACTCATCACTACTAGATTTGCCTGGAATAGACAACATAGACAACGCCTATGGCGTTGTCACAAACTGTCTCTAACAATTGGCCAATTCGAATTCCGACCGGTGCATGTTAGAAAGTTGCCAGTGACTTGGAGCTTGGAGTTTGTCTTGCCGGTTACTCTGGTTTACCCCAGCACTTACAGCTGGCTCAATATGACTAGCCGAAATAGGTCAGAAAAGTTGCAGCAAAAAAGCAACTTGACATTTGTAATGAAATCTCTCAGGCAAAGGCATAATCGGGAAAATATTTGAAAGGCAAATGTTAACCAGATCGAACATTACCAACATATCATATTCATATGTTTTATCATTTTTAATTCCAAAGTAATTTTTCGAAAGTTTCATATATCTAGACGACAATCTTTGGAGGACCTCCAGCACGGTTGGCTAAAATCCTATAAAGTAGGTCATCTCTGGAGGGTAGTTTCAATATATTGAAATTTACTTCGCCAGCTGCTTTCCCAATCACACAATATGACGAAACAGCATCTGGATACACTAATCATTTTATATAAATTAGATCATTTGGTTGGAAAATATCGTTGATGCAATCATTGTCGTGACTAGCAGATTGGCAATGGCGAGGTACTCGGGGATATTAACACCTTACCTACTATTTGCCTACAGTGCGCCCCCAGGGCTGCCTGTAAATAGGCTCCTGGCTTTTTCACCAACTGTGCGTGATCACGGATCTCTCACCTGCCAGGAGTTACCCAGTCTCGACATAACACCACCAGGACTCACCAGAATAACTTTTGGAGATAAAATATCGCCTGTGAAGCCTAAAATACAAGGATTTTTGTATGCATCTTGCCTGAATTTACTGGACAAGGGCAGAGATGCAGTCGAACCGTTAGGTCATTAGGGCCATAAAAAGCCTCCTGACCCATTTTCAAGCCAGTGTTTATCCCCCAGCTGGTCAGCATGACTGGTATCAGGGCATACCCCAGGGATCTACTGCTCACCATCAAGCAGGCTGTCATCCAGGCGAAACCAAGGGTGCCATTAGGAGTGCTTGAAAAACTGAGACAAAATAACATCTGCTCAATTCCCAAGACACACAGAGGGGTATCAGGAGGAAAATCAAAAGTGCGGAATATCCTGACTGTCACAACAACACCCAGGCCAACCCATCGGGCTGTACAGGGCAGGGGGGTGAACTGGGACAACTTGATAAAGATTGAAACCAGGACAAACCTCTTCCCAATTGTGAGTAGAAAGGATAAGAGATCTAAAGAGCTGTGTATCTGCCTCTTGAATACACAGTCAGCAAGAAACAAAATTGAAATCATCAGGAATTCAATTATTGAGCATGATATTGACGTACTAGCTATGACTGAAACTTGGCTAACTTCAGCAGCAAAGGATGAGCTATTTATCAAAGGCCTGAAGATAGGTGGCTATGATTTATTCAGTGTGCCACGTAAAGGAAATGGTGGATATGGAGGAGTGGCAATATTGTATAAGAAAAATCTATCAGTGTTGTCAAAAACCTCATGTGAATTCAGCAGTTTTGAGCATTGCGAGGTTACTGTTAATACAGGCTCCAAGCAACTTAATGTCAATGTGGTCTACAGACCACCTCCATCGCAAAAGAATAAACTGACAAATAAAATGTTCTTTGATGAATTCTCACCATTCATGCATGACCGGATCTCTTCCACTGGCCAATTCCTGCTTCTGGGAGACCTCAATTTCCACCTTGAGGATAGGAATGACACTGAAGCACTCAAACTGAATGACTTATTTGATACCCTGAATTACAAGCAGCATATCACAGCCAAAACCCATAAATCGGGACACACCCTTGATGTGGTCATAACCAGGGACAATGAGAATCTTATAAGTCAGTGGAAGGTTGGAGACCAGCTCTCTGACCACAACCTCATTCTGTGTGATGTGTCTCACCCTAAACCACGTCCGATCCAGGTGCCGAAGTCAGTGCGTAAACTCCGCAGTGTCAACATGCCCAATTTTAGAGAGGACTTAAAGGACGCTCTACAACCTGGTAATGCTGAAGGCTGCTCCGTGGAGGATTTGACTAATCACTACAATTCTGCACTAACAACGGTACTTGACAAGCATGCACCAGCAAGAGTGAAAATGGTAACAATTCGGCCAAAACAACCATGGTTCTCAGATGAATTGTATGCAGCAAAATGTGAAAAGAGGAAATGGGAAAGGAAGTCGAGAGACACCAACCTCACTGTCCACTATGACCTGTTTAAAGCTGCGAGGACCAAATTTAACAACATGTTATTGCAAGCTAAGAAGGACTACTACAACAATCTGATAGCTGAGTCCTCCACTGATTCAAAAAACCTCAGTAACATTGTCAAAGACATATTACATCAAAGGAGTGAGATGAAACTCCCTGAGCATGCATCAACAGAAGAATTGGCAAACCGTTTCGCTGTGTTCTTTACTGACAAAGTATGTAAGATACGCGACGAGCTGCCAGATCTCTCCAGACACCAGTTAAATTTACCTACCCCGGTATTAACATGTTCACTGAATGTTTTCTCGGCCGTGACTGAAAGCGAAATTCGCAAAATCATAGCAAAATCACCGACTAAGAGCTGCTCTCTAGATCCCGCTCCCACTTGGATGGTGAAAGACTCGGTAGATGAGCTTATTCCAATGGTTACAATTTTAGTGAATTTGTCGTTGCAGAGTGCCAACATGCCTGACTCCATGAAACAGGCATTAGTCACTCCGTTACTGAAGAAAGATGATCTCGACCCGGAGGTGCTCAAGAACTATCGTCCTGTAAGCAACTTATCATTCTTGTCAAAAGTATTGGAAAGGGTAGTTGCAGCAAGGCTTACAAATTACATGACTATCAATCAGCTACATGAACCCATGCAGTCGGCATACAGAGCATGTCATAGCACTGAGACTGCACTTGTGCGGGTACAGAACGACATCCTTCGCACTCTCGATCAGGGTGGGGCTGCGATCCTTGTGTTACTCGATCTTAGCGCTGCTTTCGATACAATCGATCACTCCATCCTTCTATCTAGGATGGAGTCAGTTCTTGGAGTTAAAGGATCTGCTCTACAGTGGTTCAAATCGTACCTGCTAGGCAGGAAACAGAGGATTAAAATCAATGATGACTTCTCCGAAAATCAAGAAATCCTGTGGTCTGTACCACAGGGATCTGTGTTGGGTGCACTATTGTTCCTAATATACATCATACCTCTGGCACAGCTAATCCGATCCTACGGTCTGAACAATCATGGCTATGCTGATGACACCCAGCTCTGCTTATCATTCAAAAAGACAAGTGATAAGGCAATAGTCAAATGTGAAATCCTAAATCTTGAGAAATGTTTGTGTGACATTAGTGTCTGGATGTCTCAGAACAAGCTGAAACTCAACAATGACAAGACTGAAATAATTCTATTCGGCTCTAAGAAACACCTAGCTGAACTGAACATTAAGTCACTCTCTGTAGCAGGTACTGATGTGTCTGTTGCATCTGAGCCTGTGCGGAATCTGGGAGCTATGTTTGACTCTCTACTGATCATGGCACCCCATGTCAAGAGTGTTGTCAAAAAATCTAGCTTTCACCTGAGAAATATTGGAAAAGCGAGACGTGTGTTAACAGAAGATGCCACAAAAACAGTGATGCAGTCACTGGTGATGTCTCGCTTGGATTACTGCAATGCTCTCCTAATTGGAATACAACAGGATTTGATTGCAAAGCTGCAGCGACTACAAAACAGTGCAGCAAGGATAGTATCCAGAACCAGGAAGTATGAACATATCACACCTGTTCTCATCAAGCTTCACTGGCTACCAATCAAATTCCGCATCCAATTTAAGGTCCTACTGCTGGTATACAAGGCACTAAACGGACTTGCACCTAAGTACATCAAGGAGCTGCTCGTGCCTTATAAACCCAGACGCCATCTACGATCAGAAGCAAAGGGCCTTCTGGATGAGCCTCGGACTAGACTCAAATTTGGAGATCGCGCTTTCTCCATTAGTGCACCGAGATTATGGAATGCTCTTCCACAACACCTGAAGGATTCTACATCGTGTCAGGCCTTCAAGAAGTGTCTCAAAACACACCTTTTCAGGCTCGCCCATTGAGGCGTTGTGCACTATGACTAAAACTATGACAATGTGCAGCGCTTTTGAACATTTTATGAATGGAAAAGGCGCTATATAAATTCCAATTATTATTATTATTTACCCTAATGCACAGGCAACCTTCTAACATACCCTAGCAGAATGTAAACAACGAACATCAAATGGTAGTATTGTAGACCACCAGGCCATCGGGGCTGCCCCTCAATCGTCTAGTGTGTCGGCAATACAAGTTATGCAATCATATCATTGGTTGATTGCTATGTTTCACTCCACCAGCAAATGGCAACATGTTAGTCCACCAGGCCATCTGGGCGGGCTCCCAAACGTCTACTGTGTCGGCAATACAATTTATGCAATCATATCATTAGCCGATTACTATGTTTCACTCCACCTGCAAATGGCAACATGTTAGTCCACCAGGCCCTCTGGGCGGGCTCCCAAACGTCTACTGTGTCGGCAATACAATTTATGCAATCATATCATTAGCCGATTACTATGTTTCACTCCACCTGCAAATGGCAACATGTTAGTCCACCAGGCCCTCTGGGCGGGCTCCCAAACGTCTACTGTGTCGGCAATACAATTTATGCAATCATATCATTGGTCGATTACTATATTTCAGTAGCAGCATTTCTTACAATGCTGCCGATGTAGGAGACGATCACAGGAATAACATAGGATTCCTCGTGCAATATCAGAATATCGAATATGGATAAAACAACATACGTGCTGCCCAGATACGTGACAGATGAGGATTTACGTTGACGTGAAGCTTATCGAACAGGCTGCCGGGGTCTCTACCAATAAAGCAAGGGACTTCGCCAGATAATTGAATCAGAGTCACCAGGAAATGCTTTATTGAACTAAAACCACGTAACATTAGGAGGTTGCTTCAACCAGACGCGAGGAGGAAACAAGTGTACCCGGAGAAAACCACCGGCATTCCATTTACCATTGGCAACATCTCACATGTCCTGATGATAGAATGATCTAAGGCGTTGCCAGTGACTGCTGGCTGTCTTCCATCATTTCCAGGGTTCGAATTCTGGCTAAAGCATGTGAGAACGTTACCAGTGACCTTTGTTAGGCAATGGTTTTCGCCAACTTCCTCACCACTAACAACTGGCTAAATACACGAAGTAGCCTAAATATGGCAAAGGTGACGATAATCAAATTCCAAACACATCCGGTGGGACTCGAACCACAGAACTTTCCCAGGGGCCAAGCACAGCCACTGGTGCACAGGCAATACATAAGACCCGTCGACCATGGAGCATCACCCTATAAATGTGATGTATCATACATTACTTTTGCGGACTCAAAAGAAATGTAGTTTTATTACCCAGCCGGGGTACACAAGGGAAGTATTATCCTTTGCCCACCACTGGATAATGATAAAACTGTCCCGAACGATATTTCTATGGCAGCGAATAACCAACGTTGTTTTTTTAAATCCTCAAACTTCATGTCAGGGTGATATAATGAAATTGCTTTTTTATCACTCCTGAAATAGCCCATGTTGTAAAAACCCGTGCAATAAAAATCAAATTGCCTTTTTCTCGTTAACCAAACGTCGCCCCAGTAAAACAACGAAAGCGTTGATGTTCATATCAAGTCATTGACAATTCATCATGGTGTGGAATCATATACTACAGAGCAAGCAACGTATATGATAGGCAAATGGCCAACGTTTTAAGCGTATACATGTAGCTTAATCGTCTAGACTTTAAGCCACAGTCACGCTTCGGGAATCCACTTAAAAGTAGCGTCTTGGTCTACATGTACGATACTATGAATATGATTCACATGTGCAGCATGAATTCATTATTAAAGTACTTAAAGGAGGATCATTATTTTCGTGTGATAAAGATATCTTGTCTTGACTATATACCTGACCCTGTCTGAGGTTAACATGTTTGTTATGGACGTAGTCATCACGTGGACTGTTCTTTTTTACATTTGATTCTTTGGTGATGATACATGGATACATACAGCAAATAAAATTCATTTCATTCCTAGCGATGCTTATATATAATGGGAACCCTCTCGCCCTTAAACAAATACAGAAAACCGCGTTTATCTCGGACAAATAGGACCAAGTAACAGTATCCGAGGCAAACGAAATCGGAGTTATTTTGGACCTGTGGTCTTTGCCGGTATACGTGATAAACTGAGTTAGGCGAGTCCGGAGTAAGCGAGGTTTTCTGTAGTATCTCTAGGTCATTCCTAGCGGTTGCTCATAGAGGGGGTACCCCTTCCCCTTGCACACGTAACAGATACACGTAGTATGTATGTGTCATTCTTGGTGATAGTATATAAAAGGTAACCTGTTTCTTTGCAATACACAGACTCTATATGCAATTCCTCGTTTGCCAATGACTTGGGGTTAGGCGGTGGTTTTCGCCGGGTACTCCGGTTTCCTCCACTACTTAAAACTAGCTAGTCACGAATTAACCACATGCATATGGCATAAATGTGACGAAAAACGAAATTCCAAAAGTTCCAAATGTGCAATTCCTCGTGATGGTATATAAATGAGGGTATTATACACTTTCCCTTTCAACAAATAGTGTCTACATCCCATTCACATATTCCCGTCACGTCAGCGTATAACTCAATCGTGGTTTTATTGCAGCGTCTGACGTGAACAAGTTCAGCAAGGTAGCCGGTACGTGACCAGCGCTGCTGCGAGCCCACGTAAGGCCGGGAGCTCGGGCGCGCGGCCTCGGGCAGTAATCTCGCTCACTGGGGCTAGTTCGTGCTCTTTTCCGCGGAGAGAGATTCGAGACAAAAGCTCTGATTGAGATGGTGGTGATTAAAATATCCGCTAGTGGAATAATAAGGGTTTAGGATCAGGCGCACAGTCTCTTTAACACAACAGTAGTTATTGACATTTGAACGGTCCCTTGGGATGAGGGGTTTGTGCTGCTCCGTAGAACATCATAACGCACCGAATAACTAGGGGTGTATTAACATGTCAACGTCTCTCTCTACATGGAGAGGCTGCACCGAGAGCACTGCGTCATAAAAGTATTCAGTTTAGAGTCTTGTATCCACCGAAGTGCTCTCACGACCTTCCTCCCCTAGCAGGCCTGTACACACGGAAACCATTTCAATCCCCCGTGGTATAATTTCCAGAGCAACTGGCAGCATATAGCGCACAAGCTCTAAGAAATGCCGTATTTATGCTAGGTACCCATTTTGCAGCTGGGTAGACTGAAGCAATATGGAATAAAGGTAAAGGTATTCGGTTTATAGTCTTGTATCCACCGAAGTGCTCACACGACCTTCCTCCCCTAGCAGGCACTGTACATACAGAAACCATTTCAATCCCCCGGGGGATATTCCAGAGCAACTGGCAGCATATAGCGCACACACTCTAAGCACTGCCTTATTTATGCTAGGTACCCATTTTGCAGCTGGGTAGACTGAAGCAATATGGAGTAAACTGTTTTGCCCAAGAACGACCAAAGTGCCCGGAGTGGCCGGGAATCGAACCGGCGACCCTCTGATTACTAGTCCGACACCTAACCAACTGAGCTACTTTGTCCCCAAACTGTCTTGCCCAAGGACAGACCAAAGTGCCCCGGCCGGGAATTGAATCAGCGACCTACTGATCACTAGTCTTAAAGCAGATACTTCATATTTGTACCTAATGCCAATGACCTCGTGCTCGAATCCAGCTCAAGGAATGTGAGAAAGTTGCCAGTGACGTGTAGTTAGTCGAGCTGTTCCTTCGAGTACTCCGGTGCCATTAACAGCTTGTTATTTAACCTTTTTTGGCAAAAAAGCGACGATTAACGAAATTCTCAACCGAATCTCTTAGTCTATATGTGACTATCCTATATCGTTGATAGAAGGAACATATATATGTTAATTGCTTGTAGAGGAAGCCATGCACACAATCTCTTACCATTTTGATTACACAACATCGTTGATAGCGAGTATGAATTATGTAGGTGTTTGTATAGGAAACCATAGTACATCGAGAAAACCACCAACCCATCCGTGGTTTTCAGAAACTTTCCCATATAGACCAGGCGGGATTCGGACCGCAACACGTGACATCGAGGAAGAAGCACAAGAAAAATCTACATTGAGATTCCTGGCTCCATACCACACACCGAGGGCTACCCATGATTCAGTTGCCCACATCAACAACAGCCGACAGGTCACTCGAGCAAATGTGAAAACTAGGGTACTGCTGGGAGTCTATCCACTAGCAAACGCAAAGAGACGCACCAAACAGAGTACAACTGCAACCTGCCGATTGTGCCATACTGACCAGGATGAAGACGAGGTCCATTTCCTGACACAATGCTCAAGCCTTGAAAAAGAAAGGAGTAATTACATGCATCGTATATCCCAACTCATCCCTAACACCGACCGAAGTAGAGTTCTACAAAACAACAGACTCCTCACAGGGATAATACTAGACCCGGATCACCCGGATGTGATGCAGGAGCTTCAGATTCTCCCCAGATCTCGCGCACAACTCGAGGAAATCTCACGTGACCTCATCTATGCTCTACATATCAAACGTAGCGCATTAGTCAGGGACCAGAAAAACTGATTATTCATGAGAGATCCCTGTCGGAAGTAGATAATTCGAACCAATCATCAAAAATCATGTACATATAGATACCCTGATTTACTTGATTAGAACTCTCAAAAATAATCAAGAGAAAGTTTAATTCTAATGTTATTTTATATGTCTTATACAGCTCCTAGATAGGAGGATACTATCCTAAGAAGAAGAAGAAGAAGAAGTAGCTGCTTGGTTCTCTACAGCTGGCCTACAATAAGTATCAAGTTACCTAGCCTTTGTCTTATCGTAAGAGAGAGAATGTGGTCCACCCAATAAACGTTTCAAGATGACCACTTACAAAGCATTGAATACCCCACACCCCGTGCATTGGTAACACAATCCATATACAAATCTGTGCTTAAAAGCCTAAGCAGCTATATGGCACACGAGAGTGATCGT
The DNA here is from genome assembly GCA_963942565.1 of Maea johnstoni. Taxonomy (NCBI): domain Eukaryota; kingdom Metazoa; phylum Annelida; class Polychaeta; order Spionida; family Magelonidae; genus Maea; species Maea johnstoni. The sequence continues at coordinate 47,165,946 of OZ012689.1, read as the reverse complement.
ATAAACCGAAAGTTCAACCACGATGTGTCTGTTTAGTGTCAAACTTGCGGCGACGCAGGCTATGCTGTACCAGATTAAAATGGGTCCTCTAAGGCTGGCCTAATATTATGAGTTCTTGGAATCTAGAGATAACAGAGCGTACCCCCAACTGAGAGGTCAGGTTCATTGAAACTAACATGCCAGAGAGAGAGAGAGAGAGAGAGAGAGAGAGAGAGAGAGAGAGAGAGAGAGTGCGAGAGAGGGAGAGGGGGGGGGGGAGAGTTTCCATTTATTTCCTTCACTCCCGTGCGAAAACCTGTTTAGTTTTCAATTAATCAACTCATTATTGCTTCGGGTACCCCCTTCAATCGCGGCCCGGATGGTCTACTACTCTGTAAAATAACTGAGGAAATACGTGTCGGCAGTATCATTTAGCATGTATTGTGAAGAGAATTGACGAGGGGGTTTTAATCACCACTAAGGAGAGAGAGAACCTAGGATCGGAATATAAGGCAAAAAGTCACACATTGCCAAGCTTCTTATTCACAGTACGTGCACAGAGTAGGTAGCACCGGTCTCAGAGATCCCGGACTATCAGACCATCGCCCAGCCGATGTTGCCTACTCTGAGGCTGCGCTAAGAATATGAGAGGAAAGAAGGACCAGTCTTGTCTTATACAGTGGTCCTGTGAATGTCATTGTAAGTAGAAGACTTAGATGTTGCCTGGATCATAATATCCAATGAAAACCTTTAGTTCATACCATGCGATAGACAATAGTTAAACCATTGGTTGTTGGTGAGGGCAGCTCAGCTTTGTGTAATTAAATAGTAGCAGTTGCCGTTGCCGTTGACTTATCTCATGTTCTGATGATATCCCCCACATATAATGCATATGGAAATTGGATAGTATATGAATAGATAGCGTGGCTGTTTGTCAACACTTCATATGTATTGGGTTGGATAGTATATATGCTTCAGGCTTCACATGAATATTCATCGAAACGCTTAATATCACATCACATAAGACATGCATGACAAATAGCCAATAAGACTACTGTAGTAACTCGATAAGACTTCTAAGTATTACATAAGCATAATAGAGCCGTTACGTAAGCCCATTTGCAATGTCATTCCCACAGTATTTGGGTGATATACTGTTCAGTTCTGCAGTCATTCGTGGCAGACACAGCGGTCGAGAACATGTGCTTCAAAGGAATTTGAAATTTACTCGAATTTCTCTTCCACCACGTGTTCTTCAATTCTAAGCTAAATCATAATTAGTCAGTAAATGAGTTGTTTTGGGTCATCCTGTGATTTTGTTTCACATTTCCCGTTCATATATATCAAATGTATCTTTGTGTTTTATTTGTACTGCTTTCTTTTATTCCTGATATAATGTGTGATATAGTTATGATGAAGTCCACAAGCAATGCAGATTCATACATACAAAGAAGGAAGGACTTCAGATGACCCGGAAAATTACTGACTACCTCTAAGTGCCTGAAAACCAGTTAACATTCTTTTAGCTACCCCTGCATCCCAGGGCCTATCCAGATGTCATTCCTTGTTAGAAATATGGCACTATGATATGCTATTATGGGTAGTTGTACTGCATGTACAAATCCCTTTCACAAGAAGGTAATGAACTAAATGGTCAACAGTAGGCCATGTGCATTTATTTATGTGTGAGCATTGCATCACATATAATAATTTAAGACCCTGTACACGTTTTGGGGTGTTCAGCTACACCTTCATTTCTGGTTTTAAAAGACACCAGTGGGTAACAGTCCTTTCCATTTAAAGTGTAGAGCAGATCAATTCGAGGATTCATACAGATGTTAAAATGGCACGTATCACCAAGTTGAAATCGAACTTCTTTGATGGATAGCGAGAGCTAGTTTTTGCTTTAAAGGTTTGCACAGGAGTTTGGAAAGGATTCGATTAACAGTTCAATCATATATTCACACTATCATACAAAACAGTTTAATATCTTGATGAAAGTGCCACCTTTAACGAGAGAAATTATACAATGCTTTTCCTGGGGACAATTTATCTACACTGTGAATAAAATAACCATATCAGCGAACAATACTTTGAGAATGCATTGTGATTTATTACTTTTCGTTATTGAAAGACACTTACTTGAAAGGGGCGTCGTCAATTTGGTATGAACATTTTATCTAATCAATCACGTCTTGCGCTTTGTCACGTTTAGGGGGTAATTAAGCTATTAAATAACGGACTGGCTCTCACATAGCTGCTACGCTGTGAGTGATGGCAGACAGAAATGGTCTCTGATTATGTGCAACAAAGTGCTAGTTAGAATGAATAGGAGACATGACAGATATCCTAAGCTCTTTTTTAAGGATTGGTATAATGTAAGAGGGAGGGAACCTATACAACATGGATACATATTTAAGGTGTGCTAACATATATATATATATATATATATATATATATATATATATATATATATATATATATATATATATATATATATATATATATATATATATATATACATGTATATATATAAATATATATATATATATATTTATTTATATATATATATATATATATATATATATATATATATATATATATATATATATATATATATATATATATATATATATATCATTGTTGTTTTCAAGGTCAATTGCCGTATATAAAACGTCCTAGCTTGCAACGCATTATGCTAGAAATCGTCCTCTCAGACAACTTCCTAATCTTTCTTCAAATTACTCCGCAGAGACCAGCCATTTTTCTATTTTACATAAGCCTGTAAGTTTCGTGATATTACATTGATGTTATTGTGGTTTGTACTCAGTTGAATGTGACTGGGAGGGAAAGGGTCAAAGTGGCTGTAGGCGTCCTGCTAATCATAGTGGACGTGTGGTACATTAGTGACGTAACGCAGGTCCTAGACCTCCACTCTCATCAGCACGTCCCTGCGGCCAAGGTCGGCTGCTAACCCCATCATGTGTGCAATACTGCCCCCTAACGACATACCCAAATGTATCACCAGGCTTTTAACATAACCACTTTACAGCACCCCTGTTGACCCATTTACTCCCAGCATAATGCCAAGATCATTTGCTGATTAACATTGTTATGCCAAGATTGCTCCTAAACGACATTGTCTCAGTTATCATATGTGCATGATGATGATATGGAAATATGGCAGATCAGTGAAATATATTTAAAGACAAACTGGTGTCAGTATTCATTAACCTTCATCAGAAAATCATGGGAATGAATCTTTATAAAAAGGGCACACGGATGCTCAACTTCCTATCTCACTCTCTTCTTGGTTGTGGCATTATTTACATTTCCAAAGCTATTTATGTAAAGTTATTTATGTGATCTGCTGGTAATGAGGTTACGTAATCGTGTGAAGAGAACCTCTGTAAAAGTAGTAGTAGTAGTAGTAGTAGTAGTAACAGCAGCAGCAGCAGCAGTAGTAGTAGTAGTAGTAGTAGAAGCAGCATTGGCAGTAGCATGGAAAGAAAATAGTAATAGAAGCGGTATCTAACATTATCATTAGTTTACAGAATGTGACCTATTTATATGGTTAGATTTACTGAATTTAAATGTAATCTTTTTTCTTTGTATGGCCCCACAAAATGAACGAAATTAAAATGATCAATAGACCAGACGCGGTTGTGCAGGGGAGAGGCTCAAGGGAATGTGTATAAAGCTTTATTCCCTCAGTACGATCCTCACTCTCTCACGCTGCTGCGTGTATAAAAAGTTGCTTGTAAGCTGCAACTAGTCAGTGACCGCAAACATTAGACATGGCCTGTCAACTCGCATTCTACTCACCCAGGCTTAAGGCGCACAACTACTCTGACACGGATGCAAATATCTAGAAAACCACGGCAAATCAAAGAGGATATTTGAATTAAATGTGTATCTAATCGCATCACAGGAAAAGCAATCTTCCTTCGAATAATTTCAAATTACTTCTTTCGTTATCGATGTATCTTAGAGGTTAGCGGACCAGGCGGGTTTGAACGGACCAATGGTAACTGGTGCAAAACATGGCGGAAATTTGAGACATATGATCTTTCAAGCAAGAGCCAGTATTTTCTAATGAATACTGATGTCTTTGGCGTAGTTTTCTTTAACAATGGCCACAATCTCATGAAGCTCTGTATGTCTTAGCATTGATATTTAATCACCATAAAGTATTAAGCCCTGACAATTTACGACTTTATAAAAAGAACGGTTTTATCCCGATCTCTGAGCAGAAACATTGGAGCAGATGGGATAATGACGAAAGGAAAAAGAATAATTGCAGTGATAACGGCGATGCAGACAACGCGGTAGTAGTAGTAGTAGTAGTAGTAGTAGTAGTAGTAGTAGTAGTAGTAGTAGTAGTAGTAGAAATAGATGTAGCGGTAATAACACCAGTAGCAATGGAAAAAGCAGATGGTGAAGAGGGAAAAGAAGGCAAAGTTGGCAGAAATAACGACTAATAACAACAAAAGTGAAGGATACAAACCAAAAGGTGAGAAAAAGAAATAAGAAAAGAGAATATTTGCCCTATAATGATCACATGCACAGGAGTGTGTGTGAGTGTAGGGGTAGTGTTTCTGGGGGGGGGGGGAGATAGTTGTTCTGAGTTCACTGTGCCCATCATGAAGATGCCCCTGCTGTGTGGACGTGCTGCCTCCAGCAGTGGTGATAAACTGCCATTAGATCGCGATGAAACGTTCCCTCCAACCCGCTATTAATCGATTGCATAATAAAGCTGGAACATGCCTCCCCTGAGACGAACAGTAAAAGGCCAATAAACATTGAAAAGAGGATACATTTTGCTTGTTTCAACTCGTGTAGACTGGGAATTGGAAATAAATAAATACATGTAGTCTGTTTCTGGAAGGTCCATGTTGGCAGTTCTCTACCTTTCTATCAAATGCATCAATTTATCATCAAATTCACCTTCATATTACGAGCATTTATATAACACTGTCAGATGTGTTAACAGCAAAAATGTTTAGGTTGATAGCACTTCATAACAAGCGCTCTAAATACTGTTGCGTTAAGATATTTCCAGCAGTTATCTATTTTAAAGATAGCGGCTCGAAATAGACACACGTGAATAAAGTGCAGCCATTCAAATCATTTGATGATGGCGAGTCAGACAGATTTCATTTTGCATTCCATAACTTTTTTTATCCAACAAAAATAAAGTCCTTAGATGCAAAGTACAATGATGATAATCAGAACGCTTCACCTTGGAACACATTGGTGCTGCACGTACGCAAACGACATTGACCAGTTCATGAATTGAATGCAGAGAGATCAAAGATGACCTAATAACTATATTTGCAGCTGTACACTAAGTATATGACGTCAAATACTATTCCGTCAATACCACTCATTCTAATTGTGTACATCTATGTAAGTCACATACTGACAATGGAGAAACTTTGAGTAATCGAGGGACCACTGACCCACGTAAATACCTTGATGGAGCAATGCCGTTTTTGCAATGGTGGACCGCTCGACCATGGGGGCAGCCCCAAAGCAGTTATGAAACAGTCGTACCCTATTTGCACACTCTTGCTTGGGCTTGCAGCCTGTGCAAATCTCTGTGAAGAATGCATGGCTTGGACAGACAGATGTCATGACATTAGTTACCAGTAGTTTTAAGATAAGCTATCGTTTCGATGTGTTGTTGTGGTGATCCGGACATTGTGTGAGACAGCATCACACTTTCTATATGCACCAGGGTTTCGTTTCGACCTGGCCTTCCTCCAGGGTAAGGTTTAGAAAGGATATTACTTACGGGAAGATGGCACTTATGCTAATGGTAGGAAAGAAATCTACCTCACACAAAACACATCACGTACCAAGATTCTAGCGGCTATGCCCTCATGTTGATGTGAGCATCGGCTATACATGTAAAAGCTTTTGTAATCACAGTGAAGGCTGGTAGTTATGCCACTCGTAGACTATTGACTAAATCCCCTCGACATGCCATCTGGGTTGACCTACCCGTTTGTAGTACAGGCAACTCCGCTTAATCCGGACTGTTGTGGACCCTAAATTTTTGTCCGGATTAGGCAAAATCCGGATTATGCGTATAGGAATTACATGTATAGGAAGGAACTGGGACCTTCCAATCTTTCCGGTTTAGACGAAAATCCGGATTACATATGTCCGGATTAAGCAGAGTTGCCTGTACTGGCAATGTATACATACATTATATATATATATATATATATATATATATATATATATATATATATATATATATATATATATATATATATATATATATATATATATATATATATATATATATATACATATATATATGTATATATATACATATATATATATATATATATATATATATATATATATATATATATATATATATGTATATATATATATATATATATATATATATATATATATATATATATATATATATATAGTGTGTGTGTGTGTGCGTGTGTATGTGTGTGTGATAGCCTAGCTTCTAGGCTATGGTACATACAAGTTCGACCTTGCGCTGTACCTCAAGACACACACACTCGTACCAGTATACACCACCACATTTCCTGCGGCCATTGCAAAAGCCAAGCCGGCAGGGACCGGTCAAGCGGAATAATGCAGCAGGGGGTATAAATAGCCTAACACAGTCTCGTTAGGCAACCGAGGAAAGATTTATAGACGTGCAACTCTACTCAACAGACCCTCAACGCAAGATAGGCCGATACTTGTCCAATGTAAACATACTGACCACCGCCGCCGCTATAGCAGTTACTAGTAGAGTCAGGCTACGTTGCTGGGCTGAGTATTGTGACAGGGTCTTGAGTGGATCTCGTCACCAAGATACTCCATGTCAACAAAGCTTTGCCAAAAGATACGTAGTTTGACCCCGATGGAAAAGTTGCTAGTGACCCAGAAAGGTTTAAAACGAAATTCTCTTAGTAGTATATGCGATCTGAATTACTAAGCATCTTTTCCTTGTTTTTGATTTAGCCGCATTTTCTGTAATTTTCGACTAAAGTGACTACCCGGCCCAGTTGATAACAATTCCGAAAGTCGTATTGGCTGAGTACAGTCACTATCAACTTCTTATTCTGTGTTGGGCCATTTAGACTACGTACCTAACAACAATGTGACGATCAGCAAAATCTTCCCAAATTGTCATATACGTTTTTTTCATGATTACCAAACCTAGAATCTGAGTTAAGGGAACTATCCCAGTGCTTGCCACTTTTAAGTAGAAGTGAGTCTTGTCTTACAAGTCGGAAACTGTGCAGCATGTAAGTACATGTAGACTCGACATATAGAGCAAATTGATGGACATCGTTCTATCCAATTCTATCATGAACATCTGGTTAGTATAATGCAGTAAATGTGCAGAAGGCCTAACTCTAATTTAGGTGATAGACCATATGGGCACTATTGAAGTATGAGTAACATAATAAAGCTGTGATGGAACTCTTCAAATGTATTATGATTTCCAAAGACGGAACATCATATGCAAATGTAGTACCACGTAGAAATAAGCTGGACGAAAGAAACAAAACCATGAAAAAAAAAAATGACATCGCGCCATAAGGCATATTGTCTGACACATTTGGAAATAGCTTGATAAACAAGTTTTGATATATATTTGACAAAACGTTGTTTCTGTTGAGTTTAAAAGTCTCCACTAAGATAAGTTGTGGGTAATTCTCTAATTGATGAGTTTAATATTGTGAGGTCATCAGTGAATTCCAGATGAAAAGGAAATTTCATACACTTTGTCTAATACCCAAATCGATTTTTCTTTAGCACTTGTACAGTCTATAGTAGACAAGCTTTGTTTATCCTGCACGAGACTCGCGCAAAGTTTGGATGCACACCAATGCACATAGCCCTGAAAGTATGCCATTTTAACCATTAACATCAGATCCCTATGGCGACGTCTATTTAGTCCACCTGTGCCTAAGTGTATTGTAGACATTGGCAAATTAAGACATCGTGGATTGGCGAACATTGCTGTCACAGCGAGTTTTATTCCCGCTGTGGTTACCGCAAAATTATCTCGTAATAGACCACATGCATGCCCCTTCGTCCGCAGCACAAACTCATAGGCTGCCTGATTTGTAAGGTATGTCGTAAGTCTTGCAATCCGCTGCTGCTGTTTCTGATTAATATGTTCCAGCGGATTCATGTGTGAATCTTCTACCGCGTCTTCAAACGTTACTTCAAGATGCTCATACAGCGATACCTAAACCGAACTGTTACTTATGATATGTGTCGCTATTCTTCGTCTTATAATGTCGTCTATTCCCTTTAATTCAGCTGGTGCAGAGTCTAATATCCTGCTGCTACTACTAGTATTACTACTGCTTCTGTTGAGGATAGCTGCCCCGACAACAACAATAACAACAACAACTACTACTACTACTACTTCTACATCTACTACTACTATTACTACTACTACTACTACTACTACTACTACTACTACATCTACTACTTCTATTACTACTACTACTACTACTACTACTACTACTACTACTACTACTACTACTACGACTACTACTTCTACTACTACTACTACTACTACTACTACTACTACTACTACTACTACCTCTTCTTCTTCTAACCCGCCCTGATGGCTGTGTGGTCTATGGCGTTACAACTGCTTGCTAGCTGTCACCACTGCCTTGGTTGGAATCCCAATCTGGGCAAGTGAGAAAATTGCCAGTGACTAGGCGGATTAGGCGGTGGTTTTCTTAGGGTATTCCGGTTTCCTCCTCAAGACTTATCCGCAACATGACTAAAAAGTGACGAACAATCAAAATTCCTACCGCTACTGCTACTAACCCTTCCGCGTTGCACCTTCCTATTTTCTGACACCTACCTCATAAGAGCATGTATCTATAAACTTAGCAACATCATCTCCCCATATCGAACGGGTTGAACACCCCTGAGCCAGCACGACGACGACTAGATTAGGTTAAATTCCGTTAGGAGGACACGAGATCTCATCGTCAAGATGTCAGTTCCAGAGACAAAGTAATCACGCACAGACATTATACTGCCACATCGCTTGCCACTTTCTTATCACTGCGAGACCGATCTTTACAGCAATGACAACGGTAAATGGTGTTTCCCATCACACATCTCCTACAAGTCAAGAGGTCCTTATGGATAAGTCCCTCCAGTGACATTTCCATTTGGCAATTGTTTGATTTCTATATAAGATATGATTTGTATTGTATGCTTTCACTCTGTTTATCAAGTGGCCAATAAAGTTACATTACATTACATTACATTTGGGAATAGGAATTTCATTTATCGCCTTTTCTGTGCACACTCAATAGCCGTGTTGCTCGAGGCATATGATGAAGTGGTTTGGAGCCGGTGGTCTTTCCCGGGTACTCTGATCTTTCCACCATTGATAATTGCCTAATCACTATTCAGCCTCAACATGGCAATAGACTAAATGGACGATAGACTAAATTCTCAAAACCAAATATTCCTAACCAATGTTGCATCATGGCTAGCCTTTTGTAAATGATGAAGGAAACCTCAGTACCGGTACAAACCACCGACTAACCACAAGCCATTGTTATCTTTATCTGATGTCTCAAGTCAGATTCGAAGCTGGAACAGTGCTGGGTGGCAGGGGTAATCAGGAAGCAAGGCCATAGAAAACTAGACAGTACAGGATATCCTACATATGTATGCAACCAGTTCATTGAAAGCATAACTATTTTAAAGAATAGGCACAACTACATGTACATGTATGCTGGTGATGTCTTGTTGATGAAAGTAGTTTTTTATATGTTTAATGGAACGACAATTTTACGTCAGATGTAAACATATTTGTCAATTCTTGCCCTCTTCCCAAATCATCACACATATACAAGCCTAGCTCCATGTTTAGTATTGTTTCTCAAGGGAACTGTGATCATGAGGCTGTGGTGGTATGGGTGGAGCGTAAATATCTGTGTATTTGAAAGCGAAATATTACAATACAATACAGCCGTAGCCAATCACGATCACAAAGCTAGCTATCCAAAGTCACCGGTAACTTTCTCGCATTCCTCAGTGGAGGAGGGGGGTGGTGTTAAGAATATGTGCAGCCGTGCAACGCGGCGAGCAGTCGGCAAGCAATGCGTTAGAGCGCTCGGCTATGAAGGCAGCCCTCATGTAGAATATAACTCAATATACTCCCTAGATGAGTAACGTGACGTTTTCTCTCATTTTGCACAAAGTAGATTTTTACAGCACTGGCTCGAGAATCCTGTTATGTTTAATTTGCATTAGATGTCACTAAACGAGCTTGATTGACTAGAATGTTTACTCGGAGTTTAGTGTTACTCTGTACATTTGGGAAATAAAACCATTCCATTTGAACCAATGTTCATTTCTTTTAAGCCATACGTTCCCTCTTAGAAAGATATTGTCTGGCTTTTCTCTGATAATTGCAAACTTGAATTGACAATCGGCTTTTACATAAAAACATTACGAAGGTCAGTTTAAAATATCAGGTCAAAATTGACGTTTCATCTTCATATATTTTCTTGGATATAACCTAGTCAGCAAAACGTCGCTATAGATGTCAGGCTTTTTTCGGCCGCTGGAATCCATATACATGTTTCCGGTGCCGCAGGGAGAAGAGAAGCAGGTTATTGCCGTGATGATGGGTGCTGTAGGGATTATGGAGATTAGTACTCTTTTATCGCCCGTGACGTCACCCGTGCTCGGCGGATTAGCGATGACACGATAAGCACGTCATGGCGGCGGCGCTGATCTGTGACGGCGCTAGCAGGTCCCTGATAAGACCAAAACAAACCCCCCACTTCCAAGGTCGACAAACTCACCGTATCGTTTCTGGGTGAGGTTGAGTCTCACAAAATCAATATCACTGTAGAAAAGTAGATACTACATATGCGGGATTCTGCTACTGAGGCTGTATGGAATTGCGAATTGGGAATTTCGTTTACCTTAATTTGTTCTGACATACGTACAGTACAGACATTTAGTTCCTGCACCAGTCGACCGGACGTCTACCAATGCCTGGCTGTACAAACATCCATGGCTAACATGTAAAACAAATAAGCCAAAGACATCAATGACCCACGTGGCTTGCAAATTAAAGTACGTTCACTTGTGAGCTCATCCATGCATCTTTGCCCAAGGAACAGGGTGACAATCGGACGTGCGTATTATGCCCAGGCTGCCCATGCATTTAGTGCAGAAATTAAATATCAGCGCTGTAGGCTAAATCCTAACTATCCAGTCGTGACTGGGGCAGGTAATCGGAGTACCCTGCGAAAACCATCACCTAACGCCAAGTCATTGGCAACATTATAACATTCCCTGGCAGGGATTCGAGCACAGGTAGTCGTTAGAAATGGCGAGCAGTAAGTGGCAACGTCTTAGCACACTCGGCCATCGGGGCAGGACCGCTATTTTAGGCTTTATCGCTACACGCCGATCATAATTAATAAGGGTAATCGATAGTTCTCCATTAGAAAATACAGTCACTTGCAACGCTGCCACGTAACACAGGAGTTTGTCCTCAAAACAAGATACGCGGGATCCTTCAGATGCGAACATGTCTACAAGATGTGAACACTTCTTGGTGTGAACACATTTTGCCGCGGTCCCAAGCTGTTCATATAGCTGGGCTTATACAATGAGTTCATTTGTCTCAGTAGAAAAAGTAGAACAATTTCCTCTCGAAAATGGACAGCAAAGAAATAGATGCAAACGTTTGTTTCTGGTTTGAATGCAAATAAAATATAAACAGAAAAATACAACTAGATTTCTTAGCTGAAACCAACTGGAGAATAAGAATACTATTCATTGTGTCCTAATGAAGAATTCTCATTCGACTGTTTTCCAAGGTTCGGTTTTGTCAAAGAGTTGCTGCCAAATGTGTCAGTTGCAAAATGTCTTGAACTGGCACTACATGCATGGATGAGTTGAGGAGAAAAATGTTAAGTTCGCCAGACGTTGTGGTGAAAACCAGGACCAAAAGTATGGCTTTGGCGGTTGAGACATCGACGTGCTTCCAGAGTAAACACTCCACTTGACTGCAATCCAAACCCATTGCCTCTGTCGAGTGTTTGATATGCGGGGGCCTGCCTACTCTGCAGGCAGAAGGAGAGCAATTTCCACCCCAGAGGGCCTCCTGGAAACAGTAGGGTTCACACTTAACCCCATGGTACACAGTAACCAGAATAACCACTAGAAATGGTAGTACATTGAATTTGCATATGGAGTGCAATCATGGTTTCACATATCTAGCTAAAACCCATACAGTTCAGACATACAATTCCTGCACCTGTCGACCGGACGTCTTCCAGTGCTTGGTTGTTCAAACATCCATGGATAACATGTCAAAGGAATAAACCAAGCACATCAATGACCCGCGTAGCTTGAGAATCAAAGCTACGTTCAGCTGTGAGGGTCCATGCAAACATGCCCACGAAACTGGGTGGCAGTCAGTCGTGCGGTCGTGTATTACGCCCGGGCTGCCCACGTATTTAGTGCAGGAATTTGATGTCGGCACTGTACATCATCGTATCATCTGGAGAACATTTGAAGAGAAATTGTGAAACCCAGCAAAAGCAACAACTCTCGAACGGATACTTTATGAAACATTGGTTCCTTCTCGAGATATCTTCATCTATGTCAGACCTTGTGTACACACCAAATGTGGATGGGTAAAGCAGTCGACGCGTTTGGGGCAAAATATCACTGGTAACTCAAATGCACTCAATCAATTGTTTGAAAATATTCTAGCAGATCTTACAGTTTGAAAGCTTTTTTGTTTATACGGTTAGGCAATATTGATCCGTTGCCTTACAGATTTTTGTTTTCTGAAAAATCGTCTCATTAAACAAATTTCTCAAAATGCAAAAACGTAAATCTTACACGCTGTTAACATAAATATCAACAAATTAGATTTGTTGTTTAGATTCAAGGATAAGTTTGCGTTTTAATCTATTACACTTCATCATATAACTGTATGATTTTACAAAAGAATCGATGGTAGTATTGTATTGCATTCTAATTTAACCGAGCCAAACCAGCGTTTTCAAATATTTAACAAATTGAGACTAAACTTAGAAGTTATAAAGTTATTTTTAGAAATAAAGCTCCAGCCATGAAATTTCTAGGTAAATATTACGATATAAATTTATTGCTGGAATATGAATCTCATTTCTCAGTCAACACGATTCTATCTCTTATTGATGATTTGCCCTGGCTTACCTACTGTTACACAGCAGCCATAAATACAGCAGCGCCTGCACCACTGGGCCTCACGGAAACGTGTGTGCCCATACCTTATTCCCCTCTACTCATTCCCTGCCAGGAATATGTGAAGGTACTTAATGGTTGGGTAAGGCACATTATTGATGTCTTAGGGGTGGCGATATTTGTATTTAGAATATGTGGGTATATATATACATATATATATATATATATATATATATATATATATATATATATATATATATATATATATATATATATATATATATATATAAATATATGTATATATATATATATATATATATATATATATATATATATATATATATATATATATATATATATATATATATATATATATATATATATATATATATATATATATATGTGTGTGTGTGTCTTCTGATTTCAAGTTAACGGGGTACTAGTGACATGACTCACATTTTACTATTTCATTGACTGTAATATTTTTTGTATGTTTTTGGTATTATTTGATATAATTCTTTTACGAATAGACATTGCCACGTATATGTCGCATGTCTAAAGGCTCCTCCTCAAGCACAAGGACTGCGGGTAAAAACACTCACAATTAATTGCGCATTCCCAATGATCACTCCGCGAAGTAATCTTACAATAACCCCTGACGCAAAAACGAATTGCCCTATGCTTTAAGAGCGCACGCACGAAATGGGATGTCGACATAAATACAATTATCACGATCAACAGCCGAGGTCCTCTGAATATTGCCAGCCTCTATTGGCCAGCTCTCAATGGATTGATGGTAAGGCATGTATAGGTTGCACGCATTCTACACTGCAGGAGACTTATACAAACAAGGAAAGTTTCCTGTCAAGTGTTCGACATTGTATAAATAACTTTGCCGGCATGAGGTCGAGCTAGTTTACTATTACAAGTCTAATCTCTTGAACCAGGCTCTTGAGTGAAAAGTTATGTAGTTGTATAAGTCAAATATGTTGTATCAGGATCTTAAATAGAAAAGATAGGGTGTTTCATCGATTTCATCTAATCAATGAACTTATTTTTCACGGTCGCCATCTTGCCCGGCACCATTTGACATTCCGGGGATACGACTGATCTCTTCATCGATTGGTTGATGGGGCATGCCCTTGAAATAGAAATTATCTTGGGTTCATGCACTTCTCTACAGTAATCAGGAAGTTTTTATCCTCTCTTGAGTGTTTTGTATGGAATGACAAATTGGTCACTTAAACACTAGTTGACATTTCCCATTGGATAAATTGTCAAATTGTCCTCAGACGTCAGTGCAGAATGCTGAGATATTGTTTGTAACCGTTCGTTCACCCAAATATAGTACTGTAATGTCTCTAGCCCGAGGCATACCGTATTCCTAACTGTATTTCACGAATGGCATCTGACACAGAAAATATCCTACATGTAGAAAGCCATACCTAATCTGATTGATTAACTGCCTTTAAAACAAACCTGTAATGTATCCCTCATTCCTAAAAAGTGAGAAAAATGACACAATATCACAAAATCTAGTACTTTAGAATACGTAACTGACAAGTACAACTGGCACAAAAAGTCCGTGTCAACAGTTTGTGATAGATGTGGTAACTAACAGTTAAACTAGTTACTTAACCCTTATACTACTGGTGGCTAATTTGAGCAATACAGAAAATACTGGCAAGAGCTATACAATGTGAACCAACATGACAGTGTTCTGATGGCTTTCTTGTGCTTAGGACGAAAGTAGCCTCAGCATTGAAAGTGTTAAGGTACTAAATGTCTTCTCAGTTTGTGTGCTATGATTTTGAACGATGTGGGATCAGGAGTCAATTAATAATTACGACCAGATGTCAATTTCGGACAACAGTCACGATGAATTTAAAACACGTGAGATAACATTAGCGTAGCTGCAAAGGGAGCATTCTGAGGTAAATGTATTTATAATGTATCATTTCAGATTAGTTGGCAACACGACGAAGAGTAATATTCATGTAGAATTAGAGCATTATCAGGGCTATTTTCCGCAATAACAACATGACGATAAGTGATACGTTTAAAAAGAAAACATTTATCTCCAGACTGCGCAGGTGGTCTGGGAAAATCACGCAACAACTTTTTGCTTTTACAAATTGCGTTTCGCCAATTACCTGTCTAAGCAATCGTCTAGTGGAATGCTAGTAGAAAAGTATAGCATCATTTACAAAAATGTCATTGTGAATAAACTAGTATAAAATTGTGCATGTGCTTATGAAAGAGCAATGACATTTGGACAAGTATTTCATTCAGATTGTATGGCACTAGATGGCCTTAATGTGTGCCAATGTGCTTTAAGCACTAATATTCATTTTAGGGCACGTCTAGTTGATTATCTGTTTCCCATGTCCCGACCGACCCTATTTTTGGGCCCGACCCTAAAAAAAAAACTTTTTTTTTTTACTTTCCGACCGACCCTGTCCAGAGGAGCTTTTTTTTCTTCTGAGAACTGCATTTTGAATGAAATAAATAAAAAAGTCTGAATAATTTGTTTTTGTTTGTATAGAAATCCATTTATGATTTTGAAAGTACCATCAGTTCAGGGTACAAAAAACTGAGATTTTGACATCGTTTATTTATAATGGAGCCTGCGAATTCAACATTTTTCAAATCTGCACAATTTTCTGTATGAACAAGCTGAAGAATAATACAGACGGAAATGTGTCTCATGAACATCATGTACACATATTTGTACTTCTTGCCATGGCATTGGCAGCATTTCTGTCACAAATAAAGAAATTTGATACCCTATTATAGGTACTTCTGCCTTTTTTCCCTTTTTTTTACCTGACCGACCGACCCTAATTTTCAGTACCTTGGACATGGGAAACAGATAATCAACTAGACGTGCCCTTATGCAATGACTTTCGAAGAATGCTTTACCTATAAACAGGGTGATTGTTCTTCTCGTGGTTTAATATCTTCAATTAACTATAAAATGTTTTTTGAATAGAAAAGGCAATCGTGTATACACATTTTTTATAAAGTAAATGATAGATGCATTTGAATCTAATATACACGTATAGTATTTGGACATGAGGGGGTTACTATGAGTTGCGTTAGCGGTCGTTCACCTGATGTATTGATATGATTTCACCTTGACCTATCTCCATTACTACACAATCCGCTTCATATTCCCTGCAGATAAAGCTTATAATTCCATTTCTTCCTCCCGGCTCTCTAGTACGCAGCGGCGGCGGCAGTCAGACTCACAGTAGAAACACCGGGCCTCGCAGCCACCACCACGCAACCACTACACAACCAACAACATCCGCCACAGCAGCCCCCAAAACTAGGCCAACTTCATTACCCTATTTCAAGATTCTCCTGGTACGTTGTCAATATTACTCCATCCGTTCTCCACTCGCTAGATGCTGGGCTCAGTGCCGCTGTCGCTGCTGCTGCTGCTGCTTTGGCTAATAGTGGAGAGCTGTTACTGGGAGGACCACTCTTACAGTGCATTATTAGAGTACCTCTCAGCTACTCTAATACTGTACTCTTGCCACTTCGCACATCCAGGCACCTTATATTACAAACAACTGGGGAACATACAACAATGCAACACAACAATGGGCGCAATGCCATCCCTGGATACAATAACCGAATAGAAAAATCACATGACAGTGAAAGCCTAAAATCACCAGCAGAAATTGTTTTCACCCATTTAGGCGATTAAGAACACTAAGAATAAATGCCTGCTTATTTCTAAAATAATATACAAATATGCAAACGAAAATCCTCAAAACGGTCAAATGTATGATAGGATATACAGTCTAAAAGTGTCTTGCAGATGCAAGGGCGCCACTGGCCACCATTCACATCAAACTCACGTTTATAAAGCGACCAAACCAACCTGCTATCTAGTGGTCCCTTGAACAAAGAGGCCTTGCCTTATGTGTTACCTCACGGGCTTAAGGCAATCTCATTACAAAGTCAATAGGTGAAATGCATTATGTTGTATATCCCACCTGATCAACTATCCAGACTCGAGCAATGTGAGAAATTAATCTTTGGCTCGTGTCAGTTGGTGGTTTTCCCCAAGTACAATTTACAGATGGCTCATTATAATTCAGCCTTAAAATGTCACAAAAGTGAGGATAATCGACACTTCAAATTCTTGCTCATCAGAAAAATTGCCTGCCTTATAGACCACTAATAGATCTGGTACTATTTTCTACTATGCCAAACAAACATCAGTTAACTCTCGGTTTTTGATGCGTATACATGATTCGACAATTTGAAATGTAATTCAAAGAGTAATACTTGAAAATTGATCGTCAAACCCAATAAAAACAGTTTCAGTCAAATACTTTTCAATATATTGCGTGTGTCAGGTCACTTGTACACTTTTTTATAAGAATGGGTTAAATATGTATATTTTAAGTAAACATTTGATCTGTTATCTTAAGGTTATCAATTTCTAAGGACGTGCTTTACTTATCGTGGCTAACCAGAAGCAGGGCCTGACCCTGCGAATGGTCAAGTGACCTTGAAGTCCGGCTGACCTCAGTGGTCATCAACTATTAAGCAGCTGTCGCGTCTCATTAGATGTTGGTTCTAGATTGATTACATTATAATGCAGTGGGTGCTGGCCGAGCACATTATAACTCAAGGAACATATATCACATTAGCGAGAATGCATGGAATGTGTGTCTGGACTGAGATGACCAAGTTATAAGGACAGTTATTCCAATAGCGCCAAAAATGGCAAGACTACTATTAAACATTCCCCCTAAGTCCACCTTTCGAATAGAATCGTTAAATATCAAAACCTACCCGAAAGCTTTCATCCAAATATTTTCCAATGTCATGGTCCATGTTCAAGTTATTCCAAAAGATCCTATTTTATTGTTGACCTAAAGTATTTTTCTAACATTGGAATTAATATCGATTCATATACATGTACGCGGTTTGAAAATGATAGTAATTACTATACTCCCGTTAATTTGTGACACCATTACAAATCAACTTTCTCTAAAACATGATTAGAAATATTTGGTCGAGTTTGTGATTTTAAAAGTAAAAGCAACAATGAAAATCTGCAAGGTTTGCGGTGCACATTATACGTCATTTAGGATTTGTAAACTACATCGTTTCGAAATAAACCATTGCTGTGGAAAAGATTAGACAGCTTTTCATTTCCAAGACTGTGGTGAGTCTGCTGACTGAAGTAATGTATGTTGGTCCTGTCTAGCAGTTGTGTTACCCAAACACATGTATTGCAGTCAAGGGCGTTTAGCCCAACTGTGCCAAAATGTCAACTATCAAACCGAGCCACCTAATGCACTTTGGAAGCTGGGAAGTTTGCATGACCTTCGAGAGGGGAATCCACTACCTCCAAGTGCTGAGGTAATGAGTAAATCTGAAAACATTCCGGGGCCCCGCTTTTGACTTAAAAACACACCGCACGTCTTTGACATGGCTATGAAAATCTTATGGCAAACTAGATGAAACTTTCTCACAATTCCCGTTCGGTATTCGAACCCGGGCTGTGAGGAATGGCAGGGTCTAGACCACTCAGCCATCAGTGCATTCCCCGCGGGCTCTTGGTGATATACAGTACAGACATTTACTTCCTGCACCAATCGACTGGACGTCTGCCAGTGCCTGGTTGTGCAAACACCCATGGATAACATGTCAAAAAATAAGCCAATCACATAAATGACCCAAGTAGCTTGCGAATCAACATTACGTTCAGTTGTAAAGTCGTTCTTGCATACATGCCCAGGAAACTGGGTTGGCAATCGGGCGTGCGGTTGTGTATAATGCCTGGGATGCCCACATATTTAGTGCAGGAATCAAATGTCGTCACTGTAGTAACAACATAACGGAACGAAATATTGAGATTCACTTTAATTTCACTCTGATTCTCATTTGGCCGCCAGTAGCCCTCTCTTCCCCCTTGCAGGCTATGTGCAGCTGGTAGACGCCTGACTCGGCAGACTCTTGAGATAATTGGTTTCCTGTGATTGCTGTGAGAGCAAACACTTGTAGTGCTGGCGGAGAGCTGGAGAACTGGCCACTCAGGCTAGTTAGGGATGGATGCAGCAGAGAAAAATAAACCTTTCAATGAAAAGCTGGAGGGATAAGTGAACAAGTAGTATGCCTGTGGAATAAAGCCAACGAGAGTTGCTGTGGACATACCTCAAATACAAACATCACACAGCGAGTCTTATCACACTCTAGCAAAAAGATTTTGCCACTTATAGTATGAACTATTGCTTCCGAATGTATTAATTCTGTTAACAGCAACAGTAGTAGTTATCTAAAAGTGTCCCAATTAACCGTGCATTTACAGTAGTAGTAGCAGCAGCAGCAGCAGTAGTAGTAGTAGTAGTAGTGCAATGGACGTGAATATCATCCGACTAGATTAATGTTGCTCCGAACCAATAATAACCTTCTGTCATTTCCCAAAAAACGATTATAGATAAATTTTTGTCCTAAATCATCATTGAAATTGAAAACAAATTGATGTATTCAAATAGGGATTGAAACCAAAAAGGTAAAGTTATAATTATTAAAGATAATACAGCTGCATGTGTATGCAGGTGTTGAAGAGTATAAACACACCTAAGACGTTCTGTGATAATGCATTACTGCTGATACTGGCATAAAAAGCATCATATTTCCTTATGCAATAAATAAACGGAGCGATAAATAATTGAGGAAACACGTCTTGTACGATGAAAGTCGATCTTGTTGCAGTCAAAACAGATAACAGGGATGCATAGCACCAATGCACTGAGCATGCAACACCTAAGGTCAATCCTCAGACGTAGACTTGGGAACCGGGGATAAAAGAACTTGTGCTCCATTTAGGACGCCATAGTAAACAAAATGGTTGATATAACCACTAAAACAAATATGATGACAATTTGCGATGTTTTGTAGTCACATGATCTCCACTCTTAAAAGTTGGTTTACCGCCAAAATGTAATGGCAGACCAACGCAAAGAAGGTTATGTTCTGATTGATTTCCAATCAAATACCGTATAAACAGCAATTATGTAAAGGTCAGATATTGTATATTTACATGTGGCACAGGAATATACATATATATATATATATATATATATATATATATATATATATATATATATATATATATATATATATATATATATATATATATATATATATATATATATATATATATATATATATATATATATATATATATATATATATATATATATAATATCAAGATGTTAAATTCTACAGAAGTTTGTGAATGATATCATAAGGAGAATCGGCAGTTGCCTCACTGTCAGAAAGGAGGTCATTGCGTGACAGCAAAAGATCGAGGTATGTCTACCTACTTGTTCATTTCATGTCTGAGAGATCGGTGCTGGGTCCAGCGCCAGTCAAAACAGACATGCTGCTAATGCATTCATGTCTGCAGCGCCAAGGATACCCCTCATTATTTTCCTATATTTCGTAATAAAAGCATCATTTGGAAAAAAATCAGTTGAAGGAGAAATGATTTTCGGGATTTGACTAACATATCTCCTTGATATCATTTGTAAACCATGCTTTATTACCAAGTTATTTATAAAACTATCGCAGCTGCAGACGAACAATCGGACCTCTGAGCAGGAAATGGGTTAAGAACTCCGCAGACTGTCCTCGTCAGGTGACATGTGCTAATGCTGAGTAGTAAGTAATAAGATACCCTTGGAATTGATTCGTTTTTCCGTTTTTTTTTTCAGATTATGTCAGATTACAGGCAGATTATGTCAGATATCAACACGATAGACACCTGGAAGACGGAAAGAAAGTTTCTGCTCTTGAGAAATAGTCTGGATCGGTGTTCTATAAGATTAAACCTCAAAGACAGCCCTTCACGACGCCGCGCATTTGTATAGCCATCACGCCAACCCGCCAAATGGGACTCAGTAAGATAAACATCGGATTCGTGCGCTTGAAAGCGTCTTTAACTCCATGGATATGCCGAAAACGCGCTTAGCTTAGTACCGAAAAATATAAGACCTAATCACCATTAAAAGTTTAACAATCTGCCAAAATGCATTTTATCTGTTAAGGTATTACTATCATAATACCTGATAATGGTTGATTGAATTTCAGCTTCGATGATAATTAAATTGTAATGTATCCACCATGGAACCCTATAGCTATAGGGTGTCTCATACTCCAAATATATTGAGGCTTCCCCACTGATGCAGCGGCCAAGAGCATTGCACAATGGCTTTCCGTTGTTTCTCACCGCTTCAAAGGATTTGGGTTTAACTCCATCTTGAGGCTGCATGAACGTTTCGAGTGACCTATGGTACGTTGCTGGTTTAAATCCAATAACTCCAATTTTTTCTGAAAGAAAATGATTATGCAACCAAAAAAATGTTTGGCCTATTAAGGTCTGTGCCGGCATGACTTTTGGAATAAAAGGGTTAAGCGAAGGAGCAGTATCAGCTGGCTATGGTGATTTTAGTCCTTTTCATTATCAAGTGCCCTTGTCATAATTCTCGTTGTAGTATAGATTATCTAAAGTCACACTGCGTCACGTTCCTACACAGTGTAAGTCATTGATAATCATTAATGATAGATTTCACAAGAATTTTCTTCAGGGAGGATGAAATTGATCATATGCCGAACGGTAATAGTGTCGGTTAGAATAGGCATTGCTCACCGCAGCGAGATAAGTAAAATAGTAAAATAGTAAAATGGGGTATTATACGAGGGCATAGTCTCTGGCGGATGTTGTGGACAGGGGATAGGTGAACATGCTATCGTGATCAACCAACTAGGACGACTAGAATACATAAAACAATGTAGATATCTGTGCCGTCCATGCATGTTGACCAGACTTTGTTCATGTACTTTAACCAAATTTAGCCTTCCCCTAATCGCAGGCCTTGTTTGGCTGCATTCCACCAATCACAGACCTTGATTAGCTGCCTTTCACTAATTACATAATCTCAGGCCTTGGTTGGCTGCCTTCTACCAATCACAGGCCTTGGTTGGCTGCCTTCCACCAATCACAGGCCTTGGTTGGCTGCCTTCCACCAATCACAGGCCTTGGTTGGCTGCCTTCCACCAATCACAGGCCTTGGTAGGCTGCCTTCTACCAATCACAGGCCTTGGTTGGCTGCCTTCTACCAATCACATGCCTTGGTTGGCTGCCTTCTACCAATCATAGGCCTTGGTTGGCTGCCTTCCACCAATCACAGGCCTTGTTTGGCTGCCTTCTACCAATCACAGACCTTGATTAGCTGCCTTTCAATAATTACATAATCACATGCCTTGGTTGGCTGCCTTCTACCAATCACAGGCCTTGGTTGGCTGCCTTCCACCAATCACAGGCCTTGGTTGGCTGCCTTCCACCAATCACATGCCTTGGTTGGCTGCCTTCTACCAATCACAGCCCTTGGTTGACTGCCTTCCACCAATCACAGGCCTTGGTTGGCTGCCTTCCACCAATCACAGGCCTTGGTTAGCTGCCTTCTATCAATCTCATGCCTTCGTGGGCTGCTTTCCACTAATCACAGGCCTTGGTTGGCTGCCGTCCACCAATCACAGGCCTTGATAGGTACGTTGTACGGCTGTATGGATCAATCA
Source organism: Maea johnstoni (assembly GCA_963942565.1). Lineage (NCBI taxonomy): Eukaryota > Metazoa > Annelida > Polychaeta > Spionida > Magelonidae > Maea > Maea johnstoni. The sequence continues at coordinate 47,143,119 of OZ012689.1, read as the reverse complement.
GTGGCATTTAGGGCGCTTTATGCATTGAGTCAATGATAGAATTTCAGAAACATCTACTATATATATAGTATAACTTATAGTATACGTTGAATACCTCCATAGATTGTAACTTTCGGTCCTGTCTGTTCAACTAATTATATAAAGTGAAAACACGTCTTTATAAACTGAACACAATTTGAGCACATGTTGGTCTGCATTTGCTGGTTTCAATGTTGTTTATTGTATTAGGGCAAACATCCTGCAGGTTGATTTTGCATATAGTAATCAATAAAATCGATAAGATATTATCGGTAAGATAGGGTACAATTTGTAAACTTTCATTTGTTAAATGAGGATCATAATATATTCATTCGAATTAAACCCATAGATAGTGCTATCCCTACAGCAAACAAATATGTATGCAGAACAATTAGTATATATTTCATTGTGAATGCCAAATACTGCCAGGATAAAGAATATCATCTAGAAATCTCATTACGCTAGAGAACAAGAAAAACATCTTCACGTAAACCAACCTAAGCTGTAGTAAGCGAAACCAATGCACAAGTGTAGCAGCGGACTGAAGCTAGCGGCTTCTGTCCATGCGTATTCCCATCTGGAGAAACTATGAACACATCAATACACAACAGGCATTTAGGCGAAGAATTACTTTGCAGGAATTACGAACCAAAGACAGATTTACGACTCGGCGCCTAATCCATGTGGCTTGAATAAGTTATCGTCAAGATGGGTCCTAGATCGATTGAGGTCTAGCCTGATACTCTGGTCAGAAAGTTGTGGGAACATATTGGAAATGAATTCTGAAATGTCACTACGAAATTACTCTTCCTCAAAACGGGATCAATAAAAATACGTCTACATGTTTTCATTCAATATCGTTAATCACGTACGATTCACACTTGCTACACAGCTAACTGGGCCACATACAGGTATACTTGAGTCAAACCAGTACGTGTACTAGTAATTTAGACATGGTATATACACACATGTACAATTGTTCTTTTCTGAATACCCTGGTATCTACTAGTATACCTTGTTTGACACTACTTTTAAGTCGTACCGTCTATTATCTTTAACCGCATCAAGGTGTAGTTTTAAAAAGTATTTCATTACCCTAGGTCCATGGGAAACGTTATGGTTTTCATTGAAATTGCTGAAACGTTTTTGTTACATTTGATAGTGTACTTTTCGTCCTTTAGATTAATTTCTAAATGTGGTACAATAATGAAGTTGGGAAAATGACTATTTCTTGAAAATGATCGTCTAAAGATATCAATTCGTTTACAAATATAATATTTCACCTACCAGCAAGTATTGGGGCGCAATGGTTCTGAGATGCATAGATCTGCAAGCCCTCAAAACAAATCAACTGACGCCAGATCGAGATATAATCCAAAAGTGACTGTGTCTGTGCAGTGTCAAACAGTATGAGGAAAAATACTTTTCGTACGCAATCTAAAACATTTACCATTCATCGGTCTTCGCTCGCTTCTCAAAATCACAAGTTATGAATTAGTTTCTTAATCTGTTCAGAATCTGTCAGGAACGACATTTATTATTCCACGATAATTGGATTTACCAGCTATTCAAAATGACCAGGAATATGTGCGCAGGCATCGCTGACGCTGATGTTAATTGAATGTGGAAACCCAAGACAGATTACAAAGGTGGAGGATAAATTCAAATCAATATATCAAAGCTAAATTCATACCATATGCATTTCAATTTCATACCGTATTCACACCATATGAATATCAAGGATTTACCATATTCTTTATCCGTATACAGGTCACATGCCATAGTCATACCATAGCAATGCAATGCACACCGTATTTGATACCAGCTCATAACGTGCACTTAGCATATTCATACACTAGTTATTACATCATTCATTCCACTACTACAGGAGCAGATGGTAGTTGCATGTGGTAATAAAAGGTAAACTCTCAGGTATGTAAATACCTACTTAGAACGGGTCAAAAAATTGCGGAGGTTTAACTTTTAACAGATAATGAAACCAACAAGGTCCACTCAACCTTAGCTTATCTGCACTTAGGAGTGCACACAAGGTACGACAATTTTAAAAATAGCTCTTAAAAAAGTCAAATTTTAAATAGGGCTGTTGACCTAACATACACAAAAAACATCATAACTTCTCCTAGGATATTCCTCAAAATATCGACTTTTTATATGTTGTAATTGATCCATTTAAGTTAATTTTATTTCTTGTCTTGTCACTGCAAGCCTACAAGCCCTTTTAAAAGGATGTAAATTAAACGAGGCCATATGAATACCAAAGTACATGGTTTGAATAAGAATCTGACTTGCAGCGTTCTGTTTTAGATATTATATATGCTTATCAAGCATATGATTTGCTACTATAAATACCATACCGGGTTGGAATGATGCCAACCTTTCACAATTCGATTAAGATAAGTTGAATTAAGATAATACTGCCTAAGGAAATCTGGAACAGGGGTTGAAATGCCAACAGGCACGGGATACAGCATGTGAGTAATTAGTATACAAAACAAACATTGAATCCTAGTAGTAGTAGTAGTAGTAGTAGTAGTAGTAGTAGTAGTAGTAGTAGTAGTAGTAGTAGTAGTAGTAGTAGTAGTAGTAGTAGCAGCAGCAGCAGCAGCAGCAGCAGCAGCAGCAGCGGCAAAGCAGCAGCAGCAGCAGTAGTAGTAGTAGTAGTAGTAGAAGTAGTAGTAGTAGTAGTAGTAGTAGTAGTAGTAGTAGTAGTAGTAGAAGAAGAAGAAGAAGAAGAAGAAGCAGTAGTAGTAATAGTAGTTATCTATACTTCTTTGGTGGGAATATCAAAAATAGCCACAGTACTGGCATAGGACTCGTACATGAAGCCTTGCACTGGAACTATAGATTGTGATACATGGTATCGTAGTTGTCATTGCTATTGTTGATGATGTTGATAATGATGATGTTGTTGTTTTATCGTTGATGATGATGTCTCTGCTGTTGTTGTTGCAGGTGTCGTTATAGATAAAGTTTGTATATATCCTAACTAGTTCATTCACATCACGTAATGTAAACATTATTAATACAATCACTACCATGTCGACAAGCTTTCTACCTGCATAGACAACACACGCGCATCTTCTATCTAGGTCGCATAAATCCATATTTTCAAAACACCAGTGCATAAGAGATCAATCACTCTAGAAGGTTTTTCAAATGTTATCTTAACATTAACCCTTATGCTGCTGGTGACTTATTTGGCCAATACAAAATGATGCAAAAAACTGGGAAAATGACTGAAACCCTGCCAAATGGTACTCATATGAGAGTACTCAACGAGAGCTTTCCAATGAGTACCAATGTGACAGGGTTTAGATGGTTCTTAAAATCGTAGCGTTCTTGTGCTTTGGACGAAAGTAGCCTCAGCATTGGAAGAGTTAACATATTCTTCCTTATGTGCATGGCTGTCTGACTTTAATATGTGCATAATTAAAATCCAAATGTATAGCTGCTCCATATATTTGAGAAAGCATTGCGAGTATTTAAGAGTGTTTGCGAGTTTTATTATGCAATGATGATGAAATGACTGTGATTGCTAAACTCAGTGTACGATTTGACTGTAGGGTTAATCCTCCTAATGCTGAGGCTACTTTCGTCCAAAGCACAAGGATGCAAAGATTTTTATAAATCATCTAAACAACCATGTTGTGTTGGTATTCATTGCAAAGCTCTCGCTTGGTACTCTCAGATGAGTACCCATGTGTCAGGGTTTCAGTAATATTCTTCTAGGTTCTAGGTTTTTTGCATCACTTTATATTGGTCGAATTAGCCACCAGCAGCTTGGGAGTTAAGATAAGACGCATTTGTGTGCTTGTTAGGTGAACGAGGGGATGGATCTTACCCTCTCGAAACATTGCTTTCAAAGCACTAGAGCGTCACGGAACCAAATAAAACTGACATGTCAACCATGAAACATACAGGTGTAATGCACACGGAAACGACGCGGTGACACAAATTCCAATCATGTCCCTCATATAGTATTGTAAACATTATGTGACAGGCGCATAATCAAGGCCAGTGGAACAGACAGGAGAACTTGAAACGTACAAGTATCCCTGAAATACCTGTGCAAATCTTGCATTTCCAATGAACCTACCAAGGTGACATGTATTTCGGTAATGACATTGACATGCCAGGTTGGTAGGTGTGCGTTTGTAAATAAGGACTTTCTTACCTGTCACACGGGGGCGTGTCCACGAGATTGCTCACCATAGCATTAGTATCCACTATCCATAGGGTGCATGAGAGGAGGAAGGCGAGAGTTAGCCGTATCTCAGCCATGTTGGCTGTCGAGCACGCTGTTGTGTTATGCCGCTGTCAGGGTGCCCACCGCCTACCTGCCTGCCTGCCTGCTGCCTCCCCGTCAGGCAGGGAGTCCCCTACAACCCTGCGCCTCTGAGCGCTGGCTGCCTGATCATGACGTAAACTGTCCACACTGTGCAATTTGGAATTTCGTTTATCGTCACTTTTTCTGTCATAGTACAGCTGAATCAGAACTGGCAAGTTGTAAACGGTACTTACGGTGGAGGAAACAGTCACATGTCTTCAAGTCACTGGCAACTTTCTCACATACCCCGACTAGGGTCGAACCCAGGCAATGGTGAGAGATAGCGAGCAGTCAGCAGTAACATCTTAGACCAGTTGGCTATCAGGACAGGTCTGTATGCACTACTAGTATGCATTGTCTCCATTATGGAGACAAGGTGATTCAATTGGTTAGGTGTTGGACCAGCGATAAGAGGGTCGTCAGATCGCTTTGGTCTGTTCTTAGGCAAGACAGTTAACTTCACATTGCCTCAGTTCACCCAGCTATCTATAAGAGACCTGGCATAAAGGGCAGAATGGTCATGATTGCTTAAACCTAAGAGCGCCGAAATGGCTGCTAAGGTTGCATGCTCCCCAGGTAGTTGAAATGGTTCAAAGAGTGAACACTGAACAGGCCTGCTGAGGAATAAATGTATAGAGTCGTGTGAACATTAATGCAACCTAACATTATTTATTATCTGAGACTATTACAGAAACAATAGAGGGATAGGTGAAACCCATTTTCCAGGAATGTTCTATGTATGTATCAACACCCCCTCCTATTGTTTTGAGTTAAGAGAAAGGCCTTTACTTTTCCCTTCTCTGATTATTCTAGTTAAACGTTCAATGATTATTTCTGTTGTCCATATCAGAATCAATCACACCATATGGATGACTTCACATATCAAAAACCTCTGAAAATACTATTCTTTTTTTAGCAATTTTACGATACTGAAATAAGCTATGTATTTTCATACGTTAGTGGAAATACGATGCCCATATATTCAGTTCGATACTCAAACAAGGGGGAACGAAGGGAATAGATCTTGAAGACATGCTCAACAAACTGATGTTTGGAGTATGTGTGTTTGTCTGGAAAATCTATTGGAAAACCTCGGAATCACATTATAGATCCTATTAATGTTTTCCTACTCAGAGGGTCAGATAAATCTGCCGTGTGTTACAATAGGCCATGATGCCTGGCTCCCAAGTGTGAGGTCGCAGGTCCTAGTCCCCATTAACGGGATGACTTGGTCGCTATATAAACAGACCGCGTTGTAGAGATCTGTATGCTGTGCTTCTCCAATCGAAAAACGCATTGGAGTCTATAAGAAACGAAGGGAACTTCCTTTCGTTTCCGGATTCATATCTCGTCGCGATATGACCTATAAACTGTTGAAAGCGATCCTTTTAATGCTGTTTTCATGCATAGTAACCGTAAACGCGATTACCTGTTGCCATACTGTGCAATACGCCCAAAAAGCTTTACTCTTTCTGAAAAGGGGAAAATATGGGGTCCCTATCATTTAGGGGCCTGAGGACCCGCCCTTTTTAGCAATCCAATAATGTCCATGCTAAAGATGTCACATTCTTTACTTATGCGTAAAAACCTATGATGTATATCTACCCCTCTGTTGAATCGTAGGAAGAATCGCCTTCAGCAGTTTATTGGTCGTGGCGACGATATGGAAACCTGGCAACTAAAGAAATTCCCTTCTTTTGTATACAGACTCCAAGGCGTCTTCCAACTGTAGAAGCACCGTATGCAGCCCTCTACAACGCCGACTGTTTGTATAGCGACCAGGCCATCCCCCTTTATGGAGACTCAAACCTGCGACCGGACGCTTGGGATTACAACTTTGGAATTTCATTTTTCGTCACCGTTTCTGCGAAGTCGTGACTAGCCAAGTGTATCTTACTCAAACAGAACAAAAACAATACAGAGATGTCATGGACCCGGCCTTTTAGAAAGGGTGGAGAAATGGCAGGCTTCCAATAGGATTTATCATCCGCCAAATCCGTTGGCGTGTGGCCACTGTGCCATGTACCTGTAGACTTAAACCCCATTCGATATAAATAAAAGGGCTTAAATTTGATTCGCTTTGGTTTTGATTCATTAGGATTTGTATTATTATCAACAACGCAAGTCATATCATGTTGAGATGGAAAGTTGGGAGCCTCATCTCCTCACAGACAATCAGAATGGACATTCAGTTGCAAAGGTAGCATTGGCGGTCCTTCAGTACGCCACGCATTTGTTTAGCGACAAACACATGATGAGGGTACAAGGATATGATTCAAAACACAAAATGGAGTGATGAGAAAAAAGGAGAGCTTATGAAAAGGGATGTCCACCAGGGAAGATAACCAATGACAAAGTACAGCTGTACGTTCTAAACACCTTGATCTTTAAGTGTACTAGTAAAAAAACGTCGTCATCATGGGTATACATTGTAGAAATAATAAATCAACTCATGACATACCAATGGACAGGAACTGTAGACAAGCAGGAATGTCGGTCAACCAGACCTTGGAAACAGCCCGCATCAAAGAGAATATTGAACTGTTGAATGCTGTGTGTACTCAAGGACATCCAGACCAGGGTATTATGTTAAGTCTATGGCTTCATGTCATCGTGAATTAGAAACAACCCGAATTATTATCTTTTGCTTAATTTCTCACTAGCCACAGTTCCGTTCCGTCATTGTGATAGTTGGTACTGCAGCCAAATGCTGCAAATCGGAAGTCAAACTTTTGCAAGATGTTTATCACTTTTGCCTGTTAAACTGTATTATACAAAGTTAAGGAAATCATGACATAAACTTCACCACGTATGATGTTTTCATTTTCACCTTGGGTAATCACACTTACCATGATATAGTATACGGATCCATGATACATGTACCTAGACTCACGAAATAAGTGTGACGAATCTGCGTACATTTACGTAATTAACAATTTGGATTTCAGATTTCATTTATCAAAAAGAATGGCAATGCGTAGAATGTGACTTGCGTTGGTATCAATAGTTTTGCAAATGTCCAAAGTGAGTATGACTTTTCCTGCAGCTGTTAATCAATTGGTTTGCATAAATTGCATCAGAACAATAAAAATGAAAAACACTTCAACGTTTCCTATGAAGGATAGAATACAGCATTATGATAATTGCATGTTTGTTTATGATAACTCATACCATGTTTATTGCAAACTGTATTCTTGATACAGATTTGCCATAATAAAACAATGGAATACACCATGGAAGCACGAAAAGACTTTATAATGAAGACAAATGACTTTTCATCTTGCATTCATATTAACTGTTTAATAACCGAGTCTAGTTATAACTGATACTATAAGGATTTGATGATTGCCCTCAGAGATAGATATGAACTACATGAACATACAGCATGCTGACTTATAACTGCAAATTAGCATTAGATCTAATGATGAATGTGACGACACAGGTGTGTAACTGCCTTGTTGTATCTGGATAAATACGCTCGAAATGGTCTCTGATTTTAAACTACAGACCGCCCCTCTCACAACCACCAAATCCTGCTTATCGCTTGACAGCGAGCATGGTGCCTCGTAGGGAGTTATCTGCCTGGGGAAATTAGCGCGCAGTTATTTTGCTGTTCCACAGATAAGCTGGTAATGAGGCGCATGATTAAAGTGAAATTGACAAGCACCTACAGGAGATCAATCTCGAAACGTGATTAGCCGAATCAACATACCGTACGTGAAATTGATCTCATCCCGCTAGATGGCGCTCTTTGATAGGAAACGTGCAGCCTGGCAGAATACGAGAAATTGGTCTCATCCCGCTAGATGGCGCTCTTTGATAGGGAAACGTGCAGCCTGGCAGAATACAGTGACGACATTAAATTCCTGCGCGAAATATGTGCGCAGTCCGGGCATAATATACGACCGCACTCCCGATTGTCACAGTTTCCTAGACATAGATGCATGGATGACCTCACAACTGAACATAGTTTGATTCGCATTCGCAAGTTGCGTTGGTCTTGTGCTTGGCTTGTTTTAATATAATACATGTTATCTATGACGGAATGTACAACCAGGCACTGGCAGACGTCAGGTCGACTGGTGCAGGAATTAAATGCATGTACTGTAGTTTAACCCATTTGAAACAAAGGCGCGCACAGGCTCTGAAACTTTACAGTGACCTCTTCATATATGGAGTAATGATGATATTTGTAAAGTTATTATTAAGTCTTCAAGCTATTGCCATATATATCAGACCATGAGTGAACCTCCGATTCCGATGTGAATGGGTTAAAAGAATCTTATAGATGTTAATCCATTAATGCTCACAGCAGCCAAAAGCGGCTTGACAAATTTGATGAAATCTTTCAATCGATAGCATAGCTGGTAAAATGTTGATATCTCCTTGACAACAGCATATTTTGGAAAAGATTTGAAAATTGAATTTCATCAGAACTGAAACAACAAGTCTACATCAAGTACTTTCTAGAGAATTTCTACCTTATTCCAGCAATACTGTTGAAAGCGTCATAGACTCAGACCCTTTCCAGGGGAACTGCGGGCAGGTAACTGGCTACCGGGTAACCCTTCTACAGAACTCTTAACCCTTCCAAGGCAAAGTCGACTTTCGTCCAAAGAACAAGGACGCAATGATTCTTGTAAACCTGTCAAGTTGGTATGAATTGGATAGATCTCGCTGAGTACTCATGTGAGTACCCATATGCCAGGGTTTCAGTGATTTCCCCGTTTTTCTGCTTTATGTTGTATTGGTCAAATCTTAGATGACTTCTTAGTTCAAGGTCAAATGAGTTCCCAGCAGCATGAGGGTTAATGGCAAACAGGTGCTCAAGCCCTCAGAGTTCCTAGTCATCAGGCACCTCGAGTAAATCCAGAGATTGAGTTGATGAAAATGTATTGACCGGTCATCCCAATTATTGTGTAACACTGCTTTAATCTAGCTGGTAACGCAATTAACCCAAAGGCTTAAATCAAGCCTAACGTGCCTAAATGTCACAGTGTCGGCTGGCTTTAATTCATCACAGATTAAGCCTTGCGAACCTTAACGCATTAAGGCCCACAGCAGCAAAACAAAGACCGGTGAACTGTTCTACGATACCTTTAAGATAAATGTGTCTTATGGATGATATTCATAGGATTGTTAATCAGTAACTTAAAAAACCTGTTCTTCAAATAAGTGAAAAGCCTTTTCTTTATATTCCAGTTATTTTATAAGTGTCTTGACAAAGAGGCGAACACGGTCTGGAGCAGCTTGAGCTTCACATAGGTTAAACCAAGGATGTCAAAAGGGAACGAGACAAGTTCTTACTTAGCCCTGGGGCAAAACGTACTTTCTAATGAAATGTCCCTAATTCAGTCTAGGTTTTCCAAATGTTATCAATTTCTGACAGTATATCTTATGCCCTGTTCATTATAATCCGCCATCACTTGTTATGTCTGTGCTTGTTATTCCCCAAGAGCATTCCCCTTCTTTTGTGAATATAGGCTACATGTACGTGTAGGTTCCTGGTCCATGATAACTGACCTAGCCTCTGAGTTGACTAACCTTAGTACCGCGCTGGCTCACACCTATTGAAGGCACCAGACCATATGTCCTCATGTCTGATGCTATAAGAGTCTGCCAAGTTCGAAGAACATGGCCACCAAAGATTCTCGCATAAGGGTTAAAGTCTCCTGCTATCTCGTAAGAAACCTAAACGTTCTATTTTAGTGTTGCTATATCTTTGACATGGCCTATGGGGAGTACTCAGTAGACAAAATGGGAAATCATCCTAATAATAAAAAACAAGTCAAAAAGTTTAGCACACAATTTTATTCTGTACAATAAACTTCTTTATATACATTTTCAAAATATACAAATTCACAGAAAAAACTTGCAATATACAATATTGGAATGTTTTGAAATTCAGTCATGCATGAAAGGTGAACGTCAAAAACCTAGATGCAGACTGTGAGCTATTTCAAATTGTGCACATGTTCAGATAAAAGATTTCAACTCTTTTTCTTAAGATTCTACAATCAGGATTGTTTGATGTCTGGATTAAGGATACCTTTCAAATAAACTGCAGAGGAAAAGAATGATTTTCTGAAAAGATTTGTCGGTTATATTCTGAATAATACTTCCCCTTCAACTATTTTCCCATCTTTTTAAAAAAATGCCAGGTTGATTTAATTCGCTATGAGCATTAATAGCTTAAATCCAGTATATGACGAATATACAACTGTTGGCAGGTCAGGAAGGCCTTGAAGTCATGGTCTACTGTAAATCCTCGGAAATATTGGCCACCCCAGGAATATGGGCCACTTTTATCATTTTTACGATATAATTATTTTGGAAATCTAAGCTACCCTCGTTCTACCACTGGTAGTGGAAGTTAGGTTAACTATTCATTCACATACTCCCTTAGTGGTCTGGCATAAAATGGCAATATTTTCGTTACAAGTGCAAAATCAGCAACTATGTAGAGGAACTTTTTCTAGAAAGAAACTCAAGAACAAAACTCATCCATAACTATCCTTATTTATATAGTATATCCATTTCTATTAGACCACTAAGAGGGCCTCCCCTGATAGCTGAGTGGTCAAAGACATTGCAACTGTTTTCTCTGTCTCTCATCACTTCCCTGGGTATACTGGTATGTTAACAGTGACTTAGGATTATGAGGGTTTTAGCCAGATAATCATGTTTCCTTCACCAATTACACCTGGCTACTCATGACTAAAGCGACAATAAATGAATAATTATAAATACCATTGGGTGACTAGTGAAGTGAAGACAGTCCAGAATCAGAAGGATCCAGAGTTCACTCCCAGAACAGACCGAGTAGTGGTTTGGTTCCTCTATAAACTGGCGCAGTCTTAATTTGTTGATGTGCAAACATGTCCACCGATATAGAAAAATATATGATTTTCTATAACTCTAAAAATATGACTTCATTTTCAATAAGATTTGAATAACTCTTTGAAAAGATCTCTCCAGAGGTTAATCATGGGCAGGAATGCATGTAGTAAAAGGCTATAAGCATGGCATGGGTTGTAATTTTCTATGCAAACATCATGCTTTGCATAGGTTAAAAAGTTATGATCGTTTAGCATGCTTGTATCACCGATCCAAACAATTGTGATTGTTTGTTTTATCCTATGCCATAAATTAACTCTCACTTTCTTTCATTAAAACGGTTATCAAACATGCACTTATACAATGAGACCATGCTAGGGCATGATTTTTTATCACAAATTAAGAGAACGGTGTGTGTTTGTATTGCCTAATACCATAACTTAACTTTCACTTTCTTTCATTTTAAGTTATCATACACGCATGTAGCTCTTGTACTGCTGAACCCAGAAATATCTGGGCGATACAAACTAACCTGCTGTGCGTAGCCAGGAAATACAAAATGCACTTACTGACCTGCTAATGACTATTGAGTTAGTCTGTAGAACCCCCACAGAGCCTGTACATGACCCAAAGCAGTTCCATTTTGAAGGACCCCCCTAGACCTTAGTTTTGATATATAGTTTCTTGGGGGTGGTTCCTCAACATTTTAGTTGTGCCTAAAAACACCACAAAGGTTGATTTGTCCCCAGGGATTAAGAAAAATGTAATTGGCAGGGTAGATTACACCCATCAATTCAGCAGGACAAGGATTAAACGATGACATCTTGCTAGGGATGGGTTTTTCTTGTATCAGGGATCAAGAAGACTGTGTCTGCTTGTACTGTCTTAAGCCATGCAAGAAGACTTTCTTAGTTTCTTCCATGACGTCATGGTATAGCTTGAGATCCTCTTCCTTTGCCTTGAGCGTTCTCTGTAGAGCTGCCTTCAGCGCCTCATTCTCATCTTTCTGGATAGCCAGACTGAAAGAGAGAAACATCGGAGAATACATTAACTATTTCATGTCTGACATTCCCCCAAAGGACCTTGAGTATCTTATTGAAATCTAAGTAACATAAATATCTTTCCAACGATATTTGAAGATATAACACTCGTCTAAACCAACCCAACTACTACTACGCTAACATTTTGGAAATTCTTGGAATATCATTGAGTTTCATCCAGATAAAGATTATACATTTCAATAAGACCTCTAAGTATGTGTGAGTTAAATTACTGGCTGTCATCACCCAATTGCAAGCCTATCCCTCATAGATGTAATTAATCCCTTCCAATGCTGAGGCTACTTTCATCCAAAGCACAAGGATGCAAAGATTTTTTAAGACCATCTAAACTCTGTCATATTGGTACTCATTGGATAGCCCTCATTGAGCACTCTCATATGAGTACCCATTTGCCAGGGTTTCAGTCATTTTTCAGGTTTTTCGCATCATATTTTATTGGCCAAATTAGCCACCAGCAGCATAAGGGTTAACTTGTTAAGCCAATCAAAGGATGCAAAGATTTTTGTTAACCATCTTATCCTTGTCATGTTGGTATTCATTAGATAGCTGTCGCTGAGTACTCTCAAATGAGTGCCCACGAGGCGGTGTTTCAAGCATTTTTCAGGGTGCTTGCATCATTTTGTATTGGCAAAATTAGCCACCCCCAGCATTAGGGTTAAGAGGTTGCTTATCTTGCCAAAATCTATCCCAATAACCTTACCTGGTCTGAAGTTCCTCTACGTCTTCCATTGAAGCTGGCTGACTCTCAGCAACTGACTCCTCATCCAGGAAAGTAACATCTCGGCCGGACATTGATGTTTTAGTTTTAGCTCTCCTTGCACTAACTATAAGACAAGAAAAATTATTAGTTTCCACTTATATTCTAAAAACAAAACTTCAAGTAAAAATATTGTACATTTTATCTTCTGGAATCCAAATGATCCCCTTATTGGTGTATAGAGCAAATCCATACATCATTTCAGTACATAGTAAAGGATGAATATTGGCAAATTTCTTTTTCACTAAATGAGTATGAATACATGATATCTATTTTTTTAAGAAAATATCAAAGAATCTGTAAAAAAGCTATATTTTAAACTGCGTCACCCTTTGTACATGCCAGTGTTCATTGCCAGGCTTTTGAATATCATAAAACTGAAGTCAAAATTAATAAATAATTAACTATATAGTTGTGCATACAAAGTCATTATCACATGAACCATAGGTTGTTGGGGCATACTATGATATTGTGAACTGATTTTCGCTTCAGAATCCATCAATGTGCGATGTTCATATTCTACTTACCTACTTTACTTGATTTTGTCTGTTCTATCTTGAGTTTACCCAACTGTTTTTCCAGCTGAACATTTTTACGTCTCTGTTGCTGCATCTCAGACTGCGACTCAACAGCTTGCAGACTGGCTGCATCCAACCTGCAGAAAAATACACCTACACAGTCAGGCTCACAATGTACACTTTGACATCCAACCTACAGAAAAATACCCCTAAACAGTCAGGCTCACAATATACACTTTGACATCCAACCTACAGAAAAATACCCCTACACAGTCAGGCTCACAATATACACTTTGACATCCAACCTACAGAAAAATACCCCTACACAGTCAGGCTCACAATATACACTTTGACATCCAACCTACAGAAAAATACCCCTAAACAGTCAGGCTCACAATATACACTTTAACATCCAGCCGAGGCAAATACGTACTTAAACATACAGGCAAACAATCTACACTTATTTTGTGATATCTCCCTAACAAGATCAATTTTCAGAAAGTATTTGAATAAGAAATGTTAAGCAGAAACTAAAGAATACTTCTTCAAATATTTTTCTAGTTTATGCTTGATTCTTAATTTGTTTTTAAATGTATTATAGATCCAGACCCACCTTGCCTAAAAGATCTCCAGGCATTTCAAAAGTATGTATAAATTAGGTCACTTAAATCATCAGACAAATTTGTACAACGCCTCAACCCTAAGTGTGGCAGTATTATAAATTTAGACTAGATGAGAAAGCGTTTTCTTCCGAGATGCTTACCTTTGTTGGAGTACCTGCGCCAGTTCAGTAAGGCGATCTCGCTCCACCTCGGCAGCCTTATACAGGGCCTGAAGCTCGTGACATTGATGGGTCAGCTCCTGGAACTCCTGTGGACGTGACCTCTCGCTAATGGGCAAACTCCTGCAATAAAACATCATACATTACACAAATATACAAAAATAACTTTTTTACGACACATCAATGTACATGTACATAAAAATCAAAAATAACTTTCCTACACACATCAATGTACAAATTTGCAATAAAGCATCATACATTACACAAATATCCAAAAATAACTTCTTTATGACACATCAATGTACATGTCAGCAATAAAACATTATACATTACACAAATATCCAAAAATAACCTTTTTACGACGCATCAATGTACATGTACATAAAAATCAAAAATATGGCACAAAATACTTCAATCAATTTGAAAGAGCATATTTTCATACAACTATCAGCTAAACAATCTTACTAAGTAACAAATGATTAAAAGAAAAATCCCTTCCTCTACTCACCCTGAGTTTGGACGGTTAGATTTCCGAGAAGAGGATCGCTCTGAAGCATCCCCATTTTGCATGCTTTGTCTTGAGAGAGATCTGTCAGATTGCCTGAATAGATACATTAGTACAACATGAATAATCTTTGTTTAGGTCTTTGGCTTTTTGCTTTTTTCTATGTAGAGAAATGTCATACATTGCAGATACTCACTTTATATGTTTCTTAAAGAATTCAACGTTTAACACTTCATTGTCATGAGCAGCATGTAAAAATATATGTATCTCCATACAAGAACACTAACCACCATCATACAGATTAGGTATTTAATTCATTTAAAGCAAGCACTCCCTTTGATTAGATGTCATAAAATCTTTATTTCCATGTGGTTATTTAAAACCATTGATTAAACAATAAATCTTAATGAATGGGACAATACTTTTTCATTATTTAAAAAAAAAATGCTTTCTAAAGATACCTCAAATACACCTTGACATTGAATTTCTTACACCTCTTATACTAAAATGATTGGGATGAATGCTGATTGAATATATTTCTAATCACAGAATTTTTCTCATAAAACAGTTCTCCTTTAAAGTTTCCACAATACATGTATATGCTTCCTTGAAGAGAAAATCATCATCCAAATGAGCAGTGTAAGCTATATGGATAAAAGGGACCAGAGAACTTCTTATAATGTATAGGTCTTCTGATAAAGAATGCACAGGGTAAGATAAAGTAGTAACATCATCAGTAATAGGAGGCACCTTATTACAAGCGAAAAGGGTGGTATGAGGGGTTGAGGGGACTAACCACTTTGATAAAGAGGGGCAGGGGAGGGTAAAATGGTACTATCATCAGCAATAGGTGGCAATCGTCCATGTACAGCAAATCATGGAGGTGGGATTAAGGGGGTTCATACCTTGATAAAGAGGGGACGGGGGAGGATAATGTAGTTCCATCATCGGCAATAGGTGGCACTCTACGTCCCGCAGAGGAGGGTGGGGTCGAAGTTTTCTGGAACAAGCTCTGTACACTGTTTATCTGCTTCTGTTGATAAAGATAAAAAACAGGATAAGTAATAAGCATAGCCATACATCTATAAACAATAGTTACTTTCATAAACAAAATAATATTAAATATTTATTTTTCCATGACAAATAAATATGTATCATAAAAGCTGTCTGTTTAACAAATCTTTTATACATTCATTCATTTATGTTTGCTATATCGAATGGGGTGCTGCTTTCAAATGCCCGTTCAGATTGTCATAGTTTGCATACAAAGTTAAAACATTATGTATCCCATTTTTTGACCACTCATAAAAAGCGAAATCTTACGTTCATTCTCATGGTGTTGATTTCCTGTTCCAGGGTCTTGACGGTGGCCTCCTTGTCCGCGATGATGTTTTTGAGTTTCTCTACAATGTTCGTATCATGCTGCGTCTTCATCGATAACTCCTTCAGTTTATTCTCCTGCTGACTCTTGTTTTGAGCTTGCATCTGAGAGGAGCTCTCTACAAGCTGCTTCATATGGCTAAGTTGTTTCTGAAAGGAATATCAAAAAGCATCTAAGAAAGTGTATGGACAACAGCACTTCAATGTATTACTGTATAACTGGTAGTTTTTACAGGCATTTAATTTTTCGCTATTTTCGCACTCCCCATGATAGCACCAACATAACATCCTTCAAAAAAAAATCTCTACATTAATGAATATATAAATTTAGTGCTTGAATGCACAATTTTAAAGCAGCACAAATACCCTCCAGGAGGGTTGTAAAGCGAAAAAAAAATAAGCACTCCAAATTAATGATGTATGAGGTGACTTTTAGTTTACTTATAAACTAAAATCCTAGCTGACACATCCTATGGATGGGCTGTAGGTGTTTTTTCAATGGTGAATACTAGAACACACATACATATATTTCAATGTAGATCCTATACATCATCAACAAGGTGTTTTGGTTTATAAAGAAGTATCAAGATTGGCATTCGCTAAATTCACTGAAGAGCTTTATCTAAATGAGATTCAAACCCAGCAGTGGTGAGAGACAGCATGCAGTCAGAGGAAGAAGGGATACTGATTGTATATAACTAACAAAACCTCTCCTTCATATATTTTGTCAATGCATGCTCAATTATGAAAATATTTACAAAAGCGTCCTCACTGATCACAACAAAACTTGTAAAAGAGACCTCTAAACATGGATATGTTAATCTGCCCCCTATAATATATCCCATTAAAGCTGACAGCAACCTAAAGCAACATGATAATTTTGATGAAATCTTAAAAGCAAAAGCAAAATTTGGAAAATATTAGAGGGATGAATATTTCTTAGAACATTATATTACCAACAACTCCTTCAAATATTTTGTAAAATCGTTCTCAATTTCAAATTTATTGTCATAAGTATGATCAAAGCAGATGACATTTTCTAGAGAAAGTATTAAGCATTAAACCTTCTGATGCTGAGGTTACTTTTGTCCAATGCTCAAGAATGCAAAATATCCTGAAAATCATTGTAACCATGTCATGTGGGTATTCATTTGAAAGCTCTCACTGAGCACTATCTGATGAGTACCCATTTGCTAGGGTTTTAGCCATTTTCCAGCTTTTTTCGCAAAAATTTCTATTGACCAAATAAGCCACCAGCAGCACAAGGGTAAATGGGTCCCACTAGTTTTGGGGGTAACTGGGTTTACCATGAGAGCCTCAATCATTTCATCGTCATTCTTGCTCTTGTCCAGCAGTTTCTGTATCTGTTGTTTGTTGGCTTTGATTTCACTGGACAGGACTCTGGTCCTCGCCTTAGCAGCGTCCATCTTCTGCTTGAGGGCCGTATGATCAGCCTCCAGGGCCTTCAACTCAGCACCAGCTTTCTGAAATGTACAACATAACTGTGGTAATATGCAGTGAAATGTACAACATAATTTTCATTATATACAGTGAAATATGGATTCAGTTCAGCAACCGCTTTCAGATAGGTACAGCATACTTTCAATACTATACAGTGAAATCTGCCAAATGAATGATCTCTTTGCATTTCAAACTTGCTAACAATAAACAATTTTTCATTTCCCAAAAGTATTTCAACATTTTTCCCATTTTCAGAATTTCTAAAAATTTTGGGTTGACTGAGTGCTCTTTAAGATTAAGGAAAAATTGATATTTGCTCACATCTGTATTTTAACAAATGTAAATTTTACAATCATAGAATTAGGGAGGGGTATTTTCCCTCACGGCATACAGGGGTTTTATGGATATATCAATGCATTGTATCGAAATAATCCAAATAGAAAACAAATTATCAATATATCAAATCGATAAAACTTCTAAATAATAACATCCCAAGTATGTATTTGTAGTATTCCTACCTCCTGTTGTTCTTTCCTGTCTTTCTCCAGCCTCCTGATCTGCTCTCTCTGCCGCTCATCCATGGTGGACCGCCGCGTCGTGCTGGCCGACGCCATGCTCATACCCATGAACTCCGCCTCCAGATCGCCATCTAGTGTGCCCCCCAGACACTGCTGCTGACCCGACTGCTGATGGCCTAGCTGCGCCTTCAGCTCTGTCACCTATAAGCAAAACATTAACTATGCCAATTAGTCTTTATTCGTTTTTTGTGATCTGCCACACAGTCTCAAGATCGCCATCTAGTGTTTCCCCCAGACACTGCTGCTGACCCGACTGCTGTCATGGCCTAGCTGCGCCTTCAGCTCTGTCACCTAAAAACATAACATTAAGTAGGCCAATTATTTTATATTCAATTTTTTCAATCTGTAGCATTTTCATGATGGAAATCAATTGTCCACTCTGCCTCAAGATCGCCATTTTGTGTCCCTCCCCCCTTGGGATCTATCAACATTTACATATATGATCAATCATCAATTATTATCTATCAATCTATCATGTAAAGAACTAATAAATGATCTTACCTTTTTCTGAAGAGCCAGTATCTGTTGAGCTCTTCCTCTACTCCCACTGTTGGCATTGAGCAAAGACTGAATGCTCACCCCATCACCTACCTCATTGGCAAGAACCTGCAATAAAACAAGGCATTACGAAATGTTGAATTACAATACCTGCCAGTCTTAACCCTTCTGGCGCTGGTGGCTAATTTGGATGATGGAAAATGATGCAAAAAGAGAGCACTCAGCAAGAGCTATCCAATGAGTACCAACATGACAGGGTCTAGATGGTTTTCAAAAATCTTAGCATTGTTGTGCTTTGGAGGAAAGTAGCCTCAGCATTGGAAGGGTAAAATAACCCTGCATTACCATTATCATTTGAACAACCTAACACTACCTTAGAAAGCAGGATGTGTGGGCCTCATTTTGACAACACAAGTTTTTGCAAAACCCTTACTAGGACAACCAAATATTTTGTTGGGATTTGAAAAACATGTTAACCTCAAGCAAACATGCAATTAGTGTTCACCTGAAAGTGAATGCTAGGATATTTCTATCAATAAGTATGCACCTTCCTTCCAAGTGGATGCACATAAATCATCATCTAAACATTCATCCAAAAGTTTGCTGTTTGCCTCAAATATTTGACATATTTACTTTCATGATAGCCTATTTAGGAGAACCAGAAACTAAATAATAGCTATGGCCCATAAACATAGTTTCCATACTAAAGTCATACCTGTATTAAGAGAACACCCAAAGGAAAACCAAAATATGGTCTCTTGACCCTTCCAATGCTAAGGCTACTTTCATCCAAAGCAAAATGACGCAAAGATTCTTGAAAACGATCTAAACCCTGTCATGGTGGTATTCATTGGAAAGCTCTCGATGAGTAATTTCAGATGAGTACCCATATGCCAGCTTCGATCATTTTTCAGTTTTTTTGCATTATTTTGTATTGGCCAAATTAGCCATCAGCAGCATAAGGGTTAAGACAGGTGGTATCTTAATAGAGGGTCATTTAAACTATAATGTTAGACTAGGGGAATCTGGTCTCTTAGCAGAGATGGTCTCTTAATAGAGGTGGTCGCACAGGCAGGTTTGACTGTATTTGATGAGTTCCTTACAGAGTTGTCAGGACAAGAGTGCTCTATATGCTAGCAGATTAAAATTTCTTTTCATTCATTGAGTATTCCATCTACCACTGTGGGTGCCAAAAGGTTATAATTGGGCTTTCCATTGTTACCTTATGAGCAACTTTCAATTCTTGTTTTATTGTCTGTGCTTGATTGCGGAATTCTGTCGCTTTCATCTCCGCTTGTTTGAGCTTTTCCTGTAAAGCTTTAAAGTCTTCCTCTGTGGGCCCCTAGGAATGAAGAATGAAGTGATATACGAATATATAAGTTATATAGGAATGAAATTATATTGGAGGAATGGATGCAATATATTGGTCATATGATAGTGGTAGGCTGGAAATCAATAAAAATATCTTTTAAGGCATATGCATGTTGTCTGAAAAAGTGTAGATATCGCACATGGTGTATTTCTTTTAACAAATACAAAGCTCACAAAAATGCAGATGGTTCCATGTAAAATATCATACTCCTTAAGTTTATACCTTAATTACGTACAACAGCAAATGATTATCCCACTCAGAAAACACCTGCTTTTCAACAATAGCATGTGGAGTTTTCACCGCATACCAGTGGCAGAAGGAAGTAGGTATTTAAATCAACATGTTCTGACCACTGGTCAGTGGTAGACCAGTGGCTGGCCTGTAGTGCACCTATACCACATGTGTGACACATTCAAACAATAATGTGTGTAATATACATGATGCTTTCTATGTTATGTGGCAGAGAACCTGATACTACTTATTGACACATTAGTACTTCAGAATAACCAGGTTTCAGTCTCATACCTGGCATAAAACTTTCCCAGTTAATGCAAGGATAAGGCATCCAAGACACTGCCTTCAACAAAGAGGTATGCAGATAAAAAAGAAAAGCACTATAGCTAATGTATCCAACAGCAATCATCAACTGGAAAATGAAAGCAACTCCCTCCAATGAGCATTAGATAATATTCAATGGCGCAGTGGCTAGAGTGCCTTCCTGAGAGCTGGGAGGTATGGTGTGCAGAGGGCGATTCCATGCCAGGGGTAGTAAGGGCTCCATTCCATTTTATCATACCTCACTTGAAGATCGTAAGCCGTGATTGGCTGACTTAACAGTGAACAATCATCATGTTGCCTGATGCCATCAGTGAGGGCTTCATGTTGCCCATTGCCACTAGCGACACCTAGCGGGGAATGTGTGAATCACCAGTCATCTGTGACCTTGCTTTGTTTAAATTACAAATGGGGTTTGTTCAGTATGATAAAACAAATATGCCATGCCAGTGGGGGTAACATGATGGAATGTCTCCCCTCGGGAGGATGGTTTTCCCTCGGGCTCCGCCCTCGGGAAAACCATCCTCCCTCGGGGAAACATTCCATCATGTTACCCCCACTGGCATGGCATATTTGTATAATGGATTGGGACAGTCACCGAAAGGTAAAGGTAAAGGTATTCGGTTTATAGTCTTGCATTCACCGAAATGTACACACAATCTTCCTCCCCTAGCAGGCCTGTACACACGGAAACCATTTACATGTAAATTCATTCATTTCTTACTCTTTATCATCAGTCACAAAATAATTGGGAGAGATCACTTTGAAGAGTATATATATTTCATACCATGCTTTGTGATATCCATGCAGTATTCACATACAAAAAAGCTCTACTTATATGTTTAATCTACCCTTTTAGAAGGAGCGATGAAAGCTTTAAAAAAAACTCTCATCTATCACTAGGTAAAAATTATGTACCGTGTCACCATCTCCATCCGAGTGAGCAGAGAGAGGTATGCGCCGTGATTGGTCCACATCTTGACCACCAGATGCCCTCGCCATCTGTAACTGAAAAGAAACAAAGAAACAACACTGTAACATCTCAATATCAGTGCGAAATAGGGATCAGGGCTCGCAGTGAACTAAAAAAAATCCCAAAACTGCTTTGAGGCATGGAGATGTACTTCACATAGAGAGAATGATTCATTTACCCATTCATTCCTGCACTGGACTAAAATGACATGATCTTTTGATGATATCTTCTTAATAAAAGCTCATTTTGGAAAAGGAATGTACAAAAAATGCCAATGAGAAACCTGACATCAATACTTGCAATTTTCAACTTCTTCATTTATCCACATTGCCAATTGAAATGCAACCATATTTTCAAAGATGTTTTTAGATATTGGTTGTAAACCATGTCTTCAAATATTTCTTTGAGACCCAGGTTTCACTTTGATAAGGTCTTAACCTGGCATCTAACTCTAGAATAGACAGTTGACCCCTTGAGTACAATAAATTCCTTATGGGAGTAAAATACCTGATTCTCCAAATCGCGACACTTTTTTGTAAACTGTTTATTCCTCGTTTTTTCCGCCTCCAACTCAGCAGTTTGCTCCCTCACTTTCTTGGAGAGTTCCACTATCCTCATCGCAGCTGTGTCACTGGCAACACCACCACCTAGTAAAAACAACGGACATGTGACAATGATGACATATTAGATGCTAATCTTAAGAATAATTAAATGAGTAAAGGAATATCCCGCAATGTTTTTCTGATAAACATTAGAGGGTAGGTACCCCATCATCAGCTGAGTATGTTATTGTGGATAACTGATCAATTATTAGGTTAAACATGTCTTAACCACTGATAGCTGATCTAGAGTAACCATTCGAGCACTAGAAAAAACTAAAATGGAAAAGCTACCTGTAAGAGCAAGTCTGTCTTCTTCGCGCTTCTTTTTAAGCTGTCTGATTTCAAAATCGCGTTCACTCAATAGCTTGTATAATCTGCCTGTCTCATCTTTCATTTCCTGAAAAAAAGAATGAATTGGAGAATACTATTAAACTCCAAAAATCAATGGGGACCATGCAAACATTTATAGATGTTTTTGACATTTCTTTTTCAAGGAGCACAACTGATATTTCAAACTATATAGTTTATAGCCAAAATAAAAGAAATTGTACCACACTAGAGCAATTGAAAAGTTTAACTTAGGCGGTACTGTCTTTTCTTTTTACAAAAATTACACATAATAAACCTCAGATGGATGTCTATTGTCAAGCTTTAACTAGAATAAACCTTAATCCAACAATTTTAAATA
Organism: Maea johnstoni; assembly: GCA_963942565.1. Taxonomy (NCBI): domain Eukaryota; kingdom Metazoa; phylum Annelida; class Polychaeta; order Spionida; family Magelonidae; genus Maea; species Maea johnstoni. Next base: position 47,120,187 of record OZ012689.1, on the reverse strand, counting down.
TGATATATGAATTTTGAGGTCAGATCAGTGGTTACTTAAGTAGGGCTAGTGGATTCCAAGTGTTCGCTCTCACCACTGTGAATGAAATTGTTGGACCATGAACAGAAAAATAATAAGATTGTTGAAATAGCAGTTATAGAATTGGATGTAATGATAAGATTTATTGTAGTCTTACCCTTAGCTGATCATTCAAGCTATTAATAAGCTCTTCAGAAATGTAGCTGCTTGTCTGAGCTGGAGGTTCACTGAGCTGAAATCAATAACGTCAAATATCAGAATGGGATACTTGAAGTAAGCCACACAGTCGACACAGTACCCATAGGTGTACAGAGAAAAGAAAACAATTAGTGAATTCAATCTTAGTATGCAGGGCTTTATCAAAAACTGATCACAAACGTGTGACATTTCGAAATAACAGTTGTTTTAAAGGCATGTGTATCTAGCATAAATTAACAATGTGCGCTAGCAGGTTTATCTTCAAGAACTTTTTGTCAATGTTGAAATGGACTTTCTCTAAACTGCCTTAGTGCCTTAGATTAAAATAACATAAATGTAGTAGTATCAGTGTGTCCATAACCAACTCTGAAGGGCAGGTAGCACCTTCTTTATATACTTAACCTTACACTATAAAGTGTTAAGCCATGGAAAAGCCTCATCAAGACTTCACACTGTGTCACAGGTAGGAGCGCTCATTAACCAGCTCCAGTCATCCATTGGTCAGAATTTCATTTTATCAATCATTTACTTAAGACTGTTTGTGATTTTGCACAGCATACTTTTTCCATTTCAATGTCTTATCTTCATATTACAATACCTTCAATTCCAGGTCATCCCCGATTCCAAAAGTTGGTCCATCTGGCACTGCATTCTTTTTCTCCTTCTGCTTTTCCCTGTCTTCCTTCATCTGTTTCCTCTTTGCCAGTTTCTTCTGCTGCTGTTCTTGTAGCTGTGAGAACTGGTTCTTGAGGCTGACGTTTGCCCCTTCCATTTTCTTAAAAATCAAAAATAATGTTTTCATTTAATTTTAGGGATTTACTGACCATTGAGGGTAATACTTTGTACAGAAAATGAGTTAAATACACACTTATCTCATTATCTGAATAGCAGGCTTGTAGCCATACCCAGCGGAGCTTGTGGGTGTCTTATGGAGACCCAAACCCTCAATAATCACCTTTCAGGAACACCCAATTTTTCCTGTGAACAATTTTTAAAAATTTCAATTTCACGCATATAATTGATTTTCTTCAACTCAATATAATAGCGAGCGCTTACGGTATAAGATGTCAACAATGGAAGTACACACTAAGACTAGGGCTGGAATCAATGAGGAAAATGTCGAACCGAACCGATTCTGAAATTATACCAATTCCGATTCCGATTCTTAGCGTTGTTTTGGTCTCTCCGAGGAAAATCATGATCTATATAATAAAACAGCCTGAATTAGGTGCAATAGGACTAATTCAACTCTGTGTTGCGGATTTGTTATTTTCTGCCTGTATGATGTACCCCAACTTCAGAGATTATTTTTCAAAGTTGAACTCATTTATCTATACAACTTTTTTTTTCACAAGAACTAACAAAGTAACAATAAATGAGGGTTTTAGAAACTTTTCTTAAGCTGGTTGAGGTATATGTACAGGCTGGCCTGATATCATCAAAAGCAAAATATCCAGTAAAGTTTACATTAACCAAATTCGTGGTAGCTAGCATTTTATAAAAACAGAAAATTAATTTGTTACATGGGCCAAAAAGTGACAAGGAAAAATAAATTCACCCTGAAGCATCTTGCGGTGATGCAATATAAATACTAATTCCAGGGGAGGACCAAGGTTATTTTATTTATGGCATGGCAAAAACAAAAATTGTCAGAACTTGACTAATGACTGCTGAGAGAAGAAATCAAGGAGTGATAAGTTAGCAGTTATCTAACAGTGAATGACCATGGATTTATCATGAGAGGGGCCTGTATTTTCCAGCTGGCCAGCAATAATTTTGATTAAATAAATACTGTTTCATCTAGAAAGGATTTTATATTAAAAATCTCTTTTACTAAAAAGATCTAATACAGATCAATAAATTTCTTTTGAAAACTTACATGAACAACCTTCTAGTGTTTCCGGTTGACATGTTTCCACATGTTTGTAGTGCATGTATTGTATGACAAGGCACAGTCACATATCTTACAATATACATGACCTTTCTCTCTAGTGCCCGAGCGGTTAACTTTAAAATGAAAATAATTCCAGATGCCAGATTTCTTTCCCTTCTGGGGTGTGAAATCTTCGTAGATATTTTGTTCTGACATGTGTGCTCTGTTGTTGAAAGCGCATTCAATTGCTAGCCCCCATCCAAACCGGTTCATGATATAGCACTGGCACATATTGTCAGCTATATGAAGCGGTGCACCGGTTGTTTGAAGCAAATGCATCCATTATGGCAGAATTCTATGTCACGGTCATGGCTTGCCGGGAAGCTGTCATTAGGATGTCATTAACAGGCAGTAAACCGCCTGGAGAGCATCTTGAAAGGTAATAAAACAATTAAGAATGCCCATTTCTATTCAGTGGCTTCTCATAAATGTGTATCGATACCTAGCAACTCTTGGAAATGTCAGTTCTGATCGGCGGCTAAGTACCGATCTGGGCAGTCGATCCTCACTGATTCCAGCCCTAACTAAGACCTATAAAACGGTGTGCGCACTTCTATCCACACTTCGTCTCCTGTATCGCTTGACGATAATCTACCATGAAATGAACATCAAGAGCACATTTTGCAGCCAGATCTTTTCAGATTTCAAACAGTGCTTTTTCACACATAATAAATATGGATTGTTTCCCTTAAAATAACGTTTCGACCGCACCAATAACGCGGCAACAAGCGAAACTATGCAACAACTGAAACTGACGGGTGCACTCAATGGTCACGTGACCGTGACGTCATGATTACAGAGGCTGGAGAGCTGCCACTGGAACTGAATGGGTTGTACGTTCACGTTTAAATAAATTACTCTCCTTTCAGTGGATCAATTTCAATGTGGTTTGAATTGTTAGAACCGCAACAATTAAGTCTGCTTAGCACTTTAAATACTCTAGTTGAAATCTGTTGGGAAATGATGATTTTGTAATAGGTTAAAATCGTAGTAATTTTATGCCATATTTTCGGTCAATTGCTACTCTCATACTGTGTGTTTATTGCAAAAATGTCAAATATCAAGCTCACATCAAGGGGTTTTAAATTTGTTTCCCTGATTTAAATGCAAAGACTGACGCCATGGATAACAAATCTGTCATTTTGTTACTGAATTTGACGGGGGAATGCATGAATATCATCGAACTGCACAAGCATTTAAAGCTTTGCTTTCTCATCATATTACCCATTACATTGTATAAGTAAATTATGACTCACTTCCATGTTTTATGTTTATAAAATACATGTGTTAATGGTTGAAATCAAAGTATAATTTGGTCTTTCGTGAAAAAAAGGATTTAGTCCCTCCACACACGACCCCCACCGTTAAATTCCTCATGATAAATATTTTTTGTCTGTTTAATTAAATGTTCTTTTAATGATTTTTAATTTATTTAAATAAAATGACATTATGTTCTTTTACTGATTAATTTTGTTATCAATTTGTTGATTTTGGTAGAGATGTTTCTCGCGAAGATTTTCTTTTAACATTCTTTTGCTGCTTAAACCTACCCTGTATTCGATAGAAGTTGAAGCTGTAGACTATCACTGTGGGGGGTTTGTGTCTGGAGAAGAATTCAAGTTGAAGTTTGGCATAAACATTTTGTTGCAACAACAAATAAAGGAATCCATCTTGAAAACACTCAAATAACGAAACCCTCCCAACGTTTACATATAGAAGGCAGGTTTAACCAATCACACTCGAGCATTTGCGAGCGTTTGTTTTCATTTCAATTACGTATTACGTATCGCGCGTGCGCAGGTGCGAGGAGGCGATTGGTAACGACCTCTATCGGCGGAGAATGGAGGCGCTGTCAGGCTGCTGTGTTGTAAAACCCAACTGAAGGCTAAGGGAGGTCTGATGCATCTCACAGACGAGAGCCGCAGGCCAGAGTTTGTTAGATACATTATGCAGACACAGACGAAGTCTTAATGGCTGTCATGGCATGATATTTTTCTTCTCCGATTTTTGGGAAAAGTGACATAAAAATTAACGGTGTTTACATAATGGTTGCTATGATAGCGGCAACCAAACTGAAGGCAACACATGGGGATGGACAAGCACCTTCAGTTGGTCGTTCATTCCTTGTACTGAGTGGGAAAAATGTCTACATATTACTGTACCAATGTGCTATGTTTTCCTGTTCAATTTGTTTTGGAAAAGTGGCTTTAATATATGGAAACCAAGCCTTTTTTAAAGTCATCTATATACGGTTGTCATGACAACGCGTGGAAGAGGAAAAAACGGTTTGCCAAGTATGGCTCAGACGCACTTTAGTTTGGGAAGCATTTCGTCAGTAGTTCATTTATGATCTGTGAAGAAGCGGTTGAGTCGTCACGGTTCCCACTTTTAGCTAGATAAGTATTATATATATATATATATATATATATATATATATATATATATATATATATATATATATATATATATATATATATATATATATCCTTAGATCTCTCTTACCCTGTGAATTCGGTTTTAAAAATGGCTTTGTTTCTTCCTTTAACAAAATTCGTCGCTTAAATAACCAACTTCAGGTGGTTGATGGATTAATTTGTGAATATGGGGCCATTACTATTAACTACACCTTTTCCTCAATTAAATCAACTGTTACTGTCTAGGTCATCACTGTTGCAGAGTAAGAGTCCAAATATTACAAAAGCTCCCAAAGAATCGCGCACGAGCAGGAATGGGTTTTTTCACTATACATTGAATTTGACCAAAACATTGTCGCATCAAACATGCAATTTTCGTATATCAAATGCTAACAGACTCGCTTGATATTTTTCATAGGTATTGTTAAGGGTATTGCGGATGGAAGGGTGTCACAGTTACTCCACTTTTGACTTTGATCAAAAGGTACGGATTAAATTTGGAAAATGCATTTTTCTTCTCATGTTCAACAAAAATTCGAACGAAAAGGTTATAAAAGTTTGAACAGAGTAAGATTTAGAAAAAAATATGATAACCTTTCCTTAATATTGACCCCTTCACATTTGTGAAATCTGAATGTCCTGTCCGTAACCAAAATCGTACACCCTACTGAGTACTACTGTAAATGTTCTCTTGTCAGAGGAGAGGAACGAGAATCGAATATAGATGGACACATTAAGGGCCCTTATTGATAGATAAACATAATTAACTATGACATTCGTAAAATAGTTTCGTCCTCTTTATTGTTTGAGCTGGTTCAGACATATACTAGGTGGGAGGGCTTTTTTGTACGTACGGACAATGCAGGTAGCAGTAATTGGTGATATAAACGAATACAAAACTCTTTAAGGTAATTTCTAGTGAGAGACAGATGATAAACAGCAAGAAATGCAGGTTATAGAGGAATTAAGCCCCTCCTAACTTTGGCATGGGATAGGACTTTGAACCCCATGCCTGCCAGCACTCTGGCTGGCACTATAGCTACTACTACGTCATTGAGTTTTGGTCTGCTATTTTTTATCATTGAAACTCACATATATTCAGATTTAATTTTTTTTTTCTAAAATGGTTATTTGAAACCGTTTTATAATATACTAGAAAAGTACCACGAAATTTATTTTTACGTCAAAAATATCAGGGCACCCAGATATCCTTGCAACCACACACTTAGGGCTACCTAACCTATGGATCAATAATTCAAGAGGCTTGGTAAAAATATATGCCATTGCTAGATAAGTTGTCAAACCGGTATTGGAAAGGTGGTGGTGGGGTGGTGTCCATTTATCATATCACCCATGACGAATTCTAATCATTTCTACTCAAAACAATTTTCGTTTAGTAAGATCAATATAAAACATGACATACGATATGTCATTTACGCCCGTCCTAATTTGGTTCTTCCTGTTGAAAGATATCATTTATGAATTTTTGTCATTCGGTATGATTTACAGACTCGTTTACAACTTTTTAAAGCTAAGATTATTAATGGGGTAGGTTAGAGGAGGAACACAGATGTATAAACCTCTTACACTTGAATGGTAGACTCTAATGCATTCTACACGAACTGTGATATAACAATTCGTAGCTTTGCTTGCTTTCTCCTCTGCCACTTAGGGATACGTAGTGACGGGTGCCGTAGTAATCGGCGAACACCACCTACATACCCTTAGCCCCCATTGCCATTCTCATCACGCACCCCAACCTAATTGGAGTTGAAGAATGTCGTGAGAGAAAGCTCGCAATCGTTCACTGCGCTGGATTCTCTCTTGGCAATAATGCAATTTCAATAAAAGTGCAACACAGTAATCTGCTTAGCATAATTGGCCAACTAAACATTTGCAAGTTATTTGATTGAATAAATGTGGTCAGTTCATATATAAATTTGTCAAAATCGTAAATAGTTTAAAACATTTATTGAAAGAAATATTCTTTATTTTACCAATTTGCAGAATTCAGTACTCTTTACACGTCTGTTGGTAACTTCCTATGTTGTTTTAAAGCTGCACATGAATATTAATTGACCTAAGTTCCGCAGGTAAGGTGCTAAATATAATATATATATATATATATATATATATATATATATATATATATATATATATATATATATATATATATATATATATATATATATATATATATATACCGGGTATATATATATGTATATGCTTTCAATGAAATATTTTGGGAATAAAGTCCAGATACGAAAAAAAACGTGGAAAGAATGTGTATGAGTTGGCCAGTAAGCATTTTGCTATGATTCTACCCACAAATTACTTCCAAATGATACTTTTATGTGGATATCCTCCCCCTCCCCCCCAAAAATGATAAATAGATAAAAAAAAAATGGGCTTTTCTTTGAGCTGCTACGCTATGATTGTTAAGGAAATGTAAAAACAATACTATTTCAATAATTTTTGAAGGAAAACATATTCCAAAGGAGGCACAATCTTCGTTCAAACACGGATTAATTCCAAGCATACCCAAAGTGAGGTATGTAGTCTAGCGGCCAAACCCCGTAGGGGCTCTAAATAAGGAGTTTGTTGCACCCCCCTGTAAGTAAAAGTTTGACACTGTGGGATGATAGGTACACATATGTACTTCAAGAAAATACTTTGTCGCGGGCCTGCGTCATTGTCAGTAAGGAGATACTGGACATCAAACTGACCACTCTCTGGATAAATGCTTTGCTATTATGAGGAGCAAGGGGATAAGTAAATCATGCACAGATCTTGATAGGAGTCGTCAACTCTATAATGTGACCCCTCATTTTGAAGCCCACATATTTCTCTTTAAGATGGCATAAACTTTGTTGTCCCTGGTGACCTTGGTCCAAAGGTCAAGGTCATGAAATCAGATTTTTTTTATGAAATTGGCATGGCAGGAATGAAATGGATGAAAAAAGTTTTTTATATACTACTAAAGTTTCTGAATATTCATTCTAGGTGTTTGTTTGTGTACAAGAATATCTTATCAATAGAATTTACATGTACAATAAACATTTATTTGTCAAATTAACCTTTGGTGCACTATTGACCATAGGAGTACAGTTAAAATGGCGAAGCTAGTTTAATATGTACACTGCTTAACACAGTCAATTCTGCTGTGCGTGAGTGATTTTTAATCAGGTAGGTATTTCGGTCAGTGTAGATGATGTTAAGTTGGCATAAAATATGTTGTCCCTGGTGACCTTGGTCCAAAGGTCAAGGTCATAAAATCACAAATTTGTAAATAAATTGGCATGCTTGGATGAAATCAATACAGAAACTTCTTATTTTGATAAGTACACTTTCTGATTTTTAATTCTAAGTGTTCATTTATGTACAACTGTATAACAGAAATAGAACTGACATGTTTTATAAACAATTAATTGTGTTTTTGACCTTTTGTCAACTCTAAACTTAGGGGCCTGTTCAAATTTGTTGCACTTACAAAATGCTTACTAAAGCCAATCCTCCTGTTATATACTATGATGATGTTCAGTCATGTCCAATTCCATGTAACCTTGAACCAGATGATTCGTGACCTTCAGCCAAAGGTCAAGGTCACAGAAAAAAAACAGTTATTAGGTTGTATAACTGGGAAAAATCTTTGCTGCTGGGCCTGAAATATGCCATTTTCTTAAATTTGAGTTTAAATTAATGTCCAGGGACAAAAATGAAAATTCTTTTGGTAGAATGGTAAACAGCAATATGTAGTTAAAACCTTACTAGGCTTTAAGGATGACTATAGTCTTGAAACCCTTCTCATCTGAGTCCTCGTCACTGGACACACTGTCACTTTCTGAATCGTCACCAGTATTGACACACTGGTCCACATCTCCACCACACAGACAAGTAGGTGTGCATTTCAATCCACGCTGTGCACACTTGCACTGCCTTTTTGCACATTTGGAGGTTTTGCATCGACAGGTGGTATGCTCTACAACCTCCTTTGGTGCAGATTCTTGATTCATCAGTTCTGGAAGCAACCCGTCTTTTGTTCCAATCCATCCATGTCCGCCAGGGGGTGGAATATCAGGTTTTGCTACCAGTGCAGATTTCCACACGACACACTGATAATTGCATCGTTTAACATGCTGAGTAAGGCTGTCTCTGAATGGTGGCAAACCCTCATTCTGCTTGGCATGTTTGCAGAATAGATTATACCTTACTTTGTTGATATCCGTTGTAACAGGGTCTGATTGGTATAGCTGACAGACAAAGTTTTCACATACTTTCATCACCCCTTGTGGGATCTGCAAGGAATCACCAAGACTGCGCAGACTCTGATATCTTTCTTGGTTTCCTCTTAGGACATCTAGTCCCTTTTTCTTCCCTTTGCCCTTGAAACAGCTGGTACTGTCACAACCAGTCAGGGCGTGGTATGGAAGGAGGGTACACAGGTCAGCACCTATCCTTTGCCCTATGCTGTGCAAGGGAATGTAGCGAGTCGATTGCTTGGTCCCAGTCTTGAACCAAATGTTGATATCAAATTGACCTGAGAAGTGGAATCCCAGGATAAAAAACATCTGTATCAGGAGACCATATAATGGCAGTGTTGATCCCGAACCTGGTACATGCATCATGGATATGAAGCATGAGTCTAGTATCAGCCTCTTCCTGGCTTGAATATAGGTCATACAGTTCTTTAACACTATCTTTGGACAAAGCTATGACTCGCTCATGATCAACAAATCCTCCTGAGAGCACGAGGGTCTGGGAGGAGTCAAGCTTACATGGCATTGAGGTCTCCCATTCACTGAAGACAAAGGCATTTAAGTTATCTTTGTTCTTTGGGTTGGCAAGGTAAGCCTTCATATCTCTAGGAAGGACCTGGTCTTTAGAATAAATGCACACTTCTGGTGAATTGGCTGTATGGCCTCTGCGTTTCCGCTCTCCTGCCTTAATGGACAAGGTACTGTCATATCGGTCTGATACCACTTGGACAATGTTGCCCTCCAGAAAGCCAAGCAGGGATCAGCACATTTGGAGATCTCTTGGCTGGTCTTGAAAAGTTTATCAGGCTTGGCTTTCTGGAGGGCAACATTGTCCAAGTGGTATCAGACCGATATGACAGTACCTTGTCCATTAAGGCAGGAGAGCGGAAACGCAGAGGCCATACAGCCAATTCACCAGAAGTGTGCATTTATTCTAAAGACCAGGTCCTTCCCAGAGATATGAAGGCTTACCTTGCCAACCCAAAGAACAAAGATAACTTAAATGCCTTTGTCTTCAGTGAATGGGAGACCTCAATGCCATGTAAGCTTGACTCCTCCCAGACCCTCGTGCTCTCAGGAGGATTTGTTGATCATGAGCGAGTCATAGCTTTGTCCAAAGACAGTGTTAAAGAACTGTATGACCTATATTCAAGCCAGGAAGAGGCTGATACTAGACTCATGCTTCATATCCATGATGCATGTACCAGGTTCGGGATCAACACTGCCATTATATGGTCTCCTGATACAGATGTTTTTATCCTGGGAATCCACTTCTCAGGTCAATTTGATATCAACATTTGGTTCAAGACTGGGACCAAGCAATCGACTCGCTACATTCCCTTGCACAGCATAGGGCAAAAGATAGGTGCTGACCTGTGTACCCTCCTTCTTCCACACCACGCCCTGACTGGTTGTGACAGTACCAGCTGTTTCAAGGGCCAAGGGAAGAAAAAGGGACTAGATGTCCTAAGAGGAAACCAAGAAAGATATCAGAGTCTGCGCAGTCTTGGTGATTCCTTGCAGATCCCACAAGAGGTGATGAAAGTATGTGAAAACTTTGTCTGTCAGCTATACCAATCAGACCCTGTTACAACGGATATCAACAAAGTAAGGTATAATCTATTCTGCAAACATGCCAAGCAGAATGAGGGTTTGCCACCATTCAGAGACAGCCTTACTCAGCATGTTAAACGATGCAATTATCAGTGTGTCGTGTGGAAATCTGCACTGGTAGCAAAACCTGATATTCCACCCCCTGGCAGACATGGATGGATTGGAACAAAGACGGGTTGCTTCCAGAACTGATGACTCAAGAATCTGCACCAAAGGAGGTTGTAGAGCTTACCACCTGTCGATGCAAAACCTCCAAATGTGCAAAAAGGCAGTGCAAGTGGGCACAGCGTGGATTGAAATGCACACCTACTTGTCTGTGTGGGGGAGATGTGGACCAGTGTATCAATACTGGTGACGATTCAGATGAAAGTGACAGTGTGTCCAGTGACGAGGACTCAGATGAGTAGGGTTTCAAGACTATAGTCATCCTTAAAGCCTAGTAAGGTTTTAACTACATATTGCTGTTTACCATTCTACCAAAAGAATTTCATTTTTGTCCCTGGACATTAATTTAAACTCAAATTTAAGAAAATGGCATATTTCAGGCCCAGCAGCAAAGATTTTTCCCAGTTATACAACCTAATAACTGTTTTTTTCTGTGACCTTGACCTTTGGCTGAAGGTCACGAATCATCTGGTTCAAGGTTACATGGAATTGGACATGACTGAACATCATCATAGTATATAACAGATGGATTGGCTTGGGTAAGCATTTTGTAAGTGCAACAAATTTGAACAGGCCCCTAAGTTTAGAGTTGACAAAAGGTCAAAAACACAATTAATTGTTTATAAAACATGTCAGTTCTATTTCTGTTATACAGTTGTACATAAATGAACACCTAGAATTAAAAATCAGAAAGTGTACTTATCAAAATACAGGTGAACTTGGATATGACGGACCACTGTATGACGGATTTTCGCATATGACGGACGATATGCTTGGTCCCAGTCCAATGCATATCAAGTATTCGTCATATGTATACGACGGATTTTGCATATGACGGACCAATTTTCCTGGTCCCACTGAGTCCGTCATATCCAAGTTCACCTGTAAGAAGTTTCTGTATTGATTTCATCCAAGCATGCCAATTTATTTACAAATTTCTGATTTCATGACCTTGACCTTTGGACCAAGGTCACCAGGGACAACATATTTCATGCCAACTTAACATCATCTACACTGACCGAAATACCTACCTGATTAATAATCACTCACGCACAGCAGAATTGACTGTGTTAAGCAGTGTACATATTGAACTAGCTTCGCCATTTTAACTGTACTCCTATGGTCAATAGTGCACCAAAGGTTAATTTGACAAATAAATGTTTATTGTACATGTAAATTCTATTGATAAGATATTCTTGTACACAAACAAACACCTAGAATGAATATTCAGAAACTTTAGTAGTATATAAAAAGACTTTTCATCCATTTCATTCCAGCCATGCCAATTTCATAAAAAAAATCTGATTTCATGACCTTGACCTTTGGACCAAGGTCACCAGGGACAACAAAGTTTATGCCATCTTAAAGAGAAATATGTGGGCTTCAAAATGAGGGGTCACATTATAGATTTGACGACTCCTATCAAGATCTGTGCATGATTTACTTATCCCCTTGCTCCTCATAATAGCAAAGCATTTATCCAGAGAGTGGTCAGTTTGATGTCCAGTATCTCCTTACTGACCATGACCCAGGCCCGCGACAAAGTATTTTCTTGAAGTACATATATGTACCTATCAGCCTACAGTGTCAAACTTTTACTTACAGGGGGGTGCAACAGAATCCAAAATTTTGGGTTTTGGCCGCTAGCCTAATGGGCATGAGGTGGTTCTATAAAATATACATAGACATTAAGTTCCATCACAATTTATTTTGATAAAGATAACTTTCAAATTGTATCTATTTAAAGCCGGGTAGCTTATATACTGGCTGTATGGAAAACATTTTTTGGAACTATAGAAAAGTCCGAATTTTTCGTAAGCTCAAATATGCATGTCACCCATGCACCACCGTAGTATGCTGAATTGTTTGGGTTTGTTCAAATGCTCTCTCTCTCTAAGCGCACAACCTTTGATTGTGTTTTTTCCCAAGGGATGTGTCCGTACGCTCTTAGCGCCGATGCAGGCATTGTCCATTGTGTCCATGCCGCCTAAACCCCTTCGGTGCATGCCCAGGTTCCCTTTGATTACCCGGGTAAGCTACGCTACTACAGTATGCGTGCTTCTGCCACCGGACAACCAACAAAGTCCGTGCAGTGCAACCCCATTGTGGAAGCAGAAGTTTGATATCGGTTGTACTATATATCGCCGGGTGGTCATACCACACCCGGCCGTGCTTGAGGATAAGAAATCAGCATCAAAAGCACCTTTTTGTTTAATTTTTTGAAATTAGTTTACGTTAAGAACCATCCAGAGTTTTTCGGAACTAGGGTTGGATGCCATGTGTCGGCAGTAGAATGGGTGTAGTAAGGGGGGGGGGGGGAGGTTGACTGTAACGTGTTCGGCGTTCATTTACACTACAGGTCTGTAGTGTAAATGAACGCCCGCTGTAAATGAACGCCCGCTACGCGTCGCCATCGTCGCGTATTATAATATTATAATTACTTGTGACGTCATCAAAACTGTAAAATCGCCTAGACGCGAGGTTCCAGAACCCGCCGTCAGGCGGCTTCAAACACGTCGAATGCCTTTGTGGAACGCCTGGGATTGTTTCATTACTGAAAACTTGGCTCTTCCAGTTATGTATGATAGCGTCCACTCTGTTTTGGTCAAACAGCATGGATACATTCAATGGACTAATTGTACTAAGAATACACTTTTAGGAAATTAAATAACCTTTTTTAAATCAGTGAAATTAGCGATTTTACAGTTTTGATGACGTCACAAGTAATTATAATATTATAATACGCGACGGTGGCGACACGTAGCGGCCGGGTGTTCATTTACACTACAGACCTGTAGTGTAAATGAACGCCGAACACGAACACGCTACAGTCAACCCCCCCCTACACCCATTCTACTGCCGACACATGGCATCCAACCCTAGTTCCGAAAAACTCTGGATACACTCGTCCACCAAACTGCCAACTCACAATTAGGCAAACAGGCGCGGCAACGGAGATCATGCGTTGCAAAGGATTGGGCCTCCTCTCTTATAATATAGATGTATCATAAATCAGCTACCGACATCTTGAACATTCGAGCGGATTTTATCGTAATTTTGCTTATGTTCATCTTTTCACATATTTATACTGACTTAGCATTATCTGTAGATGAGTGAAAAAGCTACACTTATGCGTTTTTTGAGCCAAGTATATACTAAGTCAGCGTTGACGTTATTCAGAGATGGAATTTAGTGCCCTCTGTCATAGGGCACTATTGAGTGGTATTGGCTGGACTCATAGTATGGGTGGTGATTGCACAATTAGGAGACATCATCTAAAACTTGAATATTTACTTGTATTTAGTACAGACGTTTAAATTCTGCACCAGTCGACCGGACGTCTGCCAGTGCCTGGTTGTACAAACACACACGAATAACATGTCATGAAATAAGCCAAGCACATCATTGACCCATGTAGCTTGTGAATCAAAGCTGCATTCAATTGTGAGGCCGTCCATGCATCCATGCCCAGGAAACTGGTTGGCAATCAGGCGTGAGGTTGTGTATTATGTCGGGGCTGCCCATGCATTTAGTGCCGGAGTTAAATATCTGCACTGTAGGTCTGAACAGGGTTCCACTGTCAGACGACCAATTTAAATGTATCTTTATCCAGGGCCTATATTTTTCCACTACTGAATGGAACACTTTATTCTCCTCTTGGCAAAAGCATTGTGACATATGAAGATTGTAAAGAGAAGAAAAACAAGTGCATTTCTATAAACGTTTATTGATTGCAGCCATACATGGAATTACTAGTAATGGACAGACCCTCTTTGCTTGCTTAACGACATGCAATAGGAGTTGGCACCTCCTGGAGACCCTAATCTACATGTAGTGTGGCATACCGATCACCCTTAAAAGAAGGGACACGTTTAGATATATTTGTGGATAACACGTATCTAAAAGATCTCTTGGTCCTCCACAGATCTGAAGGCTCTCTTTTGTCTGTCCCTCATTTTCATTTACCTAGAGTTATTAATGCTTTGTGATTGTTCTTAAGCAATGACTAAGGACCACTTTTTGGTAAAATTTGATAGCACTAAATGGCCTTTGTATGCTAATGTGCTTTAAAACCCTCATTAGTCAATTCATGGAAATGATAGTTTAACTTTTTGTGTAAATGCATCATACTCGAGACCACATCAACAAAAATGCATAAGAACTGAGAGAACCCCAACTGGAGCTAAGAAATGTGCGTTTTGAAATACAAATTATGATAATACAGGTTAAGCTGCTTTTATATAATTTATTGCTCCATAAGGCATAATATGCATACATAAATAGGACATTGTGTTTGTTATCACTGAACAACACATATGATAGGTATAAATATAAAAGGTAACAACAATTAACTAAAAGGGCTATCATATAGCTTTTAGAAAAGGTTAAGTTGACATTGTAGTATAGATAGAGCAGAGCTTACTGGAAGCCATGCAAACTACTTGAAAAAACATACATGTACATGTACTTAGTATACCATGGTTGTTGGTCATTTTAGTAAGGACCTCGCGTTTTACTGGGTGTTTCTGATATATGATTGTCTAATACTTCATCTTATTCCAGTATCCACATAACTTTGTTAACCCTTCGAGTGCTGACGCTACTTTAACACAAGGCAAAATGACACACAGATGTTTGACAACGATCTAAACCCTGTAATGTGGGATTCATTAGATAGCTCTCGCTGAGTACTCTAAGATGAGTACCCATATGCAAGGTTTTCATTCATTTTCCAGATTTTGAATCATTTTGTATAGGGCAAATTAGCCACCAGCAGCATAAGATTTAAATACTATCATGCCATCTTTATATAGAACCTGTTTTGGCCTAGTGGTTATGATGCCTTCACCCAAACCAGTATGCATGGGTCCAATTCCTAGCTAGATCATTATACGCAAGTTGGCCTGGTTACCATAAACATGTGCAGCATCGTTTATTTCTGCATATAGTGCTTTTGCCACCGAAGAACCCTTTAGACTGATTTAAAAAGGGAATTTCCCATCAGTTCTATTTTTTATCTCTTAGCAATATGGTCTACACTTCTTAAAGCAACATTAATCTTGCATGTAACAAAATAATGATAATCAATTTTTAATGTAATTTCAAATTTGATACGTTCTTGAATTATCAAAGTCCTTTTTAATTTCTTTGCCCCTCCACCATTTTGAGATTTTTTGATGAAGGTACTGATTAAGTACATAATCGAAATTATCCAATATCTTGCCATGCTTTACAGAAGCAAGCAGTTCATTAATTGTAGAAATGAACAAATTCATCAGGACGATTTTTGCTATTATTAAAAATGTGGAGAAGATCAAACACTTTGTGAGATGCAATGTACCAAATGGTAGGAGAGAACTAATTTTTACCACCCCCAATGTCATGCCAAATAGGGTATAAATTGTATTTCTAAATGAGCTCAGTTTGTCCAATTCCATTCCAAAAGAATGATAGATTGCCATTCCAAAGGCCAGGATGACGACGATAAACGTGACCATATACAGCAGGACTGTTTTGACGGATCTGCAATGTAAAAATAAAGGAAGAATGTTTAAGGATAATGTATTCAGAAAAATATCATAGTGACATTAAGGCAAATAGTTACATATACAGTTCTGATATTTAATTCCTGCTTAAATGCATTGGCAACCCTGGCAGAAAACAGGACTGTATGACCAATTTACACCCAGTATCCTGGACATGGATGCATGGATGACCTAACAATTGACCGTGGATTTGTTTTGCAAGTTACGCATACGTGGGTCATTGACGTTTTGACGTCTGGTCGATTGGAGCATTAATTTCATATCTGTACTGTATACAGTTTATTTAGGAAAGTTGGTTAAGTCTGACCTGATCTCTCTTTGTCCCATTGTTTATTAATGAATGGTAAAGTTATCATCTTTGTTGCCTTTGCATCCTTTGGACAATGGAATTCTTTACATGTGCAGGGTATTGGCTCACCACTAGTCAGTTCTCTGAGGAGTTTTCTACATTTCTCCAGGACAAAGTGACTGGCTCAGGTGACTTATTGATGGTTGGTGACCTAAACTTTCATCTTGACAAAAAGGCTGACAACACCACCCAGAAATTTACTGATATGCTCGGGTCGCTGGGTATTGAACAGCATGTCAATAAACCCACTCACATGTCTGGACATACATTGGACGTTATCATGTGTCGAGACACAGATAACCTTGTACAGGAGGTCCAGGTGGGTGATATGATAACAGACCACCATCTACTGTTATGCAACGTCCATCATCCCAAGCCACACCTTCAGAAGACAAAAATAATAACCAGGGCCTTTCGCTCCATTGACCTGCCCAGTTTTAGAACAGACATCGCACAAGGACTGGGGGATCTTGATGATAGCCTCCCTGTCAAAGATCTCTTGGATATATATGACACGCAACTAACCACTGTGCTGAATAAGCATGCACCATCCAAGGAAAAGTCTATTGTAATAAGACCACAACAGCCTTGGTTCTCAGATGATCTCCATCGAGCGAAATCTGAGAAATGAAAAGCTGAAAGGCTGTGGAGGAGAACTGGCCTAACAGTTCATCGTGAAATCTTCAAGGAAGAAAAAGCCAAATACAACAAGCTCCTCGAAAGTAGCATGCAAAGTGTCATATTACAATCAGAGGATTATTGATTGTGGACAGGATTCAAAAGCGATGTCTCAGACAATGAATGAACTCCTCTTCAGATAGAAAATCTCAAAACTCCCAGAACACAGCTCTGCAGAAGAACTTGCAAATAGGTTCTCATGCTTTTTCAAGGAAAAGTTTGATAAAATTAGGGATAACCTTCCTGACTGCTCTGAAATCAACCTGGAAATAGCACAGTCACCACCTGTTTCCACTCTGACTGTTCTGCGAAATACAACAGAGGCGGAGGTATGGAAGATAATTTGCAAGTCTCCTGCAAAAAGCTGCATGCTGGATCCAATCCCAACTTGGCTCATCAAAGAAAGTAGAAGTGAATTACTTCCAGTAATGACTAACATCATCAATACTTCTCTCAGATCTAGCCAAGTACCTAAATCCATGAATTCGGCTGTAGTCACTCCATTGCTAAAGAAATCTACACTAAATCCAGATATTTTGAAGAACTACCGTCCTGTCAGCAACCTCTCTTACATCTCAAAACTGCTGGAGAGAGTGGTGGCGAAGCGACTAACTGACTACATGACTTAAAACAACTTGCATGAACATTTACAATCTGCTTACAAGCCAAGTCACAGCACAGAGACTGCCCTAGTGAAAGTACAGAATGACATACTAACTAGCATTGACCAGCACGGAATAGTTATACTGGTCATGTTAGATCTGAGTGCGGCGTTTGACACCATCGACCATGGTATTCTATTCAGAATGGAGAATACACTGGGTATTACGGGTCAAGCACTTGCTTCGTTTAAGTCTTACCTGTCAGGTCGGACAATCCGCATCAAGATTGACAAGTCATTCTCTGAGTTACAGGACATTCTGTGGTCTGTACCACAAGAATCAGTGCTAGGACCATTGTTGCACCTGATCTACCTCCTACCTTTTGGGAAACTCATCAGAAAGCATGGTTTAGAGCTTCACATATATGCAGATGACACACAGCTCTATCTGTCATTAAAACCCATCACTCAACAAGCAGTCGATATAGGAGTTCCTAGGTTGGAGGGCTGTCTCACGGACATATATACATGGATGTCACAGAACAAGCTGAAACTGAATGCAGACAAAACAGAAGTCTTAGTTCTTGACACCCCTAAGCAGCGAGCCAAAATATCTGTGCCTAGCATTTCCGTAAATGGTGAGATTGTCAAGATTCTCAATATACCTATCGGCAATCTGGGCTCTGTTTTGATCCAATCATGAATATGGCAGCACATGTGTCAAAGGCAGTCAAATCTGTTATTACCTTCGAAACATCGGAAGCATCAGAAAATACTTGACGGCAGAATCAAGTAAAAGTGCTGTCATATCCCTGGTAACCTCAAGATTCGACTACTGCAATGGACTTCTCTGTGGAATACCCGAAGAGCTAATACGTAAGCTCCAGAGAGTACAAAACAAAGCCGCCAGGGTGATCACTCTCACAAAGAAGCATGACCATATCACTCCAGTACTTAAGGAGCTGCACTGGCTACCAGTCAGGAAGAGAATTGAATTCAAGATTCTGCTACTGGCGTACAAGTGTTTGCATGGAACTGCACCTTCTTACCTGAGGGAATTGCTGAAAGAGTATGTCCCACCACGGACACTGAGATCAACATCCAAAAACTTACTCTGCGAGCCGAGAAACAACATGAAAACCTACGGTGACAGATCGTTTAGTGTCTGTGCCCCAAAACTATGGAATCAGCTCCCAGATAATATTCGGACAGCTAGGAGTGTGGCAATCTTCAAACGACAATTGAAAACACATCTGTTCAAAGATGTATATATCAACTAACTATGTGGATATCAACATCTATCCTTTGACAATGGAATGTAATGCGCCTTTGAGCATGTTTATATGGAATGGGCGCAATATCAAATGACAATATTATTAATATTATTGTTTACCATTGCATTACTTTACTAAATTAAATGTATTTGGATAAAACAAAACCTATCATTAAAAGTTAGAAATAAGAATTAAGACTACCTTCCAAGTGCTGTTCTCAACATTGCAAACTGGTGGCTAAAGTCTAGTGGCCGCAACACTTGGATGGTCAAAAGAAACAGAACAGATGCACTTAATGTTGTGAAGAGATGGTCAAGGCGAAGAACATAATCAAATGTGACATAGCTTCCTGGAATATAAATGAATATCAAAGTATTGGTAAAAGTGAATGTTAAGGTTCGGACATATTACACAATGCTGTATGCTGATCCAAAATTAAAGGTTAAAGTAATGACATTGTAGATGTTAGTAGTTACAGTATGGGATATTTTAACTGTATAAAGTGCTATCCTTATTTTGAGAAATTTCCCTTGAATTGTAAAAGAAGACTCACACTTTAAAAACTAAAAAGACTTAAAAGGTATCCATGCGCCACAACAAAAAGTCAGTGGCCAAATTTGAATAGTGAATGTGTCATACCATTAACCATAACATTTACTAACTGATTCCTTAAAACATTGTATCATTACAACGGTTATAAGTATGGTTTTTAGGAATCCTTTCAGAGTAAGTTTGGTTTATTTCTAAGAAATGGTCTTGGCTTGAGCTTACATTTCAATACCAGTTTTTGGATTTGTAGTTTGAAGTCACAAGGGTGACATTCAGTTTTAATGTTGTTTCCACTGTATATGTATTAGTAAGTGAGTCGAGAGGACCAGGTCATGTCCAAACACATACATGTACATGTGCGTGTCTACACACATATCTCAAGCCCATCATTTAACATACTTCCATCTTAATCTTTGTACTGTGTATTTCTAACAGACAATGATGTGCAATAATATTATGATGATATGATTGCTTACCTCTTTGATTCTTGATAGTTTCTACTGCTTTGATGACTCCTGCTATTCTGCATATGTATGTAATTATTGCTGACAAACTGAGAGCTATGATAAGTGCCTCAAGGCATATCCAGGATGTCATGTTCATGTTGCCCTTCCTCCGAAAGAGTGTCACTATGAATTTGATCAGCATATATATGGTTAAACATACCCAGAGTAGCTGGAGAGTGAGTAGAATGAAGTCCCACACACTCACATAAGGATATGGTCGGAAACTGTCTACATATGTTCTATGAAATATACCTCCAGCTTCAGGAAACTCCAATAGTGCCTTAATATTACTAAATAGATTAGTATTGACATTGTAGATAGTGAATTCAAGAACAAGAGCCCTTGTGTAGTTTGTTATCCAGTCCTTGGCTTTAAGAGAATTGATTATTTCTAAAGCTGATCTTTGAGTGTCTTTCATACTAACAACATAACCCCCACCATCGTATGTTCCTAGGGCTGTTGAGAAATCCAGCGAGGAAAAGTCAGATGGAGCAGAGTACTTAAAGCCCTCTTCATGAAGGCCATCTTGTGGAGGTTGCCAACCTATATTTAGGATAAATAAGGTAAAGGTATCAGGTATCAACAAGTTTTTACATTTTAATCTATTCTTTGGAAACTGATTCTCATGCTGGACTGAAATTTGAATTTCAATTCAATATTACATCTTTTACCATTCCAAGGCTGCATTGTAACCATATATCAATGGTAGAGAAAAACACTTAATAGCAAAAAAAAACATATGTCCCAACTCATTGGCATAGTTCTCACATTCTAGATTTGAACCTGGGCAAGTGACAGTAAGCAGTCAGTGCATATATGCTTCGATGAGACCTCTGGACAGGTCAATTGGGCGCGAAATGTCTACAATTGTATAGTGAAGTAAATTCACTAGATTGAGGTGGTTAAAATTCATGTTGATTTCATGGAACCCGCCGTGTCCTAGCAGTTACAATACCTGGCCTGGTCCCAAAGCTGCTGGTTTACAACTTCGAGTCCCTGCTTGATCCCCATAAGCGGGTTAGCCTAGTCGCTATATAAAAGTGCGATGCTGTGGAGGACTGTCTATGGCGTGTCTGCAACTGAAAGACCCCTTGGAACTATTCCTGAAGAGAAGGGAATTCAGACTATGACCTAAGCTGTTGAAAGCAACATAAAACCTATGAATTCCTCCCTTCACGTTGATTTCAACTGTTTATGTTATATCGCAATGAGATAAAAACATGTAACAATGAATAAAAATAACAAGTTATATATCAGTTTCAAAGGAACCGTAGACAGCTCCTCACAACACTGCATGCTTCTGAAGCAACCACGCCAAGTTTTAAAGGATCCAGTGGAGATACAACCCACGTCTGGACACTGTGGTGCCAGGCGTCATATTGACGACATACTACTGTAATTATTATAATCAATCAAAAGGTTAGGCAAAATGCCTTAGTAAGAGTATGGGAATGATAGCCACAAGTCTTGTTATAATGCTACAAAGTTAGAACATTTGTTTTGTATCGATCAATCTGTAGATTAGTTGAAGTATACTATGTAGGATATTTTCATTATGCATCCAAAATGTTACGGGTATTGTGCCTGGCTTATGCATTCATCAACATCATTTTAAATATGTTGATCAGTCGATAACTAATTTTGAAAATATTTGATTTTATTATATTTAGGCATAATTTACTCTTTCATTGATGGAGTACCTGCTGCATAAGTGTTATGATCAGATGTGTCTGGAGTGTGAGCGACATTGCACTCTGCTATCACTACTTTCATCGTAGAAGGAACTTCGCAAATTTCTGAAATAAATGAAAACAAATCATCAATAACTAGCAACGACTAGAACATTTTTCTGAAAAGATTTTACTTAAGAATTTCCTTAAGAGCAACGTCACTAGATTGAAAAGGTTATCACATTCATCTGGATGGTGCGAGAGATGCGACTTTCAGAAGAGGAGAATATGAAGCAGTGCCTGGTATATGGAGAGGTTGGAAAAGAAAAGCTTCTCGAAATGGAAAAGGTAAGTCGAGACCTCGCCGAAGTTAGTGTCTGTGTTGATATTTTAAATGTATTGATTGGGCAGAGCCCGCCGGTTACTCGTTTTGCGACATGGAGCATGTGCGGAGGATAATCCCTGGGGGGGGGGGGGGGGGGGGGGGGGGGGGGGTCACTCAGGTACACAGGCGGGCCGCACCCACGTTACATATTTCGCAGAAGAAGGGGTCTTTTAAGGCCTCCGCATGTCCGCGATTTTGTAAAAGAAGGGCACTATTTTGTACCAAGGTACGAAGTATGAGGGGTGAAAATACCCTTACAATCCTCAAAATATACGCGGCTCTGACGCCGAGTGACTCACGAAGTGACTGGGCTTCCGAGTTTGCTGCCGCCACTTGCTGCCGCTAAACAGGCAGAGGATTATAAAATCCAAATGCAATGAGTAAGGACCGATTATGGCAGTTCTATATACCCACCAGCTCTCTAGTTCTTTTCTTAAGTTGTAGTTTAATTAATGTTCTTTAATTCTCCTAACATGAGTGTTAACTCGGAGTAACCATTTCAAGTTTACTCCATTTTTCTCGCCTCACTTACTGCATTACCTCGACAAGGTTTTATTCTAAGTGTTTTAGCACTATTTAATCTAGTCTAGTAAGTTAATTATTTAGGTATATATTATAGTTGTGGTCTTTTCGGGTGATACTATTATCACTTATCAGTTTTTATTGTATTCTCAGTTTGTCAATGTATATTATTTCATTTGATTTGTACATCTTCTGATTGTATGCAATAACTTCAATACCGAGAGCTATAGGCAATAAACACACATACATAGTAAAATACTTAATGAAACACACTGTTTTTGGAGCGAAGTTGTCGAAGGAACACTGGCCCCAGTCTCAATCCATGCATGATGTCTATAAATTGTCGTTCCTGTGTTGAGCGGTAACGTTTGTTGTAAAGTATAGTTGGGTACAGGTTTGGCACTACAGTCGTCTCAAGCCACATCCACACATCAGAGTAGTCATGGAACTATATCATAAAACAGAGATGATAATCATGGTCTCACCTAATATTAATGTACATGTACATGTTTCATTACAAATAGCATATCTACTTTCTTTAGAAGAAATGAAATTAGGGCGAGAGAAATAGGTTTGTACAAGGTTCTGTGTTACGCTATTAAAAGTGTTCCTTCAATGGTAAAGCATATATATCAATCTTTTTAGCAATATGTTAAACTTTTATCTACGTACAGTACAGAATTTAATTCCTGCAGCTGGTTGTACAAACACCCATGGTTAATATATTAAAATAACACGCCAAGCACGTAACTGACCCGCGTAGATTCCGAATCAAAGCTGCGCTCAGTTGTCAGGTCAGGCACCTTTGGTCACATTCATGCCTAAGGAAACTGCGTGGCAATCGGACATGCGGAGGTGTATTAGGCCTGGGCTGCCAACGTAGTTGATGCAAGAATTAAATGTCAGCACTGTACATGTGTTCATCCTTCTAATGCTGAGGCTACTTACGTCCTAAGTACCAGGATGCAAAGATTTTAAAAAACACACACATCTAAACCCTGTCATGTTGGTATTCATTTGATAGCTCTTGCTGAGTACTCTCAGATGGGTACCCATTTGTCAGGGTTTCAGTCATTTTTCAGATTTTTTGCAACATTTCGTATCGGCCAATTTAGCCACCAGCAGCATAAGGATTAAGTCTATTTTCTCCTATTATTTCAGCACACCTTATAGCAAGACTTACCTTTGGAGCTGATAGGGTTTGTTTAATTGCACTGTTCTGGAGATAACTCCATAGATCTCTGTTATTGATACATATAATCAACACCAGAAGGAGCTGCAAAATGTGAAATAAAGTTTCGCGGATCTTGTTAAATAACCTAACATCCAGTTGTTGAAGTATTCTTGCTTTGCGTAGAGCCATTGTCTCCTTGGTTGAAGAGGCCAGGGCCTGAGGTACATAAGGGGGTTTTGGAACTGCAAATACAAAATCAAAGCATTAATTGATTAGCATTGCATATGGATTATTTCAATGCAAATACTAACACCTCCAATGACCAAAGCATGACGCAAAGATTCTTGAAAACACTATCTTATCCCTGTCATGTTGGGTATTCATTGTATTGCTCTTACTGAGCATGATAAGATGGGTACCGATGTGTAAGGGTTTCAGTCATTTTAAGTGTTTTTTTCATAATTTTGTAATGGTCAAATCAACCACCAGCAGCATAAGCATTAAAAAGACTGATAAAGTTAGTTGAATATCCTCTTCTACTAGTCTGCTATGAGGATAGTTCATTTCTCATTTCTCGTGAGTGATCAAACTCATTTACTCTTGATAGGAAAAGGTATGGTATATATATATATATATATATATATATATATATATATATATATATATATATATATATATATATATATATATATATATATATATATATATATACATATATATATATACAGTCAAACTTGCCTCAACGACCACTTCTCTTAAGCGACCACTTGCCTTGAACGACCGTTTCAAATCCCCCCAAGGCTATTCCCTCTATATTTTACCTCGATTAAGCGACCACTTGCTTGACGCGACCAACGACCATGAAATCTTATCCCTAAGAGTAAATGGTCCTTTATTCAACGGCCACTTCAATGCCTAGATGCCTTGTATATTGGAAAGGGTACAATAAAATAATGAAATAATCGGTAAAAAAATGTATATATATATATATATATATATATATATATATATAATATATATATATATATATATATATATATATATATATATATATATATATATATATATATATATATATATATATATGTATATATGTGTGTGTGTGTGTATGGGTATATATGGGTGTGTGTTTAGGCTGATTGGTAGGTAGGTATGCATGTATGTATTCAACTGGACAGTATACTGGCTGCTGCATCAAACCTCTCCATTTTCCTATTTTGAGCAGTACAATCCCATAACTAAATATCAAATATTGTGGACCAGTTACAATCATAGTTTAACTCACTTTTGTCATAAGGTATTGTGACACCTGTGACTTCTCCTGTCCATTCCCATCCATACGTTGTGTCATCGTATAGAGGAAGTCTCAAAAGACAAGCAAATATAACAGCTTCAGCCACACCCTACAAAACAGAAGTTATATTTCTATATAACTATATTCACAAATAAACCCCATAAGCCGCATTAACTGAAATTAATTCAAGAATTCATATATATATATACATGTATATACTAGTATATATATATATATAATATATATATATATATATAATATATATATATATATATATATATATATATATATATATATTATATATATATGTATGTGTGTGTGTATATATATATATATTTATATATATAATATATATATATTTATATATATATATATATATATATATATATTATATATATATAATATATATATATATATATATATATATATTATATATATATATTATATATATATATATATATATATATATATGGGGTCAAATTTGCAATTTACAAATCATGGCTTTTTGGAGAAATATCTGGGTGAACTTTGGGTTTATTTTAAGAAAATATATCCTTTTTAGTGTGCCTTTTTAAAAATGATTGTAAATTTCTTATATTATCTGATTGTTATGAGAAGAAAACGGGTAAGAAAGATGACTTACCTTGAAAGGCTGTATGAGTATAACCGAGTCTGTGAGTGACAGGAATATTGAACAAAGCCATTGCAGAGAAATCTCCTTGCCCCCAATCAAGACTATAGAGTAGACTGAAAAACGCTCCACTTGCTGTGCTCCCGAAAACTAATACATATCCAAAAATACTGAACCACCATGGGAACGATTTAGTACAGCCACTGCCGTACTTATGGGTGTAACTCATAAGTTCACTACTAGCCACTGATACTTTTCTTGACCTTGAACGTCGAAAGATTGTCACCATCAACACCACTGGAGGGACTGCAATAATGCTGGATACCAAACTCACATAGACTTCTCTAAATGATATCCAAGTTGGACCCACCTCGACGCCACTTGATTTGTCAGTTTCACCATTTTTATCATACAGCATAGCACTTGTCACCATGCCCAGAAAAAGTATAGATAAACAACAAGTCACCCTTTGTACTCGAGTAAATCTGCTTCTTCTTGGTCGCTTGAAAATAGAGAGCCATGTGTGGTCGTCGTAGAATTTCATGGAGGTGTGCTCGGAGAATAAGATGTTAAAGGTCTTAATATTGTCATCCGTTGTGACAGGAATCACTTTGTGTGTTTTACAT
>OZ012689.1:47081284-47088784 GCA_963942565.1 Maea johnstoni | reverse complement strand
ATTGATTTCTGACAATAAAGCATTAGTAGACATTATGCAAAATACGTTTTTTTATGATTTGAAGTAAAATGTAATATCAATAGTTCATTAAACAATTTTTTATTTACCCTAACATTGAACATTTTTTTTATCTAATAAACATTTTATGTCGAAGATAGAAAAAGGAATAACGTTTTACTATTTCTCATGATAGCATAGATTTAGCCACCTTTTCTACGGCACAACCTTGTTGACTGAATAACTAGCACAAACACGAACCTGAACAGGGAATAGGTATAAATATAGAAGCAATATAGCGTGGTTAATACTGTACAGTTATTCTTCTATATAAAATGTCATATATACACCGTTAGAGCAAGGAGTCTCTTACGGTGGATAACCAGAACTAAATTTCCATGCCTAATATAATTTGTATAATAAAACCTAATTATCACTCACAGGTAGGTTCCTTTGTAGACCTTTTCAACAGACCTCCTTAAAAAGACATACTCACGGTATGTTGCAAGCTTTTGAAAGCGTGTAGTATTAATCCACAGTGGTGTGTTTGTTATTGTGACTGAATTTCTTAGTGCACTATGGGTTATCACCTGAACGTTTGGTTTGACTTGCCAAGCCCCCGTCGATTCATTTCTCATCCTCACGGATAAGGTATAAGACTCGATGTACACTGCAGTTTCATCTGGGCTCTCAGTGCTAGTGAGTGAAAGCAACCTTCGTGTGGCAGCGCGCCCAACCTCTCCTAAAAGTACATGTAGCATTGTTTAACTGTCCTATCCGCAAGGGCAGTTTTAGGAGGAAACGTTTTAACATACATTATACCTTTCAAAATACCAAAGGCAATGAATCTGTTGATCTGAGATACATTCTAGGCTAGCCATATAGTAGTATTTGAAAATGGCTATGGTGAATTGTTGTTATAGTTATCGTTCATGTGATGCTTTTACGAAAAGTCGTATGCTTTATGTAACTGGAAACAGCATATTTTATTGTATATTCACTCAAGAAAGCAATTCTACACAATTAACATATGGTGCCAAATTATTAATAATGCTGGTCCAGGAACACTTACCAGTTTTGTTAATGATTACATATAACACATCTGTAACAGGTAGTTCATTTGCATGAATAAATACCGATAATTTATTCAGAATAAAAGTTGTTGTTGTCTTCCATACTTGAGTTTCGACTCTAACTGAGTCGCTAACACTGTACGAGAAGTCATGCGCTTCTCTTGTAGGTTTATTGCTTATTCTGCCCAGAATCCTGTAACTGCTTCCATGATTAATGTAGAATTGTAAGCTGATCGCATAAGATGTAGAGATTATGTAGTATGCTTTCAAGATCCCAGCTGAGGAATTGTAACGAGATATGTTACTATTCTCCGTGATGTTCCTCTCTAGGTTTGTCTTCAGGGAGGCCTCGATGGGGTCGTGATATGATTCTAGGTTCAACCTTCTACCTTTGGAGTCTTGGCCAAATATGGATAATGTTGCAGTATTGGTTTGGTCAGCACCGTTTGAAAATATGTAGGGATTCTTATCAAACGTCATGAACTGCAAAGATAGAAACGAGTGGTAATACAGGCAACTATGCTTAATCCGGACCCTAGATTTCTGTCCGGATTAGGCAAAATCCGGATTATGCGTATTGGAATTGAATGTATAGGAAGGAATCAGCACCTTCCAATCCGTCCGGTTTAGATGAAAATCTGGATTACACATGTCCGGATTAAGCAGAGTTGCCTCTAGATGAAACTAAACTGCAAACGGAGGTTATGAATTGGTTATTTTCATTTATGTTGTATTCTCTATAGTGGGTGTGAAAACACTTTTCAAATATATTCTGTAAACCATACTAATGAAATAATATACGTGTTAACTGAGGAACATATGGCTGCACACACTATAGAAAAGGATACCTGGGGATAGGTTTCTAGTCTGAATATAAAAACATAACCAGTGTCCTACGGGAGAAGAAGCAGAAAAGGAATATGTTATAAGAATGCATTTATTTAATTAATTAAGGTATCAAATTGGTCATATCAACAGCCCTGGTGTGGTATTAGAATCACGCAAAATACTAGAACATGAGAAATGACTGGTAACAAAGTTTGAAGCAATCAAATGGACACAACTGTTTAAAAAAGGTGAGTTCATTACCCGGGTTCATTACAATAATGGACACCAATCTTACCTGCAATGACGTTGTTTCATTCGAGTTTTGTCTTCCAAAATTGATCGGGAGAGATATGCTGCCATCCCTGGATGCCATACGCGTGCCTCCTAAATTCTTTGATGACACTTTTTTCAGGATGAGAGATACTTTTTCTGATTTAATGATAACAGGATCTGCATCTTTTTTGACAACTTCCAAAATGGAAGGAATTAATTTTTCAATCGTTGATACGGTCCTAGGACTAAAATCCTTCGCCTGTGAATACAAAAAATACCATCTGTGTATAAATCGGGTGAAAAAATGTTTCCAATTCCAAGCTTTTCTATTGTTTTTATTTAGGAAATGTTATATATCATATCAGACCTTATTTGCAGCAATGTTCAACAAACTTGTTATGTTATGCTGTCAAATCAAAATAGACCAAAAATTGACTTCTTAAATAGTTACTTAGTTACTTACTACTGTATTGGTTTAGGTATAAGCTAGTGATTATTCGTAATGTCATGTTATTAGTATGTTATCAAAAACACGTGTGCTAACTATCAAGTCATATTAGATATTATATCACAAAAAGTATTTGTATTTACCATTTGGTTTTGTTTTTTAGTGTACTGGACACCAACTAGACGTGGATCGGTTCCATTATAAAAACCACTCCCTGACATATTCCCATTACTCTGTAGTGGTATTATTCCTCCTGCTGGAAGGTAGGCTTTCATGATGTTACTGGACATGCCGATCAGATCTGCAGAGATAATCATTAAAACAACTGAAAAATGTATACAGATATGATAGAGACCCTGTCCATGGTAAAAGAGAAATATATTACTAAAATAAGAGACATATTGTTTTCTTGAAAGGTTGCATTTATTGTAATTACACTGAACAATAAGTACCAGCGAACATGCCGAGAATTGAAAACTCATGATATATAAATAACCACATTCATAATTCCCTTATTCAATCGATAACTATGTGCGTGTCTAATTAGGGAAATATGATATGCCAAGCGAAATTTAAGGCAGTGGAAGTTTTGAATCATTAAACGATGTGTCTAGGTTTATTTTTAGATTAACATGACGCAAGACAATACCAATCAAGTGTGTGTATGCCATTGTGAATGGATCCTATGGCAGAATTTCCGCCTAAACTGTTTGTAAAATAAGATGGAGTATTACGCAATATCAAAGAATTTGAGAGAATGTCTCTTCGTGCATTGCAATAAACAGTCATACCCCGTTACTCACAATTGCACTTTTCAATTTGTACAACTCATATTAATTCAATGCAAGGATTGTGTTGAAAGCAGTCAATAACATGATCGTGTGCCTCTGCTGTGTATGTGTATGGCATCGACCTACCTGTGGCAATAGCAATTATGTCTCTTTTCGTCATATTGTTAGACTGTGTCTCAACCTGCGCGGCCAATATATCCCCAACTTTAATGCTATTGTCCTAAAATTAGAATCAACCTTTCAGATCACGTTATACATAGACACAAAATCAAATACAAAACACACAGTAAAGATATTTTATTTTGCACCAGTCAACAGATCGTGTGCTTAGGCAGATGGGGGAGTAGCCTGGGCATGCCCGCCTGTGTGGTCATAGTATTAAGATAAGCCGATCATGCTAAAGATACATGTACATGCATGACAAACTAGTTGACATATATATATATATATATATATATATATATATATATATATATATATATATATATATATATATATATATATATATATATATATATATATATATATATATATATATATATTTAGATATATATATATATATATTTATATATATATAGGAAAGTAATTACGATTTACTTACGATAGCGTTGTCCGTGAGTTGGGTTGACTCATTGGTGATATTGACCATGGTTCCTGCTATTTGATTGAGATTAGATGGCGGTAGCGCCTGGGTTCGGTTGGAGAAGACCAGTACAGTGTCCACTAGTCTTTCCCTGGTTGCCTGATCCTATGGATATATATAGAGAGTGTATGGAGATAGTCCCATAGTAAAGCTAATTAGTTTCTATCAACACATAATTTATTTTCCCCGCTTATGGTGTAACAATTTCAACCATCATATGACTGATTGAGGTAAAGGTAAATACCCAACAAAGCATTTCTAAGGATTTCTAAGGGAAAAAATAAAAATGAAAAATATTTTTTTATGGTCCCATAGGCTTCCGTATGTAGACATTACCCAACTTAGATTTATAAACGAATTCGGGGTAGAAAGTACTTTAGGCTAAAGATGGACAGTACTGTTGTGTTGTTTGGGTGAGTGGGTCCATTAAAAAGCACATGGTGAAGGTTTTAATTTTGACACGTTGTGGTTTTTCTGATTACAGACGCCCTTTTAACATTAAGGAGCCGCCTTGATACGCTATAAACACAAATTCCCTTAAAAGTGTACTCACATAAACATGTATGAACAGTATATAATGCTTACCTCTGTGGTCGTATTCTGCTGCAGGGAAATGAGAAAATGAAACACGTGAAACTGACAATTGTAACATTTAGCGATGTATAACGACATACTGGAAAATTACTGAAAACCTGGTGTATGGGTACTCATCTGAGGGTGCTCAGCGCAAGCTATCCAATGAATACCAATACGATAGAGTTTAGATGTGTTTTTTTACAAAAATCGGGTCCCTGTGCTTTAGACAAAAGTAGCCTCGGCATTAGAAGGGTTAAACCATAAACGTGTCAAATGTTGGCAGGTTGCTATCACGTGTTTGAAAATACTAAGTGTGATACTAGACATTATCCCTTAGAATAAAGTACTGGTATGCCTCACCCAAAGCAATTATGGATAAATCTAACCAACTAGACAAAAAGATCAATGCCAATCGTTGTCATCAACAAAACTAATAGCTTTATAATTTTAATAATAGATATGTGTACTGAAATGCTCCACGGTGATCAGTTGGTCTAATTAAGCAACTTTGTATAACTCTGACCACCTGGACAAATCTATCAGTGTCAATCACCGTTATCAACAAGATCCATCTATCCATGAGCATCATCGTAATAGGACTGGGAATAATACATGCCCATGAATTAATGATACAGCTAGACATATATGCAATAGTTTGCCAACTGAGATGACCATCACACCTATTACTTAACGGTATATGACTTTGAATGATCGTCATCAACTAGGACAGCTCGACATTGTGTTCTGTCTAAGTGCTGTTTCGATATGCATATTTTAATTACTAGTATGGCATTACCATTATGTACGAGACTGGTTTATTGGCTGCAGTACAGTAAAGATAGTTAAATCCCGCACCAGTCAACCGGACGTCTGCCAGATCCTGGTTGTACAGAAACGTATGGATGACACGTCAAAAAGTATAACCCAAGCACATCAATGACCAACGTAGCTTGCGAATCGAAGCTTTGTTCAGTGGTGAGATCATCCATGCCCAGGGAACTGGTTTGCAATGGGGCGTGCAGTCGTGTATTATACCCGGATTGCACACGCATGTACATGTACTGCATGAATTAAATGTCGGCACTGTATCATATCTTTCTGTGGAGTTGATCACTGTGCATTAACTTGCAGTGCTTGGCCTCATCTACACCCCATTGCCTGACTTCGAATCTAGACCATGGCGTGAGAGGAAATTGCGAGTGACTTTGTGTTAAGTGGTAGATTCCGCCGGGTACTTTGGTTTCCCCCACCATCAACAACTGTCTTGTCACCATTTAACCTGGATATGGCAGTTTAAAGGTGACAGTTATCGAAATTCCAAATTCTTAGTTCCTTACCTTGTAGTATTAGTATCGCCTGCAATTCCATATAAGTGTATACATTTGATCATGTTGTTCATTTTGGTCAAATTGCAATATTATGTTTTGCAGTAAATAACTATGACGTAACTTACGTGTGTTCCTTGACCTAGTTCGCTGACTATGTTGGCTATTCGACTGGTTAACTCTTTTGCGGATACGTTTCCAGCGGCTACTTGGTTTTCCAGAGTTTTCACACGTATGGACACTGAATATTAAACAAAAGAAAAGGTGAGAAAGCTATGAGTATGCAGTTGATTTAGTGCAGATAACAGACGCTTGAGCCACGATTCAGGCAATACTCTTGCACGGCTTCGCTGATCTCAGCCTATGTCTTATTGTACAATGCAATATTGAGGCACCGGTTGTGACAAATAGAATCAAAAGGTAAATGCAACTTTTGTAACTGAGGAGAATAGTAATGCCTTTGACCATGTGTGAATGTGTACATTCCGTTTATACAATTTCACATCTTACACTATAAGCAACACAATCAGAACTTAAGAAAATGGTAAAATCAACCAAAGATAAATGTTCCTTTCGTAAAGATACTCAAACTTTAGATCTAGGCATAATTACAACTCTATACAGAAACAAATGTATTTACATAATAACGGGTATATCTGCAGCTATATATCATTTTCTTTGTTAACCTGCGAGTGGATTGATGTATTTTATTCACTACTTTTTTTTTTCAAGTTTATTGTCTGTCCATCTGCACTAGAATTTGTCTGTACTTTCTATGGGCCCGTTAAGTCAATAATGGAAAAACATTTTCATATTGAAAAGAATACATTGCGTGTACTGCCATGGTGTCTTTTGTCTATGACGCACATCTTCATGCAAAAACTTGAGGCTTCGTGTACGGCAGAAACAGTAATTACACACCTGCAGTAGTAATGACATGGTCCAGGATTCAACAGTAGAATAAGCATTAATATGGCAATAAATGTTGTTACGAATGAAAGGGGTACCCGACTGTTTCATTTTTCTTTTGTTTGAAGGCATGCTTCATCAATTACATCTGGTCTGACATGTGTATATGTATATATATATATATATATATATATATATATATATATATATATATATATATATATATATATATATATATATATATATATATATATATATATATATATACATATATATACATATATATACATATGTATATATATATATATATATATATATACCGTAATTTCGCGTGTATAAGACGCACTTTTTTACATGAATCTTTACACTCAAATTGGGGGTGCGTCTTATACACAAAGCTAGGGATCTAGGGTATTTTACATCAAGTCCCCAGGCCACATAGAGATCCGAAATTGATGACCCTGAATTCAGCTCTACCTGGATTCGTCCAAACAGGCAGGTCATTTCACCTAATTACTACCTATATAAAAGACACCTGAAAAAGCCCGAGCTACTCTGCCAGTTACGGGGAAGTGCAAAAAATAAGTCCAGCCCGTCAAAGTCTGCGTAATATTACTATCAACGAGGTCCAAGCTTC
>OZ012689.1:47048138-47081084 GCA_963942565.1 Maea johnstoni | reverse complement strand
CACCCATATAATTCGGCTATTAACTAATTGAAGCTTGGATTGTATTTTTCACAACAATTGTCGTCAATTCAGTTGGAGACTCAGAGGAGATTGAAATTGCAGGTGGATAATTGGGTTTATTGATAGATTAGCACTGTGGCCTCAGTTCTGAGGAAATAGATACAGGTATGTGTGGTGTCATAATCCCCTCAGGACTCCCCATTCTAGAACAATGAGTGTGGTGTCACTCATAATCCCCTCAAGGATTATGGGAGTCAGGAACCAATGTCTAAAAATAAGATTTGCTATGGGTTGGGAAGGTCACTTCCTCTACGCATTTCAAGCAGTGTAGTAGTGGATGTGGACAGTCTACTCATATGGGATTCATTAGTCAGACCTCAGGGAAAGTTGCCATTTCTGCTTCAAAATATGTATGGATTACTCATTCTGGATTATGTAACTTGGATCACTGGAGTGGAGATACAGCAATAGAGGTTTGTGAAATTATCTTTCTTTCAAGGCCCAGAATCTAAAAGCCACCTTGTCAGAAAGCTATGCTTTGGAAGTTTAGATAGCTTCAGAATTGGCCCTGAAACATGTTTGTCTTAGATAAATGAAGCTAAAAACCCCATATAGAGCATATCAAGCTTTTATTTGCCAAATCAATACACTTGCAGTCAAAGAGTCTGTACAAACAAGATGCCAGTCTACTAAGTAGGTGGGGCTTGGGTGATGTCATATGCCCATAAATGGAATCCAGTTGACAGGGATGTTAGGCAGGTTGCAGAAATGTACTTATTTATACTTTTTTTTGAGGTAATTGAGAAGAAAAAATGTTGACAGTTGTGAAATACAATGGAAGGTTACTTTATCTTTCCACTTGGACAAAAATAAATACATTAAAGTAGTAGCAAAAAGTTGCACAGTAACTTTAACTGGGAAATACACAAAACTGCCATTTTCTCAGCTTAGTTTTCTATAGTTTTACTCTCACGGCTGACGTGAATTTAGACACAAATCTGAATCAATTAGCTTCAAACTTTGTATGTAGATTTTAAAACATGTTCTCTTCAAATCTAGACGGGGATATTGCAATATCTTATCTGGTTAATTGTTTATAGTGAGTCAAAAATCAAGAAACCAAAAAGCATTTTTTTCCTAAAATGTTGTTAGATAAATGGCCATAAAAAAGTTAGGGGCCATATTTTACAAAACCCTTGTCTAGATTTGTAGAGACAAAGGTTTTTTTCAATGTTTTAAAAAATCAGGTTATTATCTTAGATCCTGCTCTTAGATTTGCGTCAGCCGTGACATATGTACTGAAAATTGATTAGTCAAAGTTTTGACCCCAATTTCTTCAAAATATTTGGAGCAAATACAACTTATCCATATCCTATGTATTCCTTAGAATCTCAGCTTTCTAAAAATATATAGTTTGCTAGGGGTTTAGTGTACAAATAATGAGAAATCAGCCATTATTTGAGGGAAAGTCTGCTCTCCACCGGAAACGTTTACAGCCACCTTAATTTCAATTATGACAAGGAAATTGGATAAAAAAAAATATTTTTCTTTTTTTTTAATATATATATATATTTATATATATATATATATATATATATATATATATATATATATATATATATATATATATATATATTTATATATATATATATATATATATATATTATTATTATTATTATTATTATTATTATTATTACTATTATTATTATTTTTCTATGTTTATTTTTTTTTTAATTATATTTCTTTTGAATTAATAGAATATTTTTTTCTAAATTTAAAAAATATATATATTTTTATGTACATTTTTTTTGTGTGTGTGTCTGTGTGTTTTGTGATATAAAAAGATGAGGCTGTGACCTGTAAACTTGAGGTCAAACCCATAGTAACCATGGCGAAGGGGGATAAAACTTGGAGAGTGGTGATAAAACACTTATCCGGATCCTAACATTGACAACTAATGTAAAGCAATGAAATACAATCCAGTACCCAACAGCAATTGACCAATCAGCTGCGAGTATCAGAGTGAAGCTGATGATAATCATGTATACATACCTTGTGAAATGGTGGTTTGTTCTAACGCAGTTCCCACAGATGTTGTTGACTCTGGTGCAGCAGTGGATGAGGGTTCTATAGTAGTTGCTGGATGGGTGGTAGGATCATTGGTAGTTCTTGGTTGTGTAGTAGGACTTGTGGTAGTTGCTGCATGGGTGGTAGGACTATAGGTGGTAGTTGCCGGATGGGTGGTAGGACTTTTGCTGGTTGTTGCTGGTTGGGTGGTAGGTTTACTGGTGGTTGTTGTTGTTTGAGTGGTAGGACTGTATGTGGTAGTTGCTGGTTGGGTTTCAGCAACAGGCTGGGTAGTCAGTGGTTGTGTGGTTGCGGTATTGGTGGTGGCAACAGGCTGGGTAGTCAGTGGTTGTGTGGTTGCGGCGGCATTGGTGGTGGCAACAGGCTGGGTAGTCAGTGGTTGGGTGGTTGCGG
Organism: Maea johnstoni; assembly: GCA_963942565.1. NCBI lineage: Eukaryota > Metazoa > Annelida > Polychaeta > Spionida > Magelonidae > Maea > Maea johnstoni. The sequence continues at coordinate 47,078,603 of OZ012689.1, read as the reverse complement.
CGGCATTTGTGGTGGCAACAGGCTGGGTAGTCAGTGGTTGGGTGGTTGCGGCGGCATTGGTGGTGGCAACAGGCTGGGTAGTCAGTGGTTGGGTGGTTGCGGCGGCATTTGTGGTGGCAACAGGCTGGGTAGTCAGTGGTTGGGTGGTTGCGGCGGCATTGGTGGTGGCAACAGGCTGGGTAGTCAGTGGTTGGGTGGTTGCGGCGGCATTGGTGGTGGCAACAGGCTGGGTAGTCAATGGTTGTGTGGTTGCGGCGGCATTGGTGGTGGCAACAGGCTGGGTAGTCAATGATTGCGTGGTTGCAAAGGCATTGGTTGTGGCAACAGGCTGGGTAGTCAATGGTTGGGTGGTTGAGGGGTCATTGGTGGTGGCAACAGGCTGGGTAGTCAGTTGTTGCGTGGTTGAGGGGTCATTGGTGGTGGCAACAGGCTGGGTAGTCAGTGGTTGGGTGGTTGCGGCGGTATTGGTGGTGGCAACAGGCTGGGTAGTCAGTGGTTGTGTGGTTGCGGTATTGGTGGTGGCAACAGGCTGGGTAGTCAGTGGTTGGGTGGTTGCGGCGGCATTGGTGGTGGCAACAGGCTGGGTAGTCAGTGGTTGGGTGGTTGCGGCGGCATTTGTGGTGGCAACAGGCTGGGTAGTCAGTGGTTGGGTGGTTGCGGCGGCATTTGTGGTGGCAACAGGCTGGGTAGTCAGTGGTTGGGTGGTTGCGGCGGCATTTGTGGTGGCAACAGGCTGGGTAGTCAGTGGTTGGGTGGTTGCGGCGGCATTGGTGGTGGCAACAGGCTGGGTAGTCAGTGGTTGGGTGGTTGCGGCGGCATTGGTGGTGGCAACAGGCTGGGTAGTCAGTGGTTGGGTGGTTGCGGCGGTATTGGTGGTGGCAACAGGCTGGGTAGTCAGTGGTTGGGTGGTTGCGGCGGCATTTGTGGTGGCAACAGGCTGGGTAGTCAGTGGTTGGGTGGTTGCGGCGGCATTTGTGGTGGCAACAGGCTGGGTAGTCAGTGGTTGGGTGGTTGCGGCGGTATTTGTGGTGGCAACAGGCTGGGTAGTCAGTGGTTGGGTGGTTGCGGCGGTATTGGTGGTTGCAACAGGCTGGGTAGTCAGTGGTTGGGTGGTTGCGGCGGCATTGGTGGTGGCAACAGGCTGGGTAGTCAGTGGTTGGGTGGTTGCGGCGGCATTTGTGGTGGCAACAGGCTGGGTAGTCAGTGGTTGGGTGGTTGCGGCGGCATTGGTGGTGGCAACAGGCTGGGTAGTCAGTGGTTGGGTGGTTGCGGCGGCATTTGTGGTGGCAACAGGCTGGGTAGTCAGTGGTTGGGTGGTTGCGGCGGCATTGGTGGTGGCAACAGGCTGGGTAGTCAGTGGTTGGGTGGTTGCGGCGGCATTTGTGGTGGCAACAGGCTGGGTAGTCAGTGGTTGGGTGGTTGCGGCGGCATTTGTGGTGGCAACAGGCTGGGTAGTCAGTGGTTGGGTGGTTGCGGCGGCATTGGTGGTGGCAACAGGCTGGGTAGTCAGTTGTTGCGTGGTTGAGGGGTCATTGGTGGTGGCAACAGGCTGGGTAGTCAGTGGTTGGGTGGTTGCGGCGGCATTGGTGGTGGCAACAGGCTGGGTAGTCAGTGGTTGGGTGGTTGCGGCGGCATTGGTGGTGGCAACAGGCTGGGTAGTCAGTGGTTGGGTGGTTGCGGCGGTATTGGTGGTGGCAACAGGCTGGGTAGTCAGTGGTTGGGTGGTTGCGGTGGCATTTGTGGTGGCAACAGGCTGGGTAGTCAGTGGTTGGGTGGTTGCGGCGGCATTTGTGGTGGCAACAGGCTGGGTAGTCAGTGGTTGGGTGGTTGCGGCGGCATTTGTGGTGGCAACAGGCTGGGTAGTCAGTGGTTGGGTGGTTGCGGCGGCATTGGTGGTGGCAACAGGCTGGGTAGTCAGTGGTTGGGTGGTTGCGGCGGCATTGGTGGTGGCAACAGGCTGGGTAGTCAGTGGTTGGGTGGTTGCGGCGGCATTGGTGGTGGCAACTGGCTGGGTAGTCAGTAATTGAGTGGTTGTGGGGGCATTGGCTGTTGCAACTGGCTGGTTAGTCATTGGTTGGGTGGTTGCGAGGGAATTGGTGGTGGCAACATGCTGAGAAGTTAATGGTTGGGTGGTTGCGGCGGCATTGGTGGTGGCACCAGGCTGGGTAGTCAATTGTTGGGTGGTTGCAAAGGCATTGGTGGTGGCAACAGGCTGGGTAGTCAATTGTTGGGTGGTTGCAAAGGCATTGGTGGTGGCAACAGGCTGGGTAGTCAATTGTTGGGTGGTTGCAAAGGCATTGGTGGTGGCAACAGGCTGGGTAGTCAATGGTTGGGTGGTTGCAAAGGCATTGGTGGTTGCAACAGGCTGGGTAGTCAATGGTTGGGTGGTTGAGGGGTCATTGGTGGTTGCAACAGGCTGGGTAGTCAATGGTTGGGTGGTTGAGGGGTCATTGGTGGTTGCAACAGGCTGGGTAGTCAATTGTTGCGTGGTTGCAAAAGCATTGGTGGTTGCAACCGGCTGGGTAGTCAATGGTTGGGTGATTGTGGGGTCATTGGTGGTGGCAACAGGCTGGTTTGTCAATGGTTGGGTGATTGTGGGGTCATTGGGGGTGGCACCAGGCTGGTTGGTCAATGGTTGGGTGATTGTGGGGTCATTTGGGGTGGCAACAGGCTGGTTTGTCAATGGTTGGGTGATTGTGGGGTCATTGGTGGTGGCAACAGGCTGGTTTGTCAATGGTTGGGTGATTGTGGGGTCATTGGGGGTGGCACCAGGCTGGTTAGTCAATGGTTGGGTGATTGTGGGGTTATTGGGGGTGGCAACAGGCTGGTTTGTCAATGGTTGGGTGATTGTGGGGTCATTGGGGGTGGCAACAGGCTGGTTTGTCAATGGCTGGGTGGTTGCAGGGTCATCGGTGGTTGCAACCGGCTGAATAGTAGTTAGAATGACAGCAGCAGGTGAAATGTGTGAAACGATGACCATGACGATGACCAGCAATGACCTCAACAGATGCCATGGCTGATTTGCTTGTCGTAACATATTTGCAACCGTATCTTCGTCTTGTTTCACGAGTGTTTCGCAGACTCGACGCAACAAATTTACATCTGTTCAAGATGAATTTCTGAAAAATATGAATTGTAAATGTACTTCTACCCTTGTCTGAATTTATTGCAAAAGAAAAAAGAAAAGCAAAAAATTGGTCTACACTACGTACTGCTTCATTACCTAAACAATTCCTTAACACCAGTTTTCGAGTGGACGTAATTTATCAGTTTATGAGGATTGACCAAACATATAATTCTCAAAAACTGTACAAATGAAGTCAATCATGAAAGCGGTATAACTGTTCGTAGAACGGCACTTTTGCATGTATATATCTATTTTGGCTATTGCAAAAACAAATACATCTAGAGATGCACTCGAGAAAAGGAGTATTTCAATTGTCGATGTAACCGCACCCAGTGGGCACAAATATTGCCTGAATGTTATATGAATGGTCAAAATTATGGTCGGAATATTCTCGACCAATTATGAACATTTCAGCAATGTTCAGGTTATAACATTCCTCGAATGTTCTTATTTGATGTCATATGAATGTTCAATTTTGATTGGAATGTCATGCACCAAAAATGAACATTCCTGCAACCTTCAGGTCTGAACATTCCTGAAGTATTCAGATTTGACATTATATAAACATTAAACTGAGATCTTTCCCATTTCATGAAAACTGAACTGTTACCAAGTGATTCCACTACACAGACAACTTCCAATGTTCTGACAAAATTCAGAATCCAAATGATTCATTTAGCATTCAGCTCTGAACATTCTATGAACATTCTCACCTAAACATTCATACAATTTTCATTCTGAACTATTGGGGGATCATTTTTGAATGTTAGCCCAAACATTCCTGGAATGTTCCATGAATGTTACCGTGCCCACTGGGCATACTCGTATCAACATCAAGATTCACACTATGCAATTATATTTCTATAACTAGTAACTGTTTAAAGATGCAATCCCCGACAGCTTGCCATACTAAGTATTTATTTTTTTAATTTCAAATTGCACACATGTGCAACAGGATTTTTATTCTCCATAGCATGTTATGTCACAGTGTTGCAAATTGTTTTGAGAGGAAAGTAAACATAGTTATAGATGTGTTTGTATTTAACATGTTTTTACCATGAGTTATTTCAGATTATCATACCTCACTTGAAGATCGTAAGCCGTGATTGGCTGACTTAACAGTGAACAATCATCATGTTGCCTGATGCCATCAGTGATGGCTTCATGTTGCCCGTTGCCACTAGCGACACCTAGCGGGGAATGTGTGAATCACCAGTCATCTGTGACCTTGCTTTGTTTAAATTACAAATGGGGTTTGTTCAGTATGATAAAACAAATATGCCATGCCAGTGGGGGTAACATGATGGAATCTCCGCCCTCGGGAAAACCATCCTCCCTCGGGGAAACATTCCATCATGTTACCCCCACTGGCATGGCATATTTGTATAATATATACCAACTATTTCTAGTATGTATGCCTTCCCTAAGGTCTGTAATGAAAGAATTCCACTTATTCTCATATATAGCATGATTGTCAAGTACAACATCTTTTGATTTGATTATATTCAAATTTTTAAGTAAACACTTTTTAACATCTGAGATCACCATTTCTTTACCCTCTTTCCTTTTTTTGGTATATAACATCCTTAACACTGATTATTATTAAGTGGATAACTTGATTATTTGATGAACAACCAAATATTTATTCATGGTCTGATATCATTAAATGGGGATCATGACCCAAGATATAGTTTCTGGATATTCTTTACAGAATAAAGTTTTTTTTCAGAATCTCTAATATTCATTTTTTTAAGAAGTTGATTATTGACAGTTCTTCTATGTATCAACTTGTATTGATTGTAATACTGATATACGGAGGGTGAGAATTTCTTTGCATTTATGAAAGCTGCTTGCATAGTCAACATATTTATGTCATCATTTAAAGATTCACACCATTTGCCTTTAAGTACATTTATACTATATAGATCCTTCCCTAGAGTGTTCAGATAACATTTTTATTACCTTTATTACTAATCTCAATATTATATAGGATGTGTGATAATTGTGGAAAAGTATGGAGGTATATTGCGTTCCTCTGACTAATAATGAGTTGAATTTTTTTTTAAGACTTAAATATAATAGAAAGTTGCAGGTGACATTCCATGTTGACTGTATATAATCTTTACCTTGAATATCACCATTTTCATCCAGAATGTCACCAACTGTTGTAATACCTTTTTCTACCCAAGATGTAAGCTTATATGGAATCATCTTTGAATTGTACCAAATGGGTGTTGCTAATAAAGATTCAATACCATGAAAGCATGGTTTTTCAATCAATAGTAGTAGAGATGTGATGGCATCGTTCCAGAAAGGATTTTTAACCGACTTCAGAAGTTTTTTTTAGATATATGTCCCCATACATATAGACCATGTCCATTTTGAACATGTATGGAAAGAATGCCCAACCTTCATCGGTCATATGTATTCTTTTGAACCAGGAAATCTTCATAGTAGCATCAACATGTCTAATATTCGGATATTGAAGTCCACCTTCTGTTATCTGCTTTTCAATAATCTGTTTTCTAAATTTTGGAGGTTTTCCATTCCATAAAAACTTTTCAAATAAGCATTCAATCTTGATAAATAGGCTTTATTTTGGACTGCGTAGGGACAGCAGGATATGTATAAATTTTGAAATGAAAAGCCTTTTGATTATAGTGATTTTTCCTATTAAGGTTAAGTTTCTATTTCGCCAAATTTTGATTAATTTTAGGTTCGATGTTAAGTTCAGTAATTTTGTCTAAATCTGTGGCATCATAATTGATACCTAAAGAGGTAAATCTGTCAGTCCAAATTAAGTTTAAATCTGTGCAAAGAATATCACTGCTGTCCCTATTCTTTCCGAATTTAACCACTTTGGTTTTGTCTACATTAATTTTGAGTCCGGAAATTAGGTGGAATTCTTCAAGAATATCCATACAGAGTCTCAAATTCCTCTCACTACATGATATAAATAAAGTAGTATCATCAGCAAACTGTGATATCCTGTGTTCCTGATTTTTAATTTTATATCCCTGAAGTTCTTTATGAGCCCGAAATGCAGTTCCCAACAGTTCCACTGATAAGACAAAGATGTATGGGGATGTCGGATCCCCTTGTCTACATCCTCTTGAAAGCTTGATGATATCAGAGGAGTGACCATTTTGGAGAATTTTCGAGAGTGAATCTTTTTGTAGACTTTTAATAACTTGAATGGTTTGGTCACTAAAATTAAATAGATTTAAAATTTTGGTTATAAAGTCCCATGATATCGAGTCAAAAGCTTTTTCGAAATCTACTAAAATTGATAGGCCGCTTGAATTTTCATATTCTGATTCTCTTAAAATGTCTAAAGTTAATCTGCTGTTTTCGCCAATAAATCTATTTTAAACAAAACCAGTTTGATTTTTTCCTATTAAATTTGGTAAGTGTTTTTTAAATTCTATTGGCCCAAATCGCTGAATAAAATTTATAAATAGAATTCAAAAGTGTGATGGGACGCCAGTTCTTTAATTTGTTTCTAAGTTTATCTCCTTTAGGAATACGTGTAATAATTCCCATCAGATGATTTTGACTAATGTTTTTTTCACGAAAGAAGTGTTTCATCAAGTTCAAGAGTAAGAGTTTTATTTTGGTCCACATGGCCTTGTAAAACTAAGTATAGCATACCAGCTTGCCATACTAAGTAATATGTTCCGAGTTGTACTACTGTATAACTGGTATTTTACAGGCATTTCATTTTCGCTATTTTCGCGCTCGTCATGGTAGCGCCAAAATAACACAATATCTATTATTTCCTAATAGATATCTAGATAGCTAAAAATAGATAGTCATAGTGCTTGAACGCGCGAAATTTAAAGTAACAAAAATACCCCCAGCAGGAATAAAAAGCGAAACTTTTATCACTCCATATGAAAGCCGTATACAGTAAATGTATCGGTACTTATTGAACATATGTTTGCTAATGTATTGCTATCCGCTGAGTGTATTTCCTGTTGTTATCACATTCGAATTACAAGATGGTGTATGCAAAAATATAATGAAATACAAAACATTGAACCAGTGGCTATTTAAAAAAGAACACATCCAGCAACGTCTGTGCCCCTATCATCTATGTATGTAGTTTTCAAATATACGGCACGCGAATAGTATCTATTCCTAATTTACTATGCTATAGACATTTATCTTATATACATTTCACAACATAAAAAATAAAAATGTATATGTGAATGTTTATGTGTGTGTGTGTGTATGTGTATGTATGTATGTGTGTATGTATGTAGATAGGTAGGTAGGTAGGTAGGAATGTAGCTAGAAAGGTGCATGTAGAGAGATAAATAGATAGATAGATAGATAGATATCACTGGGTTAGCTGTTTATTCGTTTATAACTATATCTGCTTTGATTAAGTTGCATTACTTACGAGTATAGGGCGGGAGAATATTTGGAGGTTACTTGAAACTTGTGACATTGATGCCCGCAAAAGAAATGTACTTCAAAACATCAATTAAACTAATTACTAGTAAATGTTTCTGATGATCGCAGGGGCAACATGACACCATCATTCAAATGTTTCCTTTGCTCTCGATTTCAGTCATACTACACCAATTACTGTTTGACATCTACGTCCTTTAATCGTTTCTGATCGTAAATGATGCTATGCAAATTGTTTTTCTTAGAATTGTAAATATTATCCTGACGCCCATATATATCCACTCGTTATACAGGATCGCCTTACTAATGTGTTTGTAATATAAATATTGTTGCCTAGCAGATCCTCCTTATCTTTGTTTGGAGTATTTGGTGTCACACATTTTCTGTTTACCCGCTAATTTGCATAGGGTACGTTGTGGAACAATTGCCATTGATTGTTCTACTGTAGTATCATTAGTATATTCAGAACAGGATAGGGCATAGCTTCTTCTTTGATATAGCCATGTGCAAAAGTGTCGAGAAATACATAGGGGATCTTTAATTCATGACGATTTGCTATTAATCTTGAATTACATTTAAACCAAATGTAAAATATACTACATGTATATGCTCTTATAATGAAACATGGACGCTTTCAAGTATACTTTTTAATTAGCAGTAGTATTGTGGTCAAAGACCCAGTTTTTTGTGTGTTTCAGTGCAGTACATGTATTTGTTATAAGAGGGTCTACAAGTAAAGTTCTAATGTAAAGTTGTCATAAAGTTGTTTCAGTCTAAAATCGTGCGTTGCTCTCAATTAGAAGGCCATGTCCATGCAGTGAATTGTTGTTGACACTTTGTGTGTCATGAAATTACATTATTATAATCTTGTCAGAAGAGTTCATTAAATATCTAAGCTATTCATGTGTATGATTAATTAGTGGATTACTTCCCATTCCATAGGCCCATTTCAATAAAAAAAAAAACAAGGACTTAGCCCCTAATTTTCCATATACGAAAGTTATATTAATGGTGACAAAAACTCTTTCCCAGAATGTTTGTTCCGATACCCATTTAGATTCATCCTAAAGCATATTGAAATATAATCCTCATTGAGGAGTGATCGTTGCAACTCTCAGAATGATATTTTGTCTTGATACCGAATACATTTGCTCAAATCGTCTTTTTGAATAAGGTATGATAGAAGGAAAAGGATGGCTATATACATATCTATTGATTAAGGACTTTCAGACTAGGTGTTCTGCTAAATCTTTTCGCATCACATTGCATCACTACACTTTTAGCTCCAGTCATCGTGACGGTGCATTTGGCCTTTAAGGATACTAGAAATGACTGGTTGATGAGCATGTTAGCACTGGGCAATAGTTAGATTTACCGAACACAGAGTCTTGATAGTCTTTTGGAAATTGTGGATTTGTATAAGAAATCGTATAAACAAATGCTTACAGTAAGGGAGGATTTTGTTCAAACCTAGCCCGGTTTCATAATAACGTGAAAGGGTACGGAGACCAATTGTGAAAGATAAATGTGAATTTCAAGTATCTGTGTTAAATACAACACACGTGTTTTGTCTCGAAATGAATAGCAAAAATAAGTCAAAATCTGTTCTCTGAGAATAGAAAGAATATTAGAAATGCTTAACCTTAATTGAATAGACAGAAAAACGCTGACGAAGAGTAAAACACTTTATACATGACTTACCTTGTAATGTTCTCATCAGGATGGCAACTAGTATTCCGTGATTTAGTCACATAGTTTTATTGTATCCATGTAGTGTCCAGAAAGGACTTTGGCAAAATAAGCTGGGAGGACCTTCGCAGAGAAAGGTTCCAATGCAGTCTGGCAATTGACGTCACTTAAAATGGTGAGGCCTGTGCAGTCGTCAAGGCGACAGAGGTCAATAAATAAGTGATTAGGTGAGATTCCCCATCTTTATATATATGTATATATATATATATATATATATATATATATATATATATATATATATATATATATATATATATATATATATATATATATATATATATATATACATATATATATATATATATATATATATATATATATATATATATATATATATATATATATATATATATATGTATATATGTATATATGTATATATATATATATATATATATATATATATATATATATATATATATATATATATATATATATATATATATATACCCTCAACATGGACGTTGCTCAATGAAGACCATGAGCAACCCTGTGTACGCGAAGATGATAAACAGGGAATAGTGCACTATAATGAGTAATGTTTGTTGCGCTAATTGTACCACTTTGCGCATTAAGCACTACATGCATGTACTGGCATGCTATACTATGATTAAGAGCTGATGTGTGTACAACCATAAGAACTGGTATGCTACACTACATGGATAAGAGCCGATGCTTTGAAAATGTGTTTACTGGTATGCTATACTATGAATAAGAGCTGATGCTTTTAAAATCATGTGTATTTGCATGTTACACTATGAAAAGAGCTGATGCTCTTAGAAATATGTGTGCTAGGCGGTTATAGTCTGAATAAAAGCTGATGCTTTTAAAACATATTGGTATTCTATACTATGAACAGGAGATGCTGCTTTAAAATACATGTATTGGTATACTATACACTGGATAAAAAAGAATGATGCTTTTAAAACATACATTCTGAAATGCCACGTCCTGAATAAGAGATATGTTTTTAAAACATATGTACTGAAATGCTGCACTCCGAATTCGGGCTGATGCACTTATATATGTACAGCGCTGATAATCTTTATTGTGAATAAGTTCCATTGCCGAGCGGCCGAATATTCCAATGTGGATTTAATATGTAATATAAACGTTTATCAGGACTGCTAACGCAGATGAAATATTCATAAATGGACAGTGGTAGACAGAGCCGTGACCTTTCCCCCTTTAGCAACTGGAAATGTCATGGTTTGAGGGTGTCCTTAGATATGCCTGATAAACCTTGCCTGTATTATATTTTATTGTATGCCTGATACACATTGTCATCGTCCTCTTTAAAGTCACATGCATGTATGTATCGAGTATGTATGTATGAATGTTTGTGTGTATGCGTGTATGTATGTATGTGTGTATGTATGGACGCATGTATGTATGTATGTATGTATGTATGTATGTATGTATGTATGCATGTATGTATGTATGTATATTTGAACACATTAATGTTTGAACCACAATTGCCTACCTTCCACCAATCACATGCCTATCACGGTAGCATGTGCGGATGTGTGCATTTATGTTTGTTCCCATGTGCATACAGCGTATATGTGTATGTGTGCTTTGTACATGTTCTGTGTGTGTGTGTGTCTGTTTGTCTTTATCTTTCCGTTGATTTGATTTGAATTGGTTTGATTCGGTCTAGTAAGATGTATAATTCACAGCATTTGACACATACAAATCATATATAAAGGTGACTAGACGGAGAGTTATTAACTGCTATGCAATAGAATTCTAACTAGACTCAGGATGTATACACTAAAAGTTAAAAACTTATTTCCATAGTGGTTCCAGTCTGTCCAGAGTCAAATGGCATCACATGTAATAATCAACTCCACTGCTCAAGATTGACATAACAATAATATCATATAGTATAATACTGTTTTAAAAGCAAGCCCAAATGTTCGGACTATAATTGATGAAATTATTTTTTTGTGAATCAGAGAGGACTGGCATGAAATGTTTTTGCATCTCATTTTAAAGAGATTTAGTAAACGTAGTTTGGATCTCGTCTGTTAAAGAGTTCCAGATTTTGGCACCTATGTAGTGGAAGGACTTTATACCATATGAACCAACCTTTGGTAAAATCAGAGCATTAACAATGTGTATGGTGTTATAGTGGTGGGATTCATTTAAATATTTTATTCTATTTTCAATGCTCATCCACTTAACCTCATTAAAGTCATTGGCTATCAAATGTGTTCTGTTTGAGTAGTTTAAAGGGGAACTTGGGGAAAAACACATCATAGGTTTATATGAAAGTTCATGAACATAGCTCAACATCTGTCATAAAAAGAGAAGCCCTAGAGCTCCACACAGAGAGAAATCTCAAATTGCAATTAGTGAATAGCACCTACACTGAGGCAGGGCAGCCGCCATCTTGGATCTGAGTCAACTCATGCTGCTGTAGTCTATGTAAATGGGTGGCAAGCAGCTTAGTGGGTGTATTAGATAAAGCCAGTAGCTCTGTCTAGGAGGTAGATGTTTCACTGCTCTGAAGCACATTCAAGATGTTTAGGTATGCAAATCCCTACGACTTTGAACCAATAGTGGCTGAATGTGATCAGGTGGATTATATGGACATAGTTCAAGGTGTTGATGAATTTGATGGTCAAGATGTGGAAACAGAGGGCTGGCGCTTAAATAGCATGTTGTGGTGCACCTGTCAGACTTCTTTCCTTCTTTAAATTATCAGGCCCCTTCCAAAGGTATTCTTGACATTTCTTTTCTATAATCTTCATGAATATGTACACAATTACTAAAGGAAATGAAGATGATTGCTGTTCCCAGTACTGCTAGTCACTTCCTGTGTTTACTACCTTGTGTCCCATGGGGTCTAGATGTGTAATGCCAATTGGACAAGGTCAATTACCCTGTGTGTCCCTTTCCTTTACTTACTTTTGTTATTACCCTAGGGACCTAGACATAAGACAAAACCTCAGTTGTAACACAACTAACAAAATCCTGCACAGTCTATTCTCAGTGGATTAATAAAGACCATGTTGAGGTACCTTCGTTGAGCAACTGAATGAAGGTAAATCATGTTGAGACTAGTAAATGTATACCAATAAAGTAAATAAATCCCGAAATTGATAAATTGCAAGATCACTTCTGCTTGAAATAAGAGATTTATGAAAATTGGTTACCAGATATTATATCCTTGAAGAAAGTAAGACTAGATGCAATAGGAGTCGCATGGAGCATGATAAAAGGTGTATCAATTGTGACTGTTTCTTTTTTTGAAGAAGTGTGAGAGATTATGCACACCTATTTCACAAGTACCCAAACCTTCTAAAACAGCATCCCTCTTCAGAACTTTGTTAACTGTACTCTGAAGTAATCCTGACTGCAGTGTGTGATTCCTGACATAATCCTCGTCAGTGAAGTGGTCTGAACATACATATGCATTCTTCAGGACAGGTGGGTTTAAAAGTTTCATGGATGCTAACCACTGTTTTTGTCTAAATTTACTACTAGTAAATCTATGAAAGCTTTCTCCACTACCGTGTCTTTTTTTATAGCCAATTGCTGCACATGATTTCACCATTTTCTTGTTTGATATATACGTTTTTATGCAACTTGTGCAGAGAGCTCTTGTCAGGAGCACTGCTGTTAGATACACTGCCCAGAGGTAGCTTGGAGACAGGATGTGATCCCTGCCACCCATCTGTGTCACAGCTGATAGCACTTGAAAAACATGGCCGCACCCAGTGGCTGGCAGAGGCTGTCTAGGAGGATGACAATACGCAAAAATCTCCCCTCACGGGATCACTGAGAGAAAAAGAATGGTAGCATCCTGTTCTTGAAGTGTTTAACTTTCATATAAGCTGATATGTTTGTGAGCCTTTAGGGCCCCTTTAAAACATATTTAATCATTTTATTTTGTACGACCTGAAGGCGAGTCTGTAAGAATGTTGGTAGACTGTGGTAATAGAAATTGCTTGCGTATTCTATTCTCGACTGAATCATTTCCATACAGACGGTTTTCCTACAGTTCTGATTTAGGAACATTTTCTTTCTGTAAAGGAATTTGAGACTGGCATTAGCCTTTTGGATGGTTTTCTGAGCCATAGATTTTCCTGACAGGTCTTGGTCTAGTTGAAGGCTCTGTTCTTCCTCTCCCTCTTTCTCCTCTTTTCACCTAGAATAATCATGCTTTGTCATTGTTCTTCAACAATGACAAAGGACCACTTTTTGCTAATATCTTATGGCACTAAATGACCTTTGTGTGTCGATGTACCTTTAAACACAAAAACCTGAAAAGAACTGCTCTGTACAGGTGCTTCCCTAAACATGCAGAAGATACAAGCCTAAGACTGCCTGATGCTAGGCAATTTTCTTAACTCTTGATATCTGAGAATTGCATTAAAATTTACAAGATTTCCTATTTCTTAACGAGTCATAATACGTTATCTAAAGAAACATATATTAACCCCCTAGATTTGGATTCGAATTTGTAAATTCGATTATCATAATTCAAATCTGAAAAACACTGGCAACGCTACGTTAAAATCCTATACCGGAATAGACTGGAAATCAGAAAATCATTTGGTACCGAAACTGCTAAACTGTGTTTGTTTTCTTCTTCGATCACAGCATTAAAGAATCTTCAGAAAGTCGCCGCATTAGGTATCTTCTCCTGTTTGTGTGCTGTCAATCCGGTCAATTCAGCTATACGGATATCAAATATCTCAACGAAGTATCTTTCTTGGAACTATTGATATAAACCATCCTATTCTCAATATTCTCGTATGCTGTGTCGGAGCATACGACATGAATTATATAGTATAAATGTCGAAATGTTTGCACTTTCCACCTTCGCCATTCCGGCCTATGTGGACTTGCCTTTATCAACAACCCAACTAACAAAGCATTAATAATTGAAATTATCGATGAAGCATTTCAAGAGTCCAGTACTAATGTAGGTAACCTTTACATGTAGAAGCTGTATCCTGATGAATGAGTTTCCTTTTATTGTGATGATTTATCATGTATTAGTAATATACAAACCACCAGATTTATGGAAAGCAGGTTTCTGTTTTCAACCTGTTTAATTTTGACACACCTAACAAAGCATCCAGAAATTACATAAGCATATGTAATAGACAATTTTGTTTCATCAATACCGAGAACCTTTTGAATTCACTACGAACAGGTGCTTTATTTTCTACAATTTATCTAATTTAGACCATTTTATCAGATTAAGAGTATTAACATTGTTGATAGTGCATTACTTGACCAACAAAGATGAACATATATCATATATGCATTATAGACAAATATCATAAAAAGACATCAATATTCCATATCTACAGTAAGGATAATCATCATACAATCAGTTTTATCAGTTGACAATCTAGGATTACACAGATATAATGGTATCCCATTCGCTATAAATGCTGTGTTTGTCTAATGACAGTTTGGCTGTTCCTTATTTAAATGCATGGGGTTTCAATAAATCATTTCTAAAGCAGCGGAAATTGCAGTATCTTTGTCCATTGAGTCCATTACCAAATATCGTATTTACTTCTTCCCAAAAACTATCGTGGGATCACACTTCTCACATTGAGGAGAGAATTGAATTCAAGATTTTTCTACCGGCGTACCAGTGTTTGCATGGAACTGCACCCTCTTATCTGAGGGAAATGCTGAAAGAGTGTGTCCCACCACAGAAAAAAAACATGAAAACCTATGGTGGCAGATCATTTAGTGTACCCCAAAACTATGAAATCAGCTTCCAAATACTATCCGGGCAGCTAGGAGTGTGGCAATCTTCAAACGACAACTGGACACACATCTGTTCAAAAATGTACATATCAAATAACTAAATGGATACCAACATCTATCCATTGACGATGGAATGTAATGCGCCTCAGAGCATGTTTGTATGAAAAGGGCGCAATATCAAATGATACTAATATCATTATCATACTTATTATTATTATTAGTAGTAGTAGTAGTAGTAGTAGTAGTAGTAGTAGTAGTAGTAGTAGTAGTAGTATCCACATTTCATGTGACGCTTGAGATCATGTTGTGATGAAGGCTGAAAAAGTGGTGGATCTCATCACAGGCTATATCTGAATGAAAAGCTGCACTCAGCGTTTGTTTTACAAGAGGTAGTGGCTACGTCGAAACTGGCCAAAAAGCAAAGTTTCGTGGCATGTTTCGACGTGGCCAAAGCCTTTGATTTGGCATGAATCAATGGACCATTCAATCAGTTCCATCAGTTACATGATATGGATCAATAGACTATTCCATCCGTTACCTAAGTTAGGCATCCCAGGAAAAATGTGGCGGATGTTATGCCTAGCCTATACAAACTTCCATTGCAGGGTCTGTATACATGATAGTGTCTGAATGGTATAATATTGATCGCAGAATCCACCACGGTGGATTTCTCTCATTGTTAGAATATGACTCATGTATTCAATCATTATAATTGGAATTACCTAAGTCTGATCTTTGTGTAGCCATGGAATTAAGTCCGATCCAGTCGAGTATGACAACAATATGTCGACTGCCAGCCCCACCAGGAGTAATCCTGATAAAGTCATGACTATAGTAAATAGTCACGAAAATAGGTGGCGCTACCAGAGAACAATGCATGGAAAAGTGATGTTTTAGTTCATGGCAAAAACAAAATGTTTTAATAAAATGTTGTTCAGGCAGGCAATATATATTTAAAAGTATTACACTATAAGCTTTCATTTGATATATTATTAGACCCCCTTGCATATTTTTGTATTGATGTATGGCTTCATACATAGTAGCTGTAGTGATGACTATACACAGCAACTTGGTTAAAACTCACATAATGACCATCTCATTCTAAGCATTATTCTTCATTCAAATTACTCTTGACAGCTAATAATGCTCCTTCCTAGTGGAATCATTGAAGACAAATCTTTAAGATGTGTGTTGTACTAAGTGACCACACGTTTAGGGTAAACATACAGAAACAGGAAAAAAAAACATTCAGTGCAGACACAACTTAAACATTTCATTTCACGTTTTTTCACTAGACAAAGACCTTATTAATTATCAAGAGTTATTTAAATGAGGAATATTGTTAAGAAGTCCACCAAACAAGAATTTGATTGAAGAGTATTGTTTCAGTGTTTTCACTACTTCAAAAAGGTTGCCATGGAAACGGATATCTCAAGTTGTGCAACTTTCTGGTACCTGCATCACACAGGTTCTTGGCAAGATGGATGCCCCTGTATGGCTATCTCAGGACTATTAATTACTTGCTCACTTACTGTAACCAACAGCTGAGGAGTAATGAAGAGGGCAGGTTTAAGGGAGGTCGTATTTGAATGGTGACACATTTAAGCTCATTTTGAATCTAAATCATACTGATGGTGAATTTGCCCTGTAAGTATCAATATCTGATCATGTAGGCATTTGAGGTGCTGGTATTTCATTATTTGGCAATATCTTTTTAGGAAAACTTAAATTGTATAAGTATCTACACATTTGGTCTATTCATCATATAAGAATATACACACAAGTTACAAGTATATATAGAAAAATGTTCTAAAATTACTACATGTTGGATACCACAGGGAACATATCTTTTTCAGACACATAATTCTTTTTCGAAGGGGAGAATGTGTCAAAATACTATTATAAGTTACTTATTTCATAACTTAAAGCAATGAAGTAAAATCTTGAAACCTGTTGAGCTAGTGAGTGCCTGGTCATAGAATGGACTATCATTTTAGCACATTTTTATCTGTGCTGTAACTCGGCTTGCCTCAGATAAAGAGGGACATCCCTGAAGTCATATTCCTCATGATGCCTAACATGAATGTCAACTCGCATTAGACAAGAATCATGGGCTGTTGCATAGTTAGTTGCAGACAGTTTTGAAACTGTTATGTATTTGTATTGGCTAAATAGTGTCTCAATAGCACTTCCATTGAATTATCTTGGTGAAATATAAAAATTGTCACCCTGCTGACCAAGGAAGTCCTAGCAGAGGTCACCAAAGCCATATATCATGACTCTCTGCAGATCCCATGTTTGGTGTGCTAGAAAAAATTTCTGCGTGCTGGCACTTGCTTGGTATCCCTCAGGTCGAGATAAAAGTTGGGTGATCCAATTCTCAAAGATATTCTGATGAGAAAAAATAATATTGTCCAACACACGCTGATTTCCCTGACTAATATACTAATTTGAGAGTATACCAGCTTAAAAAATTGATTACAGGCTTCTAAATAGTTAGCGGTCATATTTCTGCTATTTTTCATATTCTCATTGACAGATCTATCTGCCACTTGTTGAAGTGCTGCGATCATTGGCGATTGTTGCATAATTTTTGGAGGGTTTTACATTCAATTGAGTCCAGGCATCTCTCACAACATAGTTTAGACAGAGCCAAGGTACCTGCAAAGCAAGCCCTTGTCTTGCACGCTCTATGTCTTCATTGTAAACATCATGAATAGCCTTCCAACCAAACAGAATACCATTTCTTTCAAAGCTCTTAGCCCCCCTTGGTCAACTTCCATTAAGTTGACCAATTACATTTTTCATTTGATGAGTAGGGCATATTATAAAGAAATGTCCTGGTCAGTAGGTGGATTATAAACTTTTGGAGAAAAGGTGTGATTTATTTGCTGATTTGCATAAGTACTATATCTTAATGTTCCTTTATGACCAATGAACGATTTGATAGCTGTGAGATTAAAGCTGGTTCCATCACAGACAGTTTTAAATCCATAAATGTGCAACTTTGTCAAAGCATCTAGGACACATACAACAATAAATTTATGTTCTAAACTTGAGAAACAAGTGTAATATGGCCCAATGACATCAAACACTGAACAAATATCACGCCACAAAAACTGTGATACATAGCTAGCCTTTTTTGTTTTCCATTCATTCATTATCCAGATGAAGGTATATATCATGGAGACTTATAAGTTTCTCTGGACCCATTCAATATCGCATCAGTTTATTATATTTTGGATTCCATAGAATTTTTTATATCACTTTAACTTCATTGAATATCAAAGCCCCATAATCATTAGGCACAGGCTTTTCACCTTGTTTTATCCTCTTCGCACCTAGTCATATACTGCTTCTCCTGTTGTTTTAGGTAAGTGTGACATTCCCCAGGGGTATCAATTTTATCTGAAATGAATTTTTGTAAATATTTTGGTGATGGCAAATTTAATTTGGAAGCTCTTTAAATCTCTGTAGGCAGATGGACTTCTGATGTAAATAGCCAGAGCCACCCTGTAGGTGATCATATTCATTCTGTTGCCTCTGTAGTCTGATGTGTTTTTCTTTCGAGATTCAAAGAACATTTTTCTCTCGGCCATATCGATGTCCCAAATTTGTTGGAGTGTTTCTTTCTTGATTGCAGAATATTCACTTCATTGATGATTTCTTCCAATGCATCTTTATGCTGGGTTTCTATTATCCCTCCTATTAGAGCTGTTTCTGAACTTTGACTGTCATATAATTCAATGTCAGTGGGTCTCATTTTCTTGAGAAGTTTCCTCAAATATGCTTTTTCAAAGCATTGATTTGATTTCCTCTTTTTGGGGGAATGCGGAGACATAAATTTCAGTGGTTTTTTAGCCTTTGGCAATGATCACACATGCCAGTATACTCTTAACGTCTTCTCCTTGACTTATGCCATAGGAGTCAGTCTTCTGCAACAGTGCGATGCCCTGGACATATTGTATACTCTGCATTAATCAACTGATTGAATGTGCTCATAAATAAATGATTATCAAGTATACAATCAGCCAATATTGTTCCTTCTGATTTCTCCTTATTCCAAATATTTTCATCTTGTATGAGCGATCAGTGCAAATTTGAATCTGCAGGTCTGTAGGTTCATCCAAGTGATAACCTTCCATTTCAGGGTTGCACCATTCACTTATTCAGCGCTAATACTCCATACCTGTCGAGCTGAGGTTTTGTGTGGAGATTCAAGAACCATGTGATATTCTCCTGTGCTTACAAAATCCCTGATTTGTCTCTTATAGTGGACTGCACATGTTCAGCTAATTTTTGCCTTTCACTCTCTGAGCATGAAGTCTGCAAATGCTTAGAAAACATTTTTGAATTGTGAAGGCAGAATAATTGAAAAGCAATTTTGGGATGGTTTTGAAAACTACAAAGAACTTCTAAATACATGCAGTCTTAAGATAGTTTCAGAAAATTCTTTCCGACATATTTGAAGACTACCTGACTCTATTCACAAATTGAAATAGGGCAAAATAAGTATGAGGAATTTCAGTTGGCTTGGTTTCCGAACATCAGTAAGTACCTTTTCAACATTCCTGCTGGGGTGTTCTATATTTATCCCTTAAAAGAATTCGCTTATGTATATAAGAATGATAGCCGTTTCGCCAGAGTTGGACACTTTTAGTATGATAAACCCAAGCTTACCATGGTAAGGAAAAATAACAAAATGGCATCGTAAGATTGTCATCGTTTAATATAATACATTGAGGTACATAAGTCAAAAATATTGTCACCTCGCATATAATGACCATACAGATATCATACCTTAAGGACAAAAGACTTAATGATGATGATGGTAATGGCATGCATAAAACTATATATACATTTGCCTTCTCAATAAACCATTAGTCTAGTAAAATGAAAAGCTGCCTCGCACCTATTGGTTACTAGATCTAGTACCACCACCACTTGCATAATCCTTGGCCTGGTCGGGTTTGGTTCATTTGGGTAATCAAATTAGACAAATTGCACTAGCATTAAATATCAAGTCTCCAGGACTGAAACGAGTACATACATGCAAAGGATGACCAGCCTTTGATACATGTATATCCCTATTGTTGATGCGAATTGGATAATGAATCTAAATACGCTCATCACAGAAGATAAATGGGAACCCAAAAGTCACTTAGCAGAAAATAGCTTATTCCGTAACCTTAACGCAGCATAAATCATTACAGCTGGGTACTGGCCATCCATTCCCTTGAAAAATATATATCATACAGATAGGTTTCGATTCGATAAGAAATTTAAAAAATAAATATGTATTTTTTACATTTCAATATGTCAAAAGTCACTTCAAGGTGAAATTGGCGTCGAGTATTATGCATTATTGCCGAATGCTACAACGTCATTCTGCATATTCCCCTTGTAATGAACATGTCATGGATAGTTCATCCCTCTACGGTCTTCTGCCTCTATCTTATCCATTCCTTTGTCAATATGTATGAAATTTTGAGGACAGTTTCTAGTGATACCACTAAAACATTACTTAATTAAGAAATTGGAGCCCATATGTGTTGCCATGGCAACCATTTTTGTCAGATTCTTGTTGCCATGGCCAACGTCTCCGGCCATTTGGCTTTTTTTTTCGAGATAAAGATATTAATTTTCAATACTATTATTTACTATCCTTTAAGTTTCAGAAATATTGGGAAAAGTTTACACTGGTAAATAACAGTTTAGTGTGGCATCAATTACTCGTCATACATGTCTAGTATGTGTGACTGCACTCTGAACACCTATGCCCGCTTTGAACCGGTTGACACCCAAAATGGCATGCGCGCATACAAAGGCCATTCCGTTTATGGATCTACGTATTACAATATATACATTTAAATGTGTGTGATAAACAAGCATTTATAGTATTTACAGTTGGCGATGATTGGCTTACAATGGAAGACTTTGCACCTTCTCTTTCTCGGGCTGTGCTTTAAGGAAGGGTTTCTTGTTGTGACGCCAAATCATGACGGTCATTTTTACGATCAGGAATATGACCCCTAGGCCCAGCAGTACTGCGGTGATGATCGAATTCCTCTTGGTGGGGTTCCAGTGGTCAGCGATGCTGCCTATCAGGGCCCAGACAACCACGAAATACGGTACGAACAGGTATCGTACCCACCTGTCCAGGAAGAAGATGTCCATGGAGAACCAGAAGAGCAGTTCTAGTCCTAGGATGGTGAAAGAGACTGTACTGGCGATCTCGCCTCCGAGGTTTGCCCAGTAGCCCAGCACTGTGGTCAGGTTGAGCAGGGTGGCGATGGTGGTCCAGGTACAGTAGACACCCATGCCATTGTGCAGCAAAAGGCGTATCAACCAGACGTGCGTCTTGAGACCTGTCTTCGCCATGAAGGCTTGGTTGTCTGTGAGTTTGCGTGCCGATACGCCAATTGCCACGTACAGAGAAGCGGGCATAGCAGCGAGGGCGAAGAGGGCGACCACCATGTACCAACGATCAAAGGCGAAAGCCCAGACCACAGAGGCAATGTTAGCTATACTGAAGGAGATGAAGATCGCGGGATGCCAGATGTCTGGGGTGATGTAGAAATAGCCATTCTCGGTTTTCTTGCAGATTGAAATCAGGCTGTAGATCATCCACACACCCTGCCAGAGATAGATGATGCCCCAGATGGAAAAGGTCCAGGGGGCCGGGCCGATCTCGTTAGGGAACTCGTCGCCAGTCTCGTTCATGTAGCGCGTGAACATACCTGCAATGGACAATGAAGAATGTGGTCACGTCAGAAAAAGGAAAATATAACGCAATCAACAGATTGGAGTGCCGACATTTAATTCCTGCACCAAGTACGTGGGCAACCCGTGCATGATACATGACCGCATGCCAATTTGTCACTCAGTTCCCTGGGCATGAATGCATGGATGGCCTTACAACTGAACGTAGCTATGTTTCGCAAGCTACTTGCGTCATTGATATGATTTGCATATTTTTTTTATAAATATATTATTCATTTGAACTACCAGACACTAGCGGACACGCGGTCTACTTTTGTACAAGGAATTTAATGCTTGAACTGTATATGATAGAAATCGGCTAAACCTCGACAGTTTTCCCTTTTCTATGGATTGGCCCTTCATTAACCTATGCAATTTACTAAATAGACCCAGAGCTGTTGTGGGCCTTAATTGCCTCTGTGGTAGGTCATCAAAGACTCGATGGTACCTTTCATCATCCAAGATGGTACTTTCTGCCTTAGTGAAAATCAGAATCAAGGTATTCTATTGATTAAGAATTATATTTGGCTATCGGCAGATGAAATTTCCTGACATGCAAGGCTGGACCTTTTTTACTCAAGCAAGGTTTGCAGAAAAGGAGTTTAAATAGGTATGTAAATGATTGACTCTATACTTCGGTACAAAAACATGCAGACTACATAAATCATAAAGAAAAGAGAAATACAGAGCAAGACGAAAATATGAAATAAGTACATAGCATGGAAAGAATATTCAACATAAACATTAAGAATATGTACTAGCATAAAATGGCGAAAGGTATTCAAATAAACACAATAGTTATTTACCTCCTGGAGACTCAGGGCCCAACCCTGCCATGCCTACGAACGCGATCGTGAGCGCAAAGATAAAGATGTTGGCGATAATCACGCCGATTCTCACGGGACTATGTGCCGCCGTTTTTTCCTCCATCTTTGTTTTTTTCTGAAAAATATAAATAAACAATATGAATAAATTCGAAAATTCAATTTGGTAGTTATGGATATGAGTTGCTCCTCTCCTCAACTTTCATTTCAAACAATGCACTATGGAAAATACCCTATAAGCTTTACACATATCAAGTAGGTGACGAAAATACTCATTTTTAAGTAGAACGTGATAAAAAAAAATAACACAAAAATAACACAAATAAGAGATTTGCACCATTAATATAACTTTTCGTGCACGATACCGGTGTATTTAAATGATCCACTTCCTAGATAGTAGTAAAACGGAGCACAGTTTGGCCAAAGAAAGTTACTCCCAGAGATATACCCTAGCCTAGACCAGTTTAATCCCCTAGATTTATTCCCCATGGGCTAGAAAAATCCATCTCTGGAAAATATATTCGTACGGCAAACTTTAAAAGTCTGCTACACCAGGGTGATATGACCAATGAGTTTAAATTTCAAGCAACGAATACAACTTTTAAGTTCATACCCTATATCATGTTAATTATTTGATTATCTCTAATCTAAGGTTATAGAATATAGTAACTCAACTCTAGCACAGACGTGTGCGTATTAAATTTAAAACAACGAGGTGTCGTCTGCAAGAAAAATCTAAATGCCATGTGGGGTAATGATACATTTTGATTTGGATGATTGCCGATAGGTGGAAGTTATGTATATCTGCTGATTGCAGGGCTAAACATCTCCCGTAAGCGGGCCGGGGGAGATGTGATGAACTAAACTATCCCTACAGATATTAACGAGTGCATTAAATGTTTCAATATCGGTGTGCATATCAAAAAAGAGCTCACATGATCTAGTTACGTAAGCTGTCTTAAGATTGCCATGTATTGGAAATCCTTCCCCACCATCGAAATTAGCGTATCAAGGATAGTCAGTGCAAAGGAGTAGTTTAACCGAGTGATTGTCTCTGGTTTTCACTATAACACTAGAAGCGAACTTGACGTGTTCTATGCCATCTCAGTAGCTTTAGCATTTCTAGCTGTGATTATACAGTACACTGATCTTAAATTCTCATATTCTAAATGTATGTACATGTAACATTGCACGAGAAATGCTATTTTCATCAGATTCTCACCGGCCTCATTTGATACACCAGGAACAAAGAGCTCACTTTATATAGCGTTTGTTATCGAACCCAGAATAAAATAAATCATTTTTTGGCAATTCTTTCTAGCTGGGAGTAGTAGATCTCTCTCTGTTTCTAGATAGTTTGGAAGCAGTCTTTCATTACTCTAAGGATATAGTTTCTAGTAGCGACCAGAGATCAACATAACCTAGCTTAGTATGCATATCTAGACAAATATAACCTAAGTAATGTACTTAGATAAGCAACCACCAGTTATTTTGGTCCAAGGCAATGTACACCTGTGGCTTATCGTCCCAAATTAATTGAATTCGCCTAAAACATTCATTAGAAAAAGAATAAGAGGAAAATATGTTTTGAATAGTGTTGACGAAAGAAAACTTACCAATGCTGATCCGTGAAGTTGATCGGTTGTGGTGAGGTGTACTGCACTGGATCCGTCTGGTGGGTATGTACCCGGAAAGGGTGTTCGGTTTGGGTATATAGAGAACTGAACCCCTCGGCTTGTGTAAGAGCATCAAGAGCGTGTTGTAAAACGTGACCTAGTTGACCTAGTGACCCAGTTAGGTCTCACGTGGCGTACCATGTGGACCAAACATATCACCTGGCCGTGAGCCAAAACAACAACACAGTGTAAGTGGGGGGCCTAGAACATAGGCTGCCGAATGCTTTTGTCTGTATTCATCAGAGATGTACATTACCGCGAATGTGTTTATTTCTCTTCATCAACTAGAAGTAAGACATAACCTAGCTATTATGGATATATGAGATCACATTTTTCTGTTTCCACTGCAGGACCCTGAGACGGAGATACTTTTTTCATCTCAGCTTAGATGTTATTATTGTATAGACACATTCTTCATCTGAGCTTGCGCCAAGTGGCCAGGGGCCCTAAGTATTTGTAGCATGGCCTGCTCCCTTCAGCCAATCACAGACCTCGAAAAGTGTGTTCTTATTTCCTGAAGAACACGGTTAGCTGTCTTTGTCTCACCCACAAAGAGATGTTCACTGACCACAGAGGCTTTGCCCTCTGTAGGAGTGGAGCCCCTGTGGTCAGTGGACACCTACCTGTGGGTGAAACAAAAGCACGTGAACCTTGGTCATTCGGGAAAGCACACTTGCGGAGATACCTTATATATATATATATATATATATATATATATATATATATATATATATATATATATATATATATATATATATATATATATATATATATATATATATGTATATATATATGTATATATATATATATATATGTATATATATATATATATATATATATATATATATATATATATATATATACTAGTATATATATATATATATATATATATATATATATAGAGAGAGAGAGAGAGAGAGAGAGAGAGAGAGAGAGAGAGAGAGAGAGAGAGAGAGAATTATTCTGCACTGAAAATCAACATCATTTTAAATCTGTGCGTCTCTGATGTGATAAGACACTACAGGGAAGACCGTACAGCAGGGTATTCTGTTGGATATTTACAATAGCCGAAATAAAGACATCTAAACATGAATCTACCATGAGGTATGATGTGTACCCCCACACACTGCTCGCCCAAATATCCTACCTTCGCCATTGCCAGAGCGCTAAACTATGTGTCCTATTAACGTCAGATAATCGAGAGGAATCTGCATGCCTTCCCATCCCTTATCCTTCACTTTTCCTTTCCTGTACTTCCTGTGTTCTGGAGCCTACCTTTTCTCGGCCTGAGATTGGCTGAAGGGAGCTGGCCATGCTACAAGATAGAAAGAACTACTCGGGGCCGAGGTTATGGGGGGACCACCCTAGGTTCCCCACTCGTGCTGCGCACTCGTGCGGAAACTTGGGTTTTCCCTCATAACCCACGGCCCCTCGTGTTCTTTCTATCACAAAACTTTACGTAGAGCTTGCGATGTGCTTGTGGTTAGAAAATCTATTGTTCTCCCTTTGTATTCTCTTGGACCAATATAACTTGTGGTTGCTCATCTAAGGTATTCTTAACCACAAGCACCTCGCAAGCAGAACATAAGGGCTTTATACTTAGAGGCCCAGCTGAGGGAACTTGGAGCAGGATCGGTCTATCTAGTGTACATTTATCTCACCAGGTGGATAGAGGGCTTTCAGTTATCTGATAAGGTAGAACAGGTAGAACAACAAGACCATAGAGTGTCACCCATATGTCATTGACCGCCCTGCAATCTGTTTGGGCAATTCATAGAGAGACTTTTAGGGGGAGGTCTAACTTGCTGAGTCTGCACACATGCCAATTAAACGGAGACATAAATCAGACAACGGGGGTCATCCCTAATGGCCGTGTGGTCTAAAGCGTTGCAGCTGACTGCTAGCTGTCTCTCGCCACTCGGTTCGAAATCGCCCCGGGGCATGTAAGAAGGTTGCAAGTGACTTTAGGGTAAGGGTTCGGTTTGTTCCACCAGGTGCAACTGGGCAGTCACGATTTAGCACCAGCATCGCCGTATAGTTACAAAAAACAACAACATGACCAGAGGAAGGCCAGCCTGATACCAGCTGAGAGTAACTTATGTTGTTTTGCATGGGAAGTGTGATACTCTGCGGACTAATGTAGACCTAGTACAGGCCATAAGTGAAAAATAATCTCGCAGTTAACCGATTGAAAACTGAGGCTATGATGATTTAATTGTACACTTGTTCACCAGGTAGCCACATATAGATACTTTCACCTAGCTAAACTCAGTGACCACTCTTGACGCCATCTGTGATCAAAGAAACTAACATATCGACATTAAGAAAGAAAAGAGACCCGAACCGCCACAGTGAAAGTGTTATTCAATCATACTTGAGACTAGATGCAGTCCACATGCGAGCAAGCCTTCACAATGTGCAGTGAGTTGTGAATAGGAAGGAATGCTTGTATAATTCCGAAATTGTTTAGGCTACTAAGCAAATTGGTTATACAAGATCGTATGAACCACGACTAAAATAGCTTGTATTATTTCGCACTTATCCAGAGTACGTACGGTGGTACATTCATTACAGGACATGTGCACAGAGCCTACGGTAGGGAGGTCCCCAAAAGTGGAATCCTCCCCACTGTAAACGGCCGGGCTAGGCTGTGCTTCCTGCTTAGCTGCTCCCATGGGAATCCAATGCATCCGTACCTATCTTGGTCAAATCAAATAAGCTATTCGAGGGGCTGTTACACAAAAAGAGACAGCCTCACAGATTTCCCCATCGTAGAAGAAAACTGAGTGTAAAAGCAGTTTTAATGGAAATGACTACTTAAAAGTGGGATATTGAGGTTAGGAAGTATATGATACACCGGCTTGCAGCTTAATGTATGAGTTTTAGCGTGCTCTCGAAGGTTGAAAATTGTATTTTGTGACTTTCAAAAGTTCTATGTGACCATTTCCTGTCATGGTAAAAGATGGCGTTAGATTGGATCCATGTATATGGCGTAATTACATTAATATGCCTTTGTCTCTTCTGGAATTTAGAATTTAGTCACGTTTTGCCATATTGCGGCTTAGTTGGGACTGGCCAGTTGTAAGTGGTGGAGGAACCTGGAGTACCCGGCGATAATCACCGCCTGACCTCAAGTCACTGGCACACTTCTCACATACACCGGCTGGGATTTTAACCCGGGCAGTGGTGAGAGACAGCAAGCAGTCAGTGTCAATGCCTTAGGCCACATGGCCATCAGGGAAGGCTCACCTCTCTATCCTGGCCTCTATCTTAAACTTAATACATATGTGTTAGTTCCTGCGGCTGGTTTATAAAAGATGGCATCAAGTGTAGTACTCTGATCATGCAGAACAGAAAATGTGTCGCTTTAGCCACCTGGTGTGCGATTTCAGAAGTAAATCAGGTTAGACTTGGTTTTGAGTATAATTATCATGTTACAAACAAGTGAGTATAATTATCATGTTACAAACAAGTAAGAAAGATTGGCCGAGCACGAGGCCACTCGAATAGAAGGCCCAACGGTCGCGGAATTCGGAATTTCAATGATCGTCTCTTTTTCCGTGCTTATAAGGCTGATTCGTTGACTAGCCAGCTGTACGTGGTGGAGGAAACTGCCGTACCCGACGAAACCACCGCCTAAGACCAATGTCGTTGGTAACTTTCTCACATGCCCATGCTGGAATTTGAACCCGGGCATGCAGTGATGAAAGACAGTGAGCAGTGCCTTAAACCACTCAGCCATCAGGCCAACGCCAGCGCTCGGTCAAGGAGATGCATGTAATAAAGCCAAGAACTGTCTGCACTCCACGGGATCCCTGTTTTCCGTATTCACTTTCCAGTATCTCTTCTCTGCGTGTTTCAAATGTATAACTTGTGGCTGACTTACTATGTACGACGTTTCATGCCCATTCTTACAAAAAGACGATTGCACTTTAAGTTGTCTAGTTATTTTTACATTTCGCTCACCCATGTATGGGATAGGTGGCTCCTTCATCATACTACCATAAATAGGCTTTCAAAATAGACACAGTTATTGGTGTACCGATATTTTCGGCTGTAAAGAATAACTAGGAAGTTTTTCAGTCTTGTATAAGTAATCAATTAAAATCCTATATTAATCAAATACAAACACAGTGCTCTTTGTAAAACGATGTGAACTTCATCCTATTTATATCTTTTTTATAAAATTATTTCTGCCAAACCAATACTTCTCAACTCCATCGGTACCTTGGCGACTTGTTTGTAGGTATAAAAACAATTAAACATTGCGTTATGGTCATAACAACTCATACTTTATTTAAATGGACAACCTTTGTAAATAGTGAATGTATAAACAAATGAGCAATGAAATAAATCGTAAAAACGTTTTGTTTATGATTTTTATGGTAAATGATTTTTTTCCTAAATGTTGTTAAATAGCTGCCCTGCTCTCACAATGGCATTGTAGAGAAGACTGGGCGTAATGGGCGTATTGCTGTCAGTGTCTAGATCTAGACGTTACCATGATCGATGGTATGTCTGTTGCACGACAGCAGGTTGATAAATAAACGACATCATACACCAACTAACACCATTTGCGAAGAGAGAGTTTTTTTTAAACGAACACATTTTTCTTTCATATTTCATTTGTGAGGGTAAAAAAGCTATATGTAAGTTACTAAACATGCTCTCTTTTGCTTTATTTTGTTCATATTCTTTTCATAAGAGTGCCACTTACGATTGTCCGAATGGTTTGAGATTTTGATTGTTAATCTGTTGTTTGATATTGTAGACGCGAGTCTGGAATCTATTCTAAACGTGGATCCTTATGTCCCTTCTGAAGTTCCCCTGTTGCTATATGTGTTGACTGTGAATTACATTAAGGACCCTCTGTCTTTGCCAACCTCGGAATTAATTCAAAACTATTCGTGCGAAGACCACAAAGCAAGAAGTTGATTTACAACTAAACCCCCTCAATGTGCTTCCTGTTATATTGTTGATATTCACGAGTTGTTTTAATCATTATTTGGAATTGAACATTCATACCAACTTACTGTTTGTGTACGTCCAACACACACATCTGATCAGTGATCCCTTTAATGAAGGTATGAGTTACCTGATATGGGAAATAAGGCCAGCTATCTGATGTTGACCTGTGAACCGGAATGTTTAATGAATCTTCATCATTTTGCTCTCTCATCATTCAGTATACCATACATTGAGGAACAATTTTCAACCCTGTAGCCTAAAGCATTAAAGGTATGATCCTTAGATCTGAGGGCTACAGCGAAAATCAAATCTTATATTTGACTGTGTTACCCTCGTGAAATAAAGATTATTATTATTATTATTATTTTTATCATTATTATTATTATTATTATTATTTTCCTGTATTTTGCTCTTGGCTTTTTTCTCTTAGCTGTGTTGCACTAAATGGCATTCCATATCTACTGTTTTACCTAGGGCATCAAAGGTGAAGGGTTATTCAAAGACGATGGACAACAACTTTCAAAATATTGTACTTTTATTCTCAACATAAAATAAATGAATTCAACAGGACATTGATATAATGATGTTTCATTGGACATATAATAATGAAATACGGCTAAGGCAGGGCACACGGTGCAATTCAAAGACATTCATACCTCCTGAAAATATCTACAGTATAATGAACCAAGCACACAAGTGATGCATAGAATCTCAATGAGCAGTAAACGAGCTAAAATGTTGAAAATAATTGCTGCGTCATTCAATGGCAAGAAACTGTATACGTAAGTGCCCAGCAGTTGTCCAAACAGTCAATTTCAAACCCGTGACCCGTGTACATTCAATTCACCATTACTGCGTATGCTGCCGTTTGGAATTCCTAACACTGACTTTAATATCAAGCATTCCAGCACCTCAGCTGCGACATTCCAAATGACACAATATACTAGAAGATTTCGCTGTGAAGGTGTTTGTCATTGCATCCTTTTTTCAAAGTATAACTCAACACGTGAGGGATTTTTGTCAATGATAATCTCTTCTGGCGTAAATACAATTCGCAATATTGTATTGTGATTATCATCTAATGGAATGGTGTAAAACGTGGTATTGTTTGACTTTAATTTCCTTCATTTCGAAACAAATGCCTTGGTTCTATAACAATTAAGATCACTTTCCTTAACAATGCCGTAGCAATCTATAATACAAA
>OZ012689.1:47038138-47043138 GCA_963942565.1 Maea johnstoni | reverse complement strand
AAGTATAGTCTGAATAGTCAGAAATCATAAAGGGTAGAGGAAATGAAAAAAATAAGTCATTGAAATTAACCCCACAAGCTATCCTAGAGGGGCCCTGAAGGCTTACACACGTATAAGCTAATATGAAAGTGATATATAAACTTCAAGAATAGGATGCTGTCTTTATTTTTTGAGGGGAGATTTTGTGTATTGCCATCAGCTGGCCCAGCTTCTGGTTGGAGCCATGTTTTCAATAGTCACCAGCTGTGACTCATTGAGGGGCATTGCTTACTTCCTATCCCCACTCTCCGAGCAGTGCACCATAGACTGCAGTGCTCTTCAAAAGTTGTATTAAAAACCTATTCAAACAGGAAAATGGTAAGATTATGTGCAGCAATTGGCTGTGCAAAGGGTCAGGGAAGTGGTGGCATAACTTTAATTGTTTCAACATGATTTACTTTCACCTGTCAGTTGCTTTACTCATATACTTACAGGTACATATGCGCTAAATGTTTGATATTAAGCCAGCATAAGAAGGGTCAGTATCTCTCGCTATCCTACAAGGTTGCCGCTGCTGAGGTTATTGTCATTCATGACTCCATTTCCGCAGAAAAGAAGTACATTTTCTAACAATACTTTAACATAGAGGAAGGTTTAAATCAAAATATGCCTAATTGCAATTGACAGTCTCCCTCCTATTAAAGATGAAAACAATGATAATGTTCCTTCACTCTAGTAGTAGCAGCAGCAATTGCAGGAGTGTAAAGAGGGGGGGGGGGGTTAAGGTGGGTAGAGTCATTGTCAGCCAGAAATAAAACAAACACATAGTCGGGAGCCGTATAAATCGGTCTAATCTCATCTCGTAAGAACAAGACACAAAGAGTTCGTTCCTCTTAATACCTTGAACATTTAAAGTTAAGTCATATAGACAGTATTAACTAGATTGATTTGAACAGTGCCCCACTGAAGGATTACAGGAAGGACACTGAAGGACCGTTGTGGTATAACGAAGCGCCATCTGCCGAACGGATGGGATATTAAATTGCATGGTTTAGGAGCGAATGACGCGATAACATATTCCATTGACTACAATCCCTTACATAGCCTTGATGCATTTGAGAGCAGTGGCGCCATCCAGAGTTTTTCGGAACTAGGGTTGGATGCCATGTGTCGGCAGTAGAATGGGTGTAGTAAGGGGGGGGGGGGGGTTGACTGTAACGTGTTCGGCGTTCATTTACACTACAGGTCTGTAGTGTAAATGAACGCCCGCTACGCGTCGCCACCGTCGCGTATTATAATATTATAATTACTTGTGACGTCATCAAAACTGTAAAATCGCTAATTTCACTGATTTAAAAAAGGTTATTTAATTTCCTAAAAGTGTATTCTTAGTACAATTGGTCCATTGAATGTATCCATGCTGTTTGACCAAGACAGATTGGACGCTATCATACATAACTGGAAGAACCAAGTTTTCAGTAATAAAACAATCCATGGCGTTCCGCGAAGTGCATTCGACGTGTTTGAAGCCGCCTATCGGCGGGTTCCGGAACCTCGCGTCTAGGTATTCGATGGATTAACAAATAGAGGCTAAAATTACAAAGTTAAATATGTTCTACCCATTACAGTAAGGCACCTCAAGGTTTCTTCATTAATCTAGTATTATAAATGGCATCGTGCTGTCCACTGGGGTCTCCCACACCAAATACTAATAACATCCCGCTTAAATATCTTTTCATCAACATTGGTCCTTATGTTCTTTATAGTTTGTTATTTATATGTTTGTATTCGCTATGATTTTGTACCTAAACAGTACAGTCAATAAACAGACAATACAATACAATTTCATGGGTAATTATGATGATCTCAGAAAATTACAAGGAACAATAGTGATAGTAGAAGGTGTTATGCCCAGAGAGTCACATGTGGTCTGATCTGGAGGATGAGGTGTAGAATGTAACATACATGCATGTAAGAATCTCATGAATGACCTTATTAAGTTAACATATCATCCGCACAGCCACCTCGTAGCAGAGTATTTCACCTACCTACCCTGATGGCCGTGTGGTACATGTATAAGGCGTTGCCACTTTCTGCACCAACTTCGGCATCAGACGTACTGTAGGGTAGCACGTCGTCCGTAGGACATTCATAGATTCAGCATGCTGCCACTCGCCAAGTTGGCAATATACTAGGTGTATAGGGAAAAGTGCCAGAACAAAATTCTTCGTAATACCGGTTTATGGCAGCGAGTTTATTGATGAAACTGAGCGGCCAAAAAATCAAGTCATGCGTGCGATTGAAACATTGTCTGAAGTTTATATATGGGAACATTTTTGGCATATTTTCGCGCCCGTGTACTTTTAGTTAATATGTCGAAAAAGGGGAACGACTTTACGGTAATTCCGCGAATAGCGAAACAGTGAAATATGTATAGGACGTACACCTACGGTATACTATTATACTACGGAGGTGCCTCATTCTGAGAATATCGCTAAACTGGCCATAAGTTCTTAAATCATGGTACGTGTGTGTAATGAATTGTTCAATTGATATCGTGCACGTACGTTGGCATACCCGTCAGCATTCAACAATCCAAAATCAGGATATATCACTTATCTGGCGGTTTACTATACTGCGACGTCTTTTGGGTTCATTTTGTTTAGTTCCAATTCTGGGAGGGGCCAGGTTAGTACTTTTGCTTAAGGGGCGGGCCTTTAGAGTTGGTAATCATGGAAACATATGTTAATAGGATAACTTTAATTTTTGCAGATCACAATTGCTTCATGATAATATACACACAGTTTTCAAAAACACGCAGATAGCTTTGGAACTGAAAATGTCGTCATCAACAACATTTACATTGTGTGATCTTTCCAGACATTGTGTGATCTTTCAAGATCAAATACTTACTATGTTCAGCATATTATGAAATTCTTGGCTCTTGGCTAGAAAATAAATTTATTCTTGAGGAATTGTGGATGATTTTTGAAAGTTGGCAAATCAGTAGCTAATCTGAAGATTTCTGACCAAGTTATATAATTCATACCTGTTAACATTCAACCATCCAAAATCAGGAGATTTTATGCGGTTCCAATCCTGGCCACCAGGGGTCAGATTAGTTTATTAGTTTAGGAGTGGGCTATTGTATTTTACAGGTGTTGGCAAATTGATAACCATACAAGTATGATTATGAAATAACTTTAATTTTATGTAGCAGATCACACTTGCAGCTTGATGACAAATTCCCAGTTATGAGAAACACACAGAGATTGCTTTTGAACTGAATACATCATAATAGTCCATGACCCAGAGGTGGTCAGTATCATATTGGGGGGGGGGGGGGGAAATTCTGGTTAATGTTTTTGAATTCCCCATATTCTCACCTTTATGGTATTTCAGTAACAAATATTTTCCAAATTAGACCTTTTTTCCCAGGTGAACTTAGCTTTAAATATTTACACGAGCACTAATTTGCTTTTACTCACTACCCATATTCCTCATATTTCATAACTATTACATCTCTATCCATTCCCCTTGAGATATGGATCCGTGCGCCGGCCTACATATTTTGGCGCACGGATCCATGTCTCTACCATACCTGCCTAACCTCTGCGCTGTGTTGCGCCCAGCGCCACTAGCTCCATACTACTTTCCATTCCTTTCATTTTCACTCCTATCACCTTGTATCGGACTTTCTCTGGGTTCGGATCCCACTCGGGACATGTGCGAAATTTGCCAGTGACTAGAGGTTACACGTTGGATTTCGCCAAGCACTCTGTCTCCGTCACCAGTTATAACTGGCTAGTCACGACTATGCCGCAATATGGCAAGATGGTGTTAAAAATACGAAATTCTATGATCTATCATATATACGTACATATTTTACGGCGGTTGTTTTGTGGAGTCAGATAATACAGCTCATATCCTGTGTAGCTGACTGGCGGCTTGCTGGTGATAAGTGCCGGTCAGGGACTTAGCCAGGATTTTCATAACAGGGTGTCCAAATTGGGATTTCAAGAATTGAAGGTGTCCAAAATTCCTGATTGAAAAAAGTAAAAATCATTATACTGATTATATACATGATCAAATAAAGTAATTATATACTTAATTCTTCAAGAAATGTCTCGGTTATTATTTTGAAGTGTAACTTTTTTAGAATTTTTAACTTGGAATTAGTATTTATAAAAACACATTCCAAATTCTTGGGAGTGTCTTTTTATCTAAAATCAGGTGTTTTTCATGAGCCAGGGAGTCCAACAGATACCCAGACACCCTGCTGACTAAGTCACTTTAAGTGCTGGTGGGAACAGTATGGGGAAGGAAGGAATTGGCTATCACCGCGCGACTGGTCACCAGGTCACCGGCAACCCCCTTACACGCATCATGCGGAATTCCCGTGCGTAAAAGCTCATGCATGAATAGTTCTTCCTACTGACTAATTTCAACCTCAGATCTTGCTTGTACTGTCCATTAGTGTCAGCTACCCTTTTGAAAGGGAGATTTATGAACAGCACTTATGATGAAAGAGGGCAAAAGTCGCATACATGTATGTGCCAAGTGCATGTTACATCATAACAATGTCAAAAATAAAATGGATTTTTGTCATTACCAATATAGCCAATATGTGTTTCCTTGACTAATACATAAATATCTGACTTCCTTGTTCGATGTTAGCGCATATGAATTCTTTGAGGAGTCTTGCTAGCAGAGAGACTAGTAAGAAAACTTCAGAATTCTCACAATTCTTTCGTGGTAGTCCACACCGATGCCACCTATTGAGTAAAGGACAAATTAGAATAATCCACCTCTCTCTCAGGATCAATCAAAAACCTCAAATTTGACAATTCAAGGGAGAAACTATGCCACAAAATTACCCTCAGCTGCATTCTTGTATAATCCCTGACTATGTAGCCCATTGGGAAAGTATTTTTAGCATTACTTAGTACTATTGAATAAATAGCGTAAAGACTGTTTGTTGCCTATCTTAGGCAATTGTATAATATCAAGTATTATTGTAA
>OZ012689.1:47013138-47035638 GCA_963942565.1 Maea johnstoni | reverse complement strand
TGGCCTTGCTATCTAACAGCCTCTGATGGAAATAGAACAATCTCGATATGAAGATATGTAAAATAAACCATACATCATAATCAAAGGGAAGCCCGTGACTTTTATTGCGCACAGATTCCGTTATCCATAGATGGAAATAGAACAATAGAAAAGAACAATAGAATAGTAAAATAGAACAATATGATGGCACAACCGAGCACTCTACGTGCCAGAGTCAACGAGTACAAATAATATACGCGAGTGTTAACTCAAATGCATATGGGACGTTTCAGCACAAAGCGAAATTGGCAAGTGTGTATTTTCTTTACGGGCTACAGCCATAATGCGCAAGATGTTGAATATTTCATCACCTCATCTTCCCAGAGGAGGGAGGATGGAAGTGATGGTAGAGTATATACAAACTACTAGATTAGTTGCAATAAGCTGGCATGGCACTGCCCTTCACACAATCCATCCATACCTAAAGCATCTGACATTTAGAACACAGAGCAGTCTCTTTTATGCATAATCCTTTTTGAAGCATTGCACCAATAGTACATTTGACACTCTCAGAAGCTTGTTTCCTCGTATATGTCATGTGCATAATAGATATGTATACTGCCAGTCTACGGATTCGTCTAATACTATTGTATTGGACTCGATTAAACATAACTGCCCGTTATACTTACACCGCATTTTTTATGAAGATCAATATTGAGATAGGAAGTATTATACAAAGGTTAGGACATATTTCCAGAATATTTCCGGCAGTCAACTATTTATGAGTAATAATAAAACTTAGTTTAAATGAATAATGTAGCTTGCACGCACGCCAACTGCATAGCTATCTTGAAGACATTGTCATTGTCACACTGATTGAAGTGATTCAACTTGATATGTTCGTAGACTCGTTTCAAAGTCTGACAAGTCCACAAATCATTCCCAGATGACCGATCAGCCTAAGTGCAGTAATGCTAATTACCTTAAGGTACCATATGGTCACCCGTACCTCCAAGCATAATTGCATCTTCTAGAAACAATCAAGTTACAGTCCGGCAGATCCCTCTTACTAGTATACCACCTGATATGATATATGCAAATGTGAAAGATCTGACCAACTTGACCACTTGTATTTGAGATTTGAAATTCTTTCTTCACCACTTTTTTGCAAATTCAAGATTCAATTGTGACTGGCCGAAAGTAACCAAGTAACCCCCGCCGAATGTCAAGTCACTGGCAATAATGCGAATAAATTACGTTTGATAATTTAATTCGCTTGAGATGTTGTTACTTTAGAATTGATTCATAGCATTTCTTGGGTGATTGTATACTACTTTGACAAATGCTTGTTGAGTATGATTGTATCATAGCTTTCGACTCATATCTGCTTGATGAATTACCATGATGTTGAAAGACGACAATAAAAAATATCTGTAATGCAGAGAATTAAAAAAGTCACTGGCAACTCTCTCACATGTCTAGAGTAAATTCGATTTTAAAATTCGATGGATGACCACGGGCAAACGCTCAAAATCAATCAGCTATCAGAGCAGGCCCTTATAAACAATATGTAGCCTGGACGGAGTGATATTGATAACCTTAACAGGATATGTATGAAGGCCTAAGTTCTAGGCTATAGAACAGACATTTAAGTCCTGCACCAGTCGACTGGACGTCTGCCATTGTCTGGTTGTACAAACACACATGGATAGCATGTCAAAAGAATAAGGCAAGCACATCAATGACCCACATAGCTTGCGAATCAAAGCTACGTTCACTTGTGAGGTCATCCATGCCCAGGGAACTACCGGGACGGGTAGGTGGCAATCGGGTGTGCGGTTGTGTATTGTGACAGGGCTGCCCAAGCATGTATATGTAGTGCATGAATTAAATGTCGGCACTGTACGATAGTCGTGGTTGAGTTTGTCTCTGTTATGGGGACACACATAGGTCGCTGGTTTAATTCCCGGCCAGGGTACTTTGGTCTGTCCTTGGGCAAGACAGTTTATTCCATATTGCCTTAGTCTGCCCAGCTGCAAAATGGGTACCTAGCTTTACTAAGACAGTGCTTAGAGCTTGTGCGCTATATGCTGCCAACTGCTCTGGAATATCCCTCGGGGGATTGAAATTATTTACGTGTGTACAGGCCTGCTAGGGGAGCAAGGTCGTGTAAGCACTTCGGTGGATACAAGAATATTAACCGAATACCTTTGTTAGACAAACGTTTTGTAGCAGATGCATAGTTCAAGTCTAAGAGTGTAGTAAGTAATAGCACAACTCTACCAGGACCCACTGCCCGCATTATCACTCCATCAAGACATCCTCTACTGAAATGGGATTAGTCCATCTGCCGCCATATCCTAATCCAATTCCTGATGCTCCCAGCACAACTGTTCTCTCAAAACACTTGATGCTTTTGCTTTTACTCAATGCTGCCTGCAGTAGGTTTTATTATTGTCCTTTTGTGCTAGATTGCCTTTTTTTGGAAAATAACTATGTATTAATACGTTGGATTGTAAAGAATTGGGTTGTAATATATTCAATGATTCAATCTGTTGTATTATTATGCCTTAATGCTTTATATGCTATGCTGGATAAAAACCGGATGCATTTCAAAAAATTTAAACAAAGATATTTTATTGAAAAAAGGTCGAAAGGTAATTGCCAGTTGAGTTAACCCGTTAATGCTTCAGAGTTATTCTTGAAACTTGTCTGAAACCATGATACCTTTTTAAATTGTTTTAAGAAATGTTATCTTGCCAATTTTGCTTTAGCCTGAAAGATTTCATCGTATTTTCCAGGCAGGTTTTGGCACCTGTGAGCATTTATGGGTAAAGCCCATATTAATTGTTCTAAAATGAATACATGTTTTTTGTGCCATATTGGGTAACATCTCGTCATAAGTGCGTCCATCTATCCCGTTCCCAAAGACTATACTCATATTGATCATTTTCTGGACATATATCCTTAATACGTTCGCTGAGGGACCTTCTAATATCTTCGTGACATCGGCATCGCATAATCATGTGATTTGCAAGACTTCTTGAACCCCTAAATCATATTGTATACCCAATCGTTCATCTTTTAACCTGACATCATCGCTTTTTACGGAGTTACAATACAGACATTTAATTCCTGCACCAGTCGACCGGACGCCACGTCAGCCAGAGTCTGGTTGTACCAACAACCATGGCACCCCAGCACATCAATGACCCAAGTTGCTTCCGAATCAAAGCTACGTTCAGTTGTGAGGTCATTCATGTATCCATGCCCAGAAAGCAGGTGGCAGTCATGGTATTATGCCCATGCATTTAGGGCAGGAATAAAATGTCGGCACTGTGTCTCTGCACAGTAATTTTACCATTAACTCGCACTCACGCATATAGCGCGGTATACTATTGGATATTTGCCATCTTGTGGAGTATGCTGGGCCATCCACAACCCTAGACACTAGTTCTAATCCTTTCACCTCATTTACGCTATTATACCACTTTTCTATTATATCTTATCCCGGAATAGAGTTTTCCATCTTACTTTGCTCATCATCGTTCCGTTTACCACTTTTAGCGTGTTCCATTAGTCCATACTCATAGTACACAATTAACATATACGCTAGGGGATTTTCCCCGTGTATGATTCTTGTAAGGTAATTGATGTTATCAATAACAAACCTCCTTAATGAGATATACTTTTTCATCTTGAGTATCGTGCTTAAGAAAATGATCTTTTTGCATTAATGGGATGGATTATATCTGTCCATTCAAGACATATGAGATTAGTTGATTTAAGAGACTTGGTGTGGAGTCTGCGAAAGTACGCGGGATATCAATATCTTTCTTTTTGAGGATTCATGTCTTGCATCTGTAACAAAGTGAGACAATATCAACCGTATACAAGACAGCAAATATACATACTAAACCCGCTTTTTGCGATCCCTACTGCACTCTGCCAGGGCGGCGATACCCGTCTTCCGGTTGGATTGCTACACGACTAGTATCTCTGCTAGCGATCGCACGATCACTCTAGTAGTCCCTACATGTTTTTGAAGTTTCGTTCTATTTCATGGTACGATTTAAAAATTATACCAAATATGAAGCTTCCTTGCATTATTCGCCATTCAGTTATTCGTAATTGCGTAAACTTCGATATTTATGGCATTTCGGGTGTAATGCCTTAGTACTATTTGCGATAGCTCATGAGAAAATGCGGTGAAAAGTCCTGAATTGACCAATCAGTCAGTCGGCCTCCAGTACTCGTGCACTGAGAGAAAGAGGTCAGTGCTACGTCATTGTTGATTGTAAATATGACCACGTGCATCACACCTTTTGACCAATGGGATACATTTAATGACGTCACTCATCAAAATATTCCGCGAAATAGAACCGGTGAAGTGGCAGAGATACTAAGCGTAGCTGGATCTCTGGGCACAGGAACTTGCTCCAGCTCAGCAGAGAATTCTACTCCCAGAGCTCAGTAGATGGGCATTTAATTTTTCCTTTTTTTTTTTTTCGATGGGACTTGAGATCGTTCCTGGCCCAAATCAATGGGCCATGACGCTTGAATTGCCTGGAAAACAAAGAAAAAGAGAAAATTAGTATCAAGTATATATAATAAAGAACAGGAGTACAACTCCATATCGCAAATCTGACTCAATCTCGCAGACCGCGCCAGACAATTCAATTGCTAAAGCAGTGAAAACGAAATTTGCCAAGTTAACCGCTATTTCAACAGGTCCACAAGATATTTTTCTCAAGACCACCCAACTGTCAGCCCCAAAATATCAATGGA
The DNA here is from genome assembly GCA_963942565.1 of Maea johnstoni. Lineage (NCBI taxonomy): Eukaryota > Metazoa > Annelida > Polychaeta > Spionida > Magelonidae > Maea > Maea johnstoni. The sequence goes on along the minus strand of OZ012689.1, from coordinate 47,030,871 downwards.
TAAATGGAAATAATAACTTACTTCAGCACTTCCCCGCCAGGAATCGTTGCTGTCCAGCGTACATTACTACGTTAATTAGGTCACTGACTGAATACCGTTGATTGGTTGAATACCTGCGAACGTCCTGATGAAATCAAGAAGTCATGGCTCCCATTGGCTGGTAAACGTGAAATGGGAGGTGATGAGGACGCTCGTAGGTATTCAGTCAGTGACCTAATTAACGTAGTAATGTACGCTGGACAGCAACGATTCCTGGTGGGGAAGTGCTGATGTAAGTTATTATTTCCCTTTATCCATTGATATTTTGGGGCTGACAGTTGGGTGGTCTTGAGAAAAATATCTTGTGGACCTGTTGAAATAGCGGTTAACTTGGCAAATTCGTTTTCACTGCTTTAGCAATTGAATTGTCTGGCGCGGTCTGCGAGAGTCAGATTTGCGATATGGAGTTGCACTCCTGTTCTTTATTATATATACTTGATACTAGTTTTCTCTATTTTTTTGTTTTCCAGGCAATTCAAGCGTCATTGCCCATTGATTTGGGCCAGGAACGATCTCAAGTCCCATCGAAAATCTACTGAGCTGGAGCAAGTTCCTGTGCTCTGGGTCGGAGAGTGTCCCTACTGGTGCAGCCATATCTAATACTCTCTGTGCCTTAGTTACCGTTTCCTCAGTTCTTACACGGAAATCACCCTTGGCACATACTTTAACACCCACATGTTCATAATTTGGTGTTTTATTTACTCTCTCCCTTCCTAGCTTAAACAGCATATTATCACAACCCCTTGCTGCTTCAGTGCATGTCTCATAGTATACAATTACTGCACTTTTCTTCACATTAAACGAGTACTCCAAGCTCTGCCCATGCTCATGGACAACTTCCATGGATTGCTGCAACCTGGGACCTGTCGTTACATATGTCACCAGGTCATCAGCATACCCTGGGGAGGGGTCTGTATTCTGGGCATGGAACAGCAATAGTGAAGAGGCTTTTAGTTCAAGTAGCAGGGAGATTGTTCGCACTGCGAATTGAATTTTTGCCAATCTACTGCAAGAATTCAATATGCAATTGGTAAAGTATATACGGCAACACCGTGAAGGTCCGATGCTGATACGAAGAAAAATACAAGAACTAACTTCACAAAAACATTATGATACGATACATCGAAAACTTATCAAAAAGTTACCAAAGTATCATATTATAATTCACATACTTACCAGACCAATTTGGGGGAAAACTCCTGCCAAGTTATGGAGCTATTGATTGCTCCCGAAAAAGCAAGATGGCGGTCTTATAGTTACGTCGGTCATTGGTTCCTATGTCTCCATATAGGTGGCGTTGTTCTGTCTGCTCCAGACGCCAAAACAAATACAGGGAAAACATTTTTTTGACAAAAACGCCAACTTAAGTACACGCCAAATTAACCAAATTATACAGTAATAAAAGCCACATAGTTTATGAGAGACAGAAAGCACCCCCTGGGGTATCCCACTTTCCTTTTGTGTACCTGCAGGAAGACGTTCTATCCCCTATACGGACACAGCACTTAAGGCTGTGATGCTGGTGACATACTCCTGCAAGAGAATATCTTACAGCACGCGATTTTGGTGGAAATTTTACTTACGAAAGTAGGTTAGCATGGTAGAGACAGCCTGTCCATTCTGACCTACTTTCTTAGGTAACAACTTCCACCAAAAGCGCGTGCTGTAAGGTATTCTCTTGCAGGAACTCCACATTTGCCTTCCAGTTGCCCTAGCCTAGTATATTTAGCAGACATGTATGGTATTTATAAACGAAATGAACCTTTATTGATCAGGAAAACCTCATTTGAGGTAAAACACTGTAAAATAGAAACTGTGATTATATCGAGGTCAGCTCAAGCAGGTAAGTTAAAGAAAACTTATATTTGAAACACCAAGATCTCAGGGATTAGATAACTATTGTCAGAAAGGGGACAGGAGTGCTGAACTAGGAGTTGTCTTATTTTGAGTGTGTCACCATCATCACAGCCTTAAAGCCAACATAGGTCTTATATAACACAGGTCACAGTGAGTGTCCTTTTAATCCCAACTCATGTAACTGATAGTCTGTCTGTCCAGTGGGGGTCTGTGTGGTCTAAGGTGTTGCAACTGACTGCTAGCAGTCTCTCACCACAGTGAGAAAATTGCTAGTGACTTGAGGTTAGGCGATGGTTTTCGACAGGTACTTTAGTTACCCCCACCAGTTATGACTGGTTAGTCACGACTAAGCCGCTATGTGGCAGAAGAAGTGACGAAAAATTGAAATACTATCCACACAGTATTGAAGGCCTTTGACACATCATAGAATGCTACATGTACATAGATCTTGTTAGCCTTTTCACGCAGCACAACTATTGTTTCCTGTGAGTGAGTGATGTGTGGGATTAAATGAATGAAAGTATGTTTAAAGGTACATCAACACACAAGTCATTTAGTGTCATACAAAATTACCAAAAAGTGGTCCTATGTCATTGTTGAAGAACAATGACAAAGCATAATAATTATAGGCGAAAGAAGAAAAAGAGGGAGAGTAAGAGCAGAGCATTCAGATCCAAAGAGTACCAGGGGATCATATACGCATGGTATTCATAGACAGATCCACACATCCTGTGATGTGTGGGTAGACGAATTTCCCTTCCTACCTCACATGTTACTTTTCTCCGAACCACCCTTTTTCAATTCTTCCCCATAAGAATACTTCGAAATTCCTGTTAAAACTTAAGAGCATGGTAATACCCTTATGGTTATCCAAACAAATGCTATTTCAGGAGGTCAGACTCTCAGGAATACATGATCACGGAGAGGTTAACTTCTACAATCCGTTATTTCAGGCATAAAGGGGGTTTCCAAACCTATTGTTCTTCTACAGCCAACCATCAGTGGTATTTGATGCATCAGCCAGGCGCCAGCATTCATATGTACTATCTAACGAATCGTAACAGGCATTTGTCCTTATGGATGTTTCGTCTGATGATAGATTCCTCATGGAGCTCACTCGACATGTGTGCTTACGACGTAGAATGTAAAAAACTTTTGTTTGTGAAACTCTGTCTACCATGCAATACACAAAGTAGCTGGTACAGCACAGACATTCAGTTCATGCACCAGTCGACCAGACGTCTGCCTGTGCCTGGTTTGTACAAACACCCATGGATAGCACGTCAAGAAAATAAATAAACCAAGCACATCAATGACGCACGTAGCTTGTCGAATCAAAGCTACGTTCAGTTGTGAGTCATCCATGTATCAATGCACATGAAACTGGGTGGCAATCGGACGTGCGGTCGTGTAGTATGCCCAGGCTGCCAACGCAAATAGTGCAGGAATTGAATGTTGACACTTTAGTTAATGGTAAAGGAGGCTTATAACCTATAAAGGCCTCTTTTATTGGTATATTATTGCGATGAAACGATCAATACTTCAGCAACCAGTGTGGTTTCGATCAATTGAGTTATGCATCCTGCCCCAACCCCCACCCCAGATGTAGTACAAGCCAGCTGACTTTTACCTTTTATACTCCAACCTTTTACTCTCTCAACTCATTCTTATTTTGAACTTTTATTCAATGAAGACTTCACATTTGCATGCCTAACAGAGAATGTTTTTGAGCAATTGCTGATTTTTCAATTACAGCAATGTTTCAGAATTTTGATTTGTAAACCATGGCATTTAAGCAATGAATTTGTGATTAGGAGTTTCTTAATGACATACTCGCTGATCCTGCGATTAAGGTGATTTAGCTATTTCAGTATTGATTACTACTGAACAAACAGGAAATAGGCTGAACTTAATCAAATATTTAACCGCGCTGACATACCCGCAGGGAAACATGGGCAATATGTTTCATTATATAACTGTATTCAGTCTGGATTGGGAAGTCAATAGTGACCTATGCATTATATGTGAAATATTAGCATTACATTGTTAATAATGTGATAACACCATCAGCAATTCCATGGTGACCATTCCCGCAACATTCCCATGTTTTTCAACATTTACTAAGACATATTCTAGCAGAACTAGGGACCAGACTATCAGATATTATTAGTTATGGCCTGTTTGGAAGTACGGTCCGGCCTGATATCCACCCGAAGTCATCCAGATCTGGATGACTGAGGGTGGCTAGCAGGCTGGACCACACTTTCCAAGAGGGCGTAACGAATTTATCACCTGCTCTTCCAAGCTAAGAAAAAGAACAAATACATGTCATAAAACTTCGAAATAACTTTGGAGGCCAGAACGAGACAAGTGACCTGTAGGGGTCATATTAATGGTAGACTCTTTATCCGCGCAGTCCTCAGCAAGGAGGTCAAGGAAACTTATGAGCTTGGAATACCCTAACTAGGGTTAGAGTTAGGGTTAGGAATCAGGTCCAGGGTTAGGGTTAGTGTTAGGGTATGGTAACCCTACATCTAACCCTAGACCTGATTCCTAACCCTAACCCTAATCCTAGGTTTATGGTTAGGAATCAGGTCCAGGGTTAGGGTTAGGGCTAGTCTTAGGGTTGAGCAACCCTAACCCTAACCCTGGACCTGATTCCTAACCCTAACTCTAACCCTAACCCTAGTTAGGGTATTGCAAGCTCATAAGTTTCCTTGACCTCCTTGCTGAGGACTGCGCGGATGGCCAAGTGGTAATATCAATTAAGATGGTGGTTCAAGTGGTAATATTTAATGCTACGTTCGATACTAGTATTTAATCTACAGGCTCCAGGTCTAACACCTATTGACCAATCAGCATAGGAAATTACAGAAGAGCAGGTGATGATGACCTATATTCAATGCAGTATTATTGAGTGGTCCGAGTTTCGTTATACTCATCGTCCTTGAGAAATCCATAACCCCATAGCCCAAAATAATGTACTCAATTGACAATGTATATATATATATATACATATATATATATATATACATATATATATATATATATATATATATATATATATATATATATATATATATATATATATATATATATATATATATATATATATATATATGTATATATGTGTATATATATATATATATATATATATATATATATATATATATATATATATATATATATATATATATATATATATATATATATATATATATATATATACGTACTTCAATGCTTCACACATTTGTTGCAAACATTGCAAACATCGCCGTTGGTCTCATATGTGCAACTGGGGAACATCGATAGCTCTTGGCAATCATCAATATTTGATATACAAATGTAGTGAACTGCTGGTTATAACAGCTCCTAGTGCTATTTCAATAAAGTGATACTTGAAGGCATGTATGATACGAAACGCCAATAGGGATTTTCTTAAGGCAGTCACAACATGACGGATACTAATTAATTTTGCTCGTAGAATACATTTGTAATTAAAGTATGTGACGAATGTCTTGCAATTATGAATATTTCATTACCTTTGTGACTATACATTTTGGAAGTGATTTCAAAGGACTAACGGCCATGTCAATAATTGCAATAAGACACGAAACGTCTAGGATCAATATATTGTTTCCCCGAAAAGCAACGCTGGAAAGGGCCTTCTTGTTTCACGAGTCTGCAATACAGCCATACGTGGGATCACAACATACGTTTCCTCTAAAAGAAAAAAAAGAAAAGCATTTTCTGTACAGCTGATATTTTCCTTTCAAGTATACGAAAACGTATTCTAAGTATTCCTTTATTTGGATTCCAAATTGCACAACGTGTTTTAGTACTATTTTACTCCTCTAAAAGGCCTGCGGGGAGTCTGCTGGCAGTTACATTGCATTCAGGGGATAGAGTTATATTGAATGGAAAATATGAAATATAAATGTCACTTATTCTTCAGTGGCAGGACAACACTAGAAAACGATGCAAAACTTATCATCTTTAATCATTGGTCTGTGTGGGTTAACGATCAACAATGATATCTGAACCCTTTCCCTTCCCCAGAGGATACTTTGTTCTGCTCTGGGACTGGACATGTTATAGCTCTCACAATAGTTACCAGTTACCAACAGGCCCTACCATCCAGGTACATGGAATACCTGTCTAATAAAGGCATACTTTGGGCTAATTTTAAATGGTGAAAATGAAAAAATAAAGACAAAACAACAACTATTGATTTATGAATTTATACTTAACTTAGGAAAGTACCCGCCCTGGGGACAGTAACCATCACTTTTTCATAATAGCAAACACGTTTAGACTAGAATTTGGAATTTTCATTTTTTGTCAGTTTTTCTGCCAAATTGCGGCTAAGTCGTGACTAGGCAGTTGTTACTGGTGGAGGAAACTGAAAAAAAAACGCCTAATCACTGGTATCATTCTCTCATGCTCCAGCCGGGATTCGAACCCAGGCAGAGGTGAGAGACAGCTACCACACGGCCATCAATGCAGGCCACGTAGGAGGCGGCCAGGCGTTTGTGGTGAAGGGTGCCGGAGCGAACCACCGACATACCCTCACTAGCCATTAGCATTCTCCTCACGCTCCCGACCTGATTAAAATCGGGAAGGAGATGAGAGAATCGCCTCAGCCAATGATACTATTTGGAAGTAGATTGGAATACAGTAATCTGCTTAGAGTAGTTGACCAAGATTTATTTTTTGCATTTATTTGATTGAATAAAACTGTTCAACTATAACTTTATCAAAATCGTAAATAGTTGGAATATTTCTATTGAAAGAAATGTTCTTTATTTTGTCACATTCCGGAGTTAAGTACTCTTTACACCTCTGTGGGCGTCTTCCCATCTTGTTGTATAGCCGCTCATGAGTATTGATAGACCAAAGTTCCGCATTCGTCATTCGTCGTCCGTGATTGGGCCACATTTTCGAAAATTATTTATTTTGCGTATGCCACCATATACAACACATTTCAAGTTAGGTAGTCGTATACTATTTTTATCTATCTATTAAATTGTTGATAACTGTTCTTATGTCTTACTTTTGTTGGGAAATGTTAAGAGCTGGTTCTTCATCTCAATTCCAGGCCAAAACTAAAATGACTGGAGAAGAGTCAGCAGGGAACCACTGACTTCTCATGAAAATGTGTTTTGATATAGAGGGTAAAAAGTAACAACATATGATGCGTATCATTTCCATGTACAGTATACATATGTTGTCGTATTTCAACTAATCAATATTCCTTTCAATTCATCACTTTTCATTGACGTGATGATTATTAGAACTTGAGGTATGACGCTGACAACTATTTTAAGCAGAGTCGTATTATATATATATATATATATATATATATATATATATATATATATATATATATATATATATATATATATATATATATATATATATATATATATATATATCCGTTGGTAGTAAGTACACATTATTAATTTGTCGTGCCGTAGTCTGTACTGTCGCCTTCAATTATATATATATATATATATATATATATATATATATATATATATATATATATATATATATATATATATATATATATATATATATATATCCGTTGGTAGTAAATCCGATTTTTAATTTGTCGTGCCGTGGTTCTAGCTGTCGGCTTCAATTAGCCCCAGTGTCAATGAGTGGCGGTTGTGGTAATGAGGCTGAGACCAGCTGATTCCTCCGCGGTCCCTCTAAGACACTCTTTATGCCTCCCTCACCATCAAACTCCATATCTACTCAGCAGATCAGGCCCAGTGTACGCGGCCTGCATAAAACGCATCCCGCAGACGCCAGGCATCAATCTTAATGGTGGGAGATAGCAGCAGAAAATACCAACAAATCCTCAGTCGCCCACGATCATAAACAGTTGTTGGGGAACCGCCAAGTATTAGTCGGGGAGTGTGCTTAGTGTAGTTTCCTGTGATTGTCTAACCGTCATTTAACCTATTTGCTTCCACATAGTGCAAACTCGTTGTACGACTATCTTGTGTATAAATAATCCAATAATTTATGTTTTGAATGTGCCTGAATATTAGAGGGGTTGTTTATTCTTATAGAAATGACAAACTGAAGTCGAGTATTTCTATATAGTCTGAATACAACCCTATTTGTCAAACCACACTTCAGATGTTAACGAACAGCTCACATTATAGAAAAGCGCGGGAGAGGTGTTTGTTTCACAGCCACATGTTGCACACATCTCTGCGGATCAAACACCATTTTTGTCAATGAGTTATGTAAAAGTTAATTTTCACCAGGCACAAAATCTACCAATATGCACGCTTTTAGATTTTGCAATATCTAACTTTAAAGATCACACTTGATCGAATTATTTCGGCCAATATTTATTCATAGATCTACAGCTTTGAGTATGGTAATGTCGCAAATGCCATCACTTCCATGTGGTGTGGGTATTTGAGGGAAACGTTGTCGACTAACTGGTACGATGCCCGGCTCACAGGCGAGAAGTCGCAGGTTCTTCGCTGGACTCCCATTGACGGGTCAGCCTAGTCGCTATATAAGCGGTATTTTAGAGGGCTGTCTATGGACTGCAACTGCAAGACACAATTGGAACTATTCCTATCGAGAAGGGATTTCCCTGTTCCGGATTTCCATCTCGTCGCGGTATGACCTAAGCTGTTGACCCAAAGTGATGTGAAAACAATCCCTTCCGTCCTGTGTGTGTTCTGTATCTATCTGTTAGTGTGTGTGTGTGTGTGCGCGTGTGTTTGTGTGATTACAACAATCACTACAAGGGCTGAGTGTGGCTAACTTTGCCCTTCACTCGCGCCATCGATCTATCGAATGAAATCCAATCGTAACGTTAGTAACACTCTCCACTTGCTAATATTGTGTTAATTGCAATTACCTGATTCGCAGCAAAGCTTCACGAAGTGTCAGACTGTGTATATAGATCTTAGAATGAGGATACATTTGTATTAAATCATGAAAAAGGGTAGTTTCAAAATGGTGGAATTTGTTTAATGCATTAATATTTACATAATTGCAAATGCACATATAATAAAATGCAATACATTGGCGGACGAAACATTTAGCTTAGCTTAAACAGCAAATAAAGCAGGACAAGATGAAGTGCGCAGTTTTCAGCATATTATTAGGCGTATGTCAGTGTTCCTAGACATGAGAATGTAATGTAACTCCTAGCGTGTAAGGCTCACAGAACCATTCCTAGTTTGTCTGCTTGGGGAATTAGTTGGTGGTTTGTATGTATATAGCCTGTATGTATAACCCTAATTGGCCCAGCCTTTCCTTGCGGCCTTTATTCCTTGACTAATAAATCTAATTGCTTATGAGACCACGTGCTGGGAGGGCCCGGAGTGGAGTGGTTCCTGATTGGTCAATTGCCTGCCAGCTCTCCGTCCCCCCAACACCAATGGGAGCGCGGTCCGGCACAACTGCGCAGAGGTAGTAGGCATCCCTAAAAACACTTAACACCGAGTCACTTTACGGCAGTCTGCCACAGCGAATTGTCCACACGCCAAGCACGATATCATTCCACAGGCACGCAACACATATACATTTTGGCCGTCAACGAAGAAAGATACGACAACAACTATGGTAAGATACTTTGTGTGATACTTAGATATATTAGCGATGGTCATTGGGGAGACTTTGGTGAGCAATGTTTAACAGATGTTAATATCATGAGTGTTTTGTAGATATTTTTGTTATTTAGATTACTTTCCTACTTTATCTTTGGGTTATAGAACCAAACTATTTAGGAAGTGAATATTTCTTAATATTTGATTAGATTTAGTCTTATAATTGCTCTAATTGTGCTTTATATTCCAAACCCCTGTCTTTGAAATGGAGTGTAGGCATTAAGTCGAAGACAGCATATAACCTTTTGCTTAAACCCCTCTAATTGTCTTAATCGCTCAGGTCGTATTCATCGCAAGCATCTAAACACAATGACGACATTGCATACAATAAAATGTTCGATTTGGTAATTTTTTATGATGTTATTTTACGTATACAGCAGTTCCACATGAACGTAAAAGGGAGGTCCGCATATTTATATTTAAGTTAGGAGTAGTTTATACCGTTTTAAAGCTTATGGAAACTACGAGGGGAATGCATTTTAAAGGTGCAATCTACATATAGTTACACCTCCTATTGTGAACACAATTTCCCATTCCCATGTATACCTTATACACTTTTACCTCGATCACATTAATTTGAGATTAACTCTATCACTTGAATGAAAAGTGTCCTACTGTCTACATTCTGGTTCCGTCTACTCGCTTGGAGTTTTAGCAACATGTCAGTGTCAAGTATGGTTCAATGATAAGCGTTGGAAAGACTGTCAGCAAATGGAGTTGAACAGAATACGATTTGATCAATAGGAACATGCATAACTTAATTTGCTCCTCTGCAAAGTTTTATTACCTAGACCAATATCCCAGGTATGAAAGGAACATGGCACACCAACATGTGGTATACAGCCACGGTCTCTGTTAACGAATTGTCTGTCGGGATAGTTTAATGCTAAAATCAAGGAAGTTATTTTTGTATTACACGTGCAGTAGTAGAGTCTCTTAATAGGTACATTGTACGGTACGGTACGCAATCAGTACGTACCGATTACACAACACATATTTTGAGGAATTATATATGAGTAAAATCATCAAACCCAGCAACTTTAAAGCACCTATATAAAGTAAATATATGGATAAGCTGTGCGCCCGAACAGACTGAACACTTCACCATTGCTCCTCTGAGTCCCTCATAAAAAGACAGGGGCGTAACATTAATTGAACACCCGTGCAACGTCAACGTCGGACTCAGTGGTTTGCTTCTGAAGCAAAAGGAATCTAGTTCAGTGTTGAATGTAAAGTAATATGGTCAGGTCAGACATAACATCCGAAAAGTTTAACCTATCTCATAGTTTCAGGTGCCGTTGATTAGTTACCACTCTCATAGAGGATAAGGCGTTGACTTTGTGATTGGTGACTGGGATTATTACAGCATCAACGCATTATTGCCACCTTTACTACTACTACTACTACTACTACTACTACTACTACTACTACTACTACTACTACTTCTACTACTACGATCATTGTAATATAGGGCGCACGCTCCAGTGTAAAAACGATATGATAAAACTGCATAGACTGGTACGATAACATAATACTGCTACCATCACTGCTATGGCTGTTAGTACTGCAATGACCTAACTACTACTACTATTACTACTACTACTACTACTACGACTACTACCACCACCACTAGGGATGTTTTAAAGTTTTGTACCCTTAAATTTACTTGTAACTTGATGTAATCTGAGTGCTGATGTTCAAGGCAAGGCGTTAAGGCATTGACTGCAGATACGCACACCGCTGTCATGTTAGTTTGTGGTATCTGCAACTTGTTCATTGTATTCGTAAGCAGAATTTAAGACTTTTTCTGAAGCAGCGTAGCATCGATGCCTTATTATTGATGAAATGAGACTAACACTGCTTCATATGGTTATGCCCAGAAATGCTATGATGTGTGATAGCCAGCATGTCATTTGACACAGAGACGTCTGGATATTTCAATAATTTCTTGGTCTCCCGCATAAATCAATTTTATATGGATAATATAATCTTTTTGCTGCTCATCGCGTGACAAGCATCACTATTAGAAAGGATAAGGGCATTAATTACTTAGGGTAAGAGGTCAATTATATGGGTCATTACACATAAAGAGACATTTGGCATTTCCATTATAAAATATTTCAATCATATAATAAATGCTACCCGCTTGACAAGATCTGAAAAGCTGTGGCGTCTGGGGTCGATATTCTAAACATTAAGTGGACAGGAGTAAAAAGGAATACGTCGGATTTTTTCTGGTGTTACATAAGAGAACCTAAACGCTAATTTACATACGATTGTCATCTACTGGTTAGGCGTTCTCAGAACAAGTTTTGGATCTAAAATTGACATTAACCCCTGTTATCCTGTCACGATATACTAAACATTGGTATCTTCAAAAGAAAATGAAACGGATAGGCTTTTACTCCTGTTGGATGGAGCAAACACTCTCCAAATATGTTTTTCAATTAGAATGCTTTTAATTGTCAGACACACATAAAATCTAGTTTTGAATGGGTTTAGTGAAATTTTAAGCATTTTGGATTATACTTTATGGGTTATTATACCTTTTTGATTTCTTAGAGATCAAGTTTTAACATATTTAATTACTGTTCATGGGTTATTATTTCTTTTAAGTTCTTAGTGATCAAGTTTTAGCATTTTCTATTACTGTTTATGAATTATTATTCCTTTTAAATTCTTAGTGATCAAGTTGTAACAAATCATTAGTATTTGTAACATTTTCAAGTAGTTTATGGATTATTATTCCTTTTAAATTCTTAGTGATCAAGTTGTAACATTTTCAGCTACTGTGTATGGGTTATTATTCCTTTGAATTCTTAGTGATCGAGTTGTAACATTTTCAATTAATGTTTATGGATTATTAATGTATATTATTGCTTTTAGATTTTAAGTGATGGTCCAGGGAGACATGACATTCCCTTCCCCCATACGCTGTTTTTGTGTAGAGAGGGATGCATGATATATCCAGTTTCCGGCATACCAAGGTCATGACAACTTATACGATATATCACCGTCTATGATAGCCTAACAATTAGTAGTTTCCATCTACTTGATGGTTTTTATAGTTTTATAATGGGATGATAGCGAAGTTCCGAAGCATTGAATGGTAGGTCAATAATGAGATGATCATTTAAGTTACATGTTATTATAAAGCGATCATAATTTAGATGATCAGGTAATACTACTAATAGTACTACCCCTATCTCCTGACAATATCCTGTGTATGAAATGATAGGAATTATGGCAGTGACACAATCAAATTCGTTAATCTTCTAATCGACGCCTAATACACTGACTTCCATCAAGCAAGTGGGTGTAATACGTGTAGGTTCAATACTGTGCTGAATTCGAAGGTGAAACGCAAGACTTGGATGTGCATATATATATATATATATATATATATATATATATATATATATATATATATATATATATATATATATATATATATATATATATATATATATTTATATATATATTTATATATATATATACATACATATATTCATACATATATACATAGATATATACATACATATATATGTATATATATATATATATATATATATATATATATATATATATATATATATATATGTATATATATATATATATATATATATATATATATATATATATATATATATATATATATATATATATATATATATATATATATATATATATATATATATATATATATATATATATATATATATATATATATATATATACATTTATATATATATATATATATATATATATATATATATATATATATATATATATATATATATATATATATATATATATGTATGTGTGTGTATGTGTGTATTCTTCGCACATTTTCCTAGACAGTAACTGCATTTGTGAAAGCTAAAAGTTGCTATCATAAGAAAAAACATTCATTTGATATATTTCGGTAATCATCTCTTATCTTATTTGCTTATTCGTGCATCTGGAAAGCTACCAAAGCACAGATAAATTACCCAAAGCTCTCCCTCGATAGCCGTCCCAGAAGCTTGTAGCGGTCTACGAAAGGTACCGTATTTTGGAATATGGAATATCGATTAACGACACTTTATCTGCCATATTTAGGCTTAGTCTAGACCAGCCAGTTGTAAGTGGTGAAAGAAACTCGAGTAACCGGCGAAAACCACCTCCTAACCCCAAGTCACTATCTTTTGCATCCTTGTGAATACAGTCATAAAATACATACATCCATACACTGACAACTTTCTCACATGCCCCGGTTAGGGTATGAACCCGGACAGTGGTGAGAGACAGCTTACATTCGGTGGCAACGCCCTAGACCACTCGACCGTCAGGGCAGGCCCCTAGCCTCCAGCAGTGGGCGACTAGACAGGATAAAAGACAGACTACTCTATAGTGATTATTACAATAGAAACGGTTTACAAATCCCATCACGCCAAAGACATAAAATATCAGGATAAGCACATCAATTGCAATTGTGGCGCAGATGAGTACGAATGTTTCGGGATAAATCTTTGTATTTCTAGCATTTAGTATATGAAAGCCTCACATGAGTGTCCCCCGCAGCACAAATCAATTGTAGCTATTTAGTATTCCTCATAGCGATGCATCTCTAAAAGCTGCCTTGCTTGCGGTACTCTAGTTATATAGTTTCACCCAATCAATCGCCTTATTGCAGCATGTAATGTATGCCAATGAACAGGTCTCAAAGGCTTTTCTGAAGGATTGGCCTATCTCTATGTATTTTTGCTCAATTTGTCTCGAATGGTTTGTCAATGCTGGTTGATTTTAGCAAGATTAGAGCGCAGAGAGCACAGCACAGGCAACTGATGATCTTAATTTTAATCTTAATGGATATTCATTAGTTATATGTCTGGTGAGTTTAGAGATTTATAAACGAGGTTCCAAGGTACCGTAAAATTGCAAAAAGGCTAACTGCAAACAAATTGAGATCAAGGTTTTGGATCTTTTGAAATTGTACCTTGCCAACAATGTTATTTGGGGTTATCGGATTTATTTGCCCTTATATGAATTCTAGTGCGGAAGACTTCATAAAAATGTAAAGTGGGTAAAATCAAATACAGGTGAACTTGGATATGACGGACTCAATTGGACCAGGAAAATTGGTCCGTCATATGCAAAATCTGTCGTATACATATGACGAATACTTGATATGCATCGGACTGGGACCAAGCATATCGTCCGTCATATGCAAAAATTCGTTGTACGGTGGTCCGTCATATCCAAGTTCACCTGTACTATAAACTGGTAACATGATCATTTACAACATATGTAGTATAATGATATTTCATAAGGGTGTATATCCGAGTATTTGAAACACTTTACCTATAGATACAACATACATTACCCATTCGATTCTATTCCTCGGTATCAATTCTTGTAATTTACTTTTCTGAGCTGTGTTCAAACCGCACAGCTTTATGTCTTATCGTTTGCTGTTAGATTCTAGTTTTGCATATATTACACATTTTTGTTCTTTATAATATCTTCTTTGTAACTTTATGCTTTTGAGTTTAACATAATACGGACAATCAACAATCAGTACAATAGAACGCAATACAATAATGTCATCCAATACGATAAATTTGATATGGTGAAATGCAAGACTAGTCCTACCCGAAAAACCTTCTAGGAGAATGTAAGGAACCACCAATGCTGTAGTGCTATGTAGTGTGTTGTTATCTTAACTACAAGGGTCTTTCTCATGATAAGATAATGGCCCCATACCCAGCTCTTAATAGATATCCCATGTTGTCCATATAACCAAGTTGTAAAATATTATACTGTATTATGTCAACATATTCGGTCCTTACAGCTCCCTGTGGTCTCAACAGTATGCCTAATAGTAATGATAATACTCCACGGAGGTCTGTAGCGCCAAACAATAGGGCGGGCATCACATTAATCATTCCTGATAATACCAGTGAATAATTCATATTCCTACATATTAAGTAAAAGCCACGTGGGGGTTGATAGTTTGGAATGTATTGAATATGATATCAAAACAATTGCTTGCTGGCAATCTGTGTGGAACACCAATATCTGATCGACCTGAAACACTTTTATCTTGGCATTAATCTTTACCAAATGTCAAATGAACTTGACTCTGATTATGAGATTTACATGGACTGCCTCGGAGTATGAATTTTGTCCTAAAGTATCTAATTAACCATTACTATAGGCGTTTATCATCAGCTCCACTCTGATTCTAGCAGCATATTGGTCTCTCTCTTTGTTGTACTGAACTGAAGTGGGGTTCTAACATTGTTTTAAACGATTGCCAATGTTAGGAGTCCAATATTAATCATGTAATGGGATCCTTCCAATGCTTTTCACAACGTTCATTGTTAGGACCCCATTTAAGTTATAGTACATGCGGCAGTGCCATGGCAACCGTCGTTGGGCATATCGTAGCATTAGAGAGAAATCAAAATGGCGCCCACTGTTCCAAATGCCGCTAGAAGTTGTGTTATGATGTTTAAAGCACCATTTGCGCACTGTAATCAACCAACATTGTGTATAAGATAAGATGGCAGGAAGTAATTAAGATGGAGTTACCTATGTAACTCGCGAGTTCATGATAGAAATCTGCCTGTGTCGACCGGAGGTCTGACGACTCATGTTTTCTCTAAACACTTGTTGTGCAAGAACTTTGAACTTGTTGTGCCTATCGGAATTCCAAATGAATATGGGGAGGGTGATGATAAGTTCGTTATCCTTGTTTTGAAAATGGTGCACGGACAATTTCTGTGTACTGCCAGCTATATCGCACTCGGTTTGACGGCTTCGTGTGATACGCCTGGATTCTCAAAGACACCTTTATATATATATATATATATATATATATATATATATATATATATATATATATATATATATATATATATATATATATATATATATATATATATATATATATATATATATATATATATATATATATATATATATATATATATATATATATATATATATATATATATATATATATATATATATATATATATATATATATATATACCACGTGCGCACCACGCTGTGTGATCAACATACACTCCTATGCCCCTCCCGCATCTGATGGGCTTTGATACTTGTAGTTGGCCGTGCTAAGCCCAGCTGGTAACTGCTAGTCCTATTGATTTCAATTAGTGTCCAGCAATAACGTTTATTATAGTATTATAAACTAGTGGTCGCAGCACTTACAATACCATGAACCAGCTCGCTAAACAAACAGGCCATCCACTGATGAGCCCATAAAACAACTCACTTATAATCTAGGGAATGGACCTAGTTCAGACAAGATATTATTGTGGCAGGCAGACACATGGCATAGTTTAGCCTAAACTCATATACTCTTAGCAGCCTCTTGGAGTGAGACCATTGATAACTGGGCAAGGGCAACTGTTTTGTCGTGTTGTGTGTGTGTGAGTGTATGTATGTACATATGTATATATATATATATATATATATATATATATATATATATATATATATATATATATATATATATATATATATAATCGTCTTGCTTGTGCAAATTGACTTATAAAGCATAAGTTACACAATCTTTACACACCATTTCCTGATAAACAATTTATTTGTCAGTCGCAGGAAAGCATCAGTATATTATAGTGACAGCTACTACAATTTTGCAATTAAAATAATAAATTACTTTTCTGTTTGTTTGCTCTATCATACTGAATGCCATTCACCAAAAGAGGTACTTTGTCGTCATTATATCATTAATTTTCCATTTAATTATGACTCCCAGCAAATTTATCGGAAGATCTTATGGTATGTTAGCCTTTAAGACTCCTCTGATCTAGGTTTTACCGTATAATCATGTGATTTCTTTCTTTCTTTGCAGGGGAGATCCAGCCTACTCGTTCTTCTTATCCTTACTCTGGCCATTGCATCCGTCATTGCAAAAGAAAACACCGACGAGGAGTTGGAGAAACGTCAAGGGCGATTCCCAGATAAGCGCGCTCAAGATGTAGAACTTGCCACAGCAGAAAAACGTCAAGGAAGGTTTCCAGACAAACGTCAGGGAAGATTCCCGGATAAACGACAGGGCAGATTTCCGGATAAACGTCAAGGAAGGTTTCCAGACAAACGTGATGGGGAGGAAGATGAGATAGAGAAACGTCAGGGTAGATTTCCTGATAAACGTCAA
>OZ012689.1:46998138-47008138 GCA_963942565.1 Maea johnstoni | reverse complement strand
ATATATGTCTGTTGACATCACACACTTTTAAAGGGCACCACATACTCCTCAGCTATACGCATTGCTCTTTATTGCACTTGTAGACTACCCGGATGGAAATCGCATCAAAATACGTGCTCTCCTCTTTCTGGTATCTAATAATAATAATACGGATAATAATAACAACAATAATACTGATAATAATAATAATAATAATAATAATAATAATAATAATAATAATAATAATAATAATGATAATGATAATAATAACAATATTAATGATAATAATAATGATGATGATAACAATAATACTAATACAATGATTCTAATCATCACATTTTAGTAGGGGCATTGATTTAAAGATGTGATCATTATTTATACACTACTCTCCATCTTCTAATGTGTTCAGCAAAGGACCTGCGTACGACGGTTTGTCATCGCAACTAAAAAGTAGCATTGCCATCTACTAAGTTTGGCAGGATTCAGACAGGATTCAGCAAGCCTCATGCCACACACGTAATATATATATATATATATATATATATATATATATATATATATATATATATATATATATATATATATATATATATATATATATACATACATACATCTAGAAAAATCTAAAAATCATACTATCACTAACACTAGGTACTCCTTTTATGTCCTACAAAAAGTCCTACTACATGTCTTACATAAATGATTTTCTGTAGTTTATAATCCAAACAAAGTTATCTGACGGTTATGATGCCAAAGACATGACCCAAATTAGTTCAGGCCGTACAGGTAACATCAAAGTCGTTCTAACAGGTATCCGAGTGCTGGGTGCTCACGCAATTATCGACGTTTTTGCAATATCATCTTCAGAGAAAGCTGAGCACCTTCAGCATGGACTCGAGTGGGACTTATCATCCCGTTTTTTGCCATATGAAAGGCTCATCAACTTTGTCAGAAGTCATGATGGAAGAAAGCAGAGAGGTCGGGGAAAACCATTAACTAACCTATCGTATCGAATCGTATCGTTATTGTCCAAATCACAAGGACTTGAAATTACAAATAAAAAACATTTATAAACATAAAATAAAGCATGTAAGACATAAAAGTCAGAAGCGCGAACCGAGAGCGTCAAGAAAGAATAAACTAGCGGAAACTAGAGCAATAACTTGAACATTTTGTACCAAAATTACTCCTTTCTCCGTGACACCGGAGTGGACACAGAAAGGTTTTTTTTATTCAATCGTTACCTAAAAAGTAACCTAAGTAACTAAAGTTCGCTATCTGAAGGTCACCTGCAAAATTACACTCGACTTCGCACCGGGCTTGATCTCACCTAATGGTGTAGTCGTCTATGGCGTTGCCACTGTCTGCTTGCTGAAGAGGACAGGTTCAGGGGAGGTCTTATTTAAAGGTGACAAGCATAAGCTCATTTTGAACCTAAATCATTCTGATGGTGCATTTGCCCTTTAACGCCCAATATATATAGTGGTGTGGGCTTTATATCTAACTCAGCCCGAGAACCAGGCTACTCATCACGCTGGAAGGTGTATATGGCGACCATGCCAACCCGCTTAAAAGGGAGGAGGAGCACGGGCTTCTTTTTGATGGACAGCTTCGTGCTAGCTGCAGGAAATTAGGTACAGGGCATCTCAAGTACAGGAAACGACAGGAATATTATCCCTAATCACAACCAAATCAATGCAATACCCAGCTTGCTCTTTTCCAGTTAACAGCTAACCATAAGCATTTGATCAGCAACTCTACATCGAACGATCTTGGAATCCATTAGAAAATCAATGTCGTTCTTAGTATGGTCATAGTATTGATATTCCACTGAGTAAAATACAACTTTTAAGTCAAATGGAAAGCATGAACGTGGATTGGAAACAGGATGTATCAAAGAATGGGAAACATATGCAGGAGGGATGTAGGCTTCGTGGCGGATCTCGACAACATAATGATTTGGAGAGTCTTCATCCACTGCCCATAGGACATTCATCTATCAGTAAGTACACTATACAAAACCCTATGTCACCCGTGTTAGGCGGTGGTTTGCGCCAGGTACTATCCTCCACCAGTTACAACTGGCTAGTCACGGATTAGCCGCAATATGGCAGAAAAGTGACGAAAAATGAAATTCCCAATTACATACCTTACATTTTCAATGGTTAAAGAATGAATAAATACAGTTTTAAATGTTGTATCAAACGATTTATCTAGCGGCTTAAACCCAAAGAAATGTGACTTTTTTCACTTACCTCATAAGGAAGCTCTTTGTCCCGTCGTTTCAAGATAGGGTAGTCCCTGGGATTAAGGAAACTGCCATGGTACCAATTTGGCGTATGGTTAGTTTGGTCATAGGAGTGGTCAAGCTAGCAAACCCAAGATTAGCCTGTTGACCAATTGTAGCACACGTTCGGCGAAGAAAGATAGGTTCAGGGTAGAATATTTGGCCATAATGATATGATATATGCGACCACCCATATCGAAGGGCGTGTAATACTTTTCCTGGAGACATATATGGCATGGCTGACTGTGACCTTGACCATGAGTTCAAGGTCAAAGGTGGGTTATTTGAAAGCCTAAGTGTGAACCCTGGGCTTGGTATCAGAATAAAACTCTAGCACTAACGTATTTCATTTTAACTCGATCACGTTTCAAGCATACAAATGATCTGACACGTGATGATGTCTTCAGATAACAGAGCAATATTTCTAAAAAATATTCTAAACTCAAAGTTATTGTTCCCATGGTTATAACAATCTTTTCTTCACATAGTTTCAAAATAGTATTCTATTTCAAAACAAGCATACAGTACCAGCACTTAACTCTTGCACTTAATGCGTGGGCGGCCCGGGTATGATAAACGACCGCACGCCCAATTGCCACCCAGTTTCCTTGGCATAGATGCGACCATTGGTCCCTGATCTCACAACTGAACGTAGCTTTGACTCGCAAGCTTCGTGGGTCGTTGATGTTTTTGGCTTATTTTGTGATATGTTATCCATGGGTGTTTCTTCAACCAGGCACTAGCAGACGTTCAGTCGACTGGTGCAGGAATCAAATGTCTATTATACAAATATGCCATGCCAGTGGGGGTAACATGATGGAATGTTTCCCCGAGGGAGGATGGTTTTCCCGAGGGCGGAGCCCGAGGGAAAACCATCCTTCCGAGGGGAAACATTCCATCATGTTACCCCCACTGGCATGGCATATTTGTTTTATTATACTGAACAAACCCCATTTGTAATTTAAACAAAGCAATGTCACAGATGACTGGTGATTCACACGTTCCCCGCTAGGTGTCGCTAGTGGCAACGGGCAACATGAAGCCCTCACTGATGGCAGCAGGCAACATGATGATTGTTCACTGTTAAGTCAGCCAATCACGGCTTACGATCTTCAAGTGAGGTATAATAAACTGTAATGTTGCATGTTCCTAATTGCAGAAAAGACCATCCTATTCAGCAACCCTTGGCAGGACAGAGATTTACAGAAACGTCTGAGGAAGATCGAGAAGACACGAAATCGTCGAGAAGAGACCTGGACAACTCTGCAGAGACAGTTTATGGTCGATAGGGTCTTTGACCAAGACGGCAACCTCAGATTTATCCGACCTGAGACAAATATAGACTTGTTAAATTCTGGAGAAAAGCTGGAAAGGAAGTCCAAAAGTCCACCTGCGCAGAAGTTTGCTCCTACTATGGAACCTATAGTTGAAACTGTTCTACATAGAAAAGACCTCGTATCAAATGTGTTAGTTAAACCCCCCTTGGATGTAAAACCAGAGGAGGAAAATGAAGTGCGTGGTGGTAACGATATGAAGGAACTGGACCAGGAAACCGAAAAGGAAACTGACAATACCCACATTGATAAGTTAACAACATTTCGTCAACGACTGCCTTTAATTAGGGCCAAAATTGGCATCCTTGGAATGTTTGCTGCTAGTTGCAAAAAGACCAATCAACGCCGGTTCTCAGGAACTGGATCCTATGATTCTAGTTCCCAGGAACAACAAGCAGCAACGTGCATTGTCAACAGCAATGAAACCAATTCAACATCCGGTAGTAATGCACCATTATCCGAAAACGGATTTTCATTACCTATCTCTGGAGGTGGAGACAAGAAGAAAAGTTCCCTACCGAGTCTTCAAACAGGACAGCTAGATATACATGAAGCGGACCCAGGAGATATCTCATGCAAATCACGCAATGTCTCGCGAGCTTATCGCAAAATCTCGAAAGAAACTAAATTGTCAGGAGTCGAAGATTCAATTAAACGAGTGAGCTCAAAATCTCAATCGAAACGTAAAAACAGTTCTACACAGAACTTTACTGATGACACTGAACGCAAACAGTTATGTGATCAAGATCTCTTGAAGCGCATTTCAGCCACCCTTCCACATCGTTTGGGGTCAAAGGTCAACGGAATGGTGGATATGATCATAGTAAAGCAAAAGGGTTTAATGCTTGAGGAATCTAAGCAAAAAAGTTCCCACAATACTCTTAGTGACCCCCGGTGGCAGAGATTGTATTCTCTCTTAATGCCAAACAAATAAAACAGACACAAAATACATTTTACCAGCTATTTGACAATGTATATGGAATATAATAACAATAAATGCAAACTGCTTGTAATAATGGACATATGAGCTAAGACAGCGCAGGAGTTTGCTATTTACAAACGTATAACGTATACGTTGAATTTCTAATCCATGTAAAGTAACAGTTGAATGTTTAATTAACATAGGACAAGTTGCGCATGCACTGAAATGGACTCACGTGTGCATTTTGAAATTCCAATCATTTAAAGTATGCGGTATACAGTTTTATATTAGGTGTTAAAATGTCGTTGCAAACGTGCGTAGGTATACTAAGTACTCACCAGTCAACCTGGATCTCATATTATTCGCCATCTAGAATATTCTAACTTACACGTTTCCTTAGAAAAAGACAATTAATCATATCAAGGTTGGGATAATATATTGCCATGCTTCAAAACGGAATATGTATACAATATAATAGAAGTTGAAGTTATAGGGTAGTGGCGCTCAAAATGAAATTATTCGGAAGATAGAACGAAACAAATTTTCACTGCATATAGTAATTAATATGTGCACCTATCATTGAACCTATGTTGAGCATCTAAACCAACATATGCTCTTGTCACAATTTCTTTGAGTATATGGTTGTTTCCATGTCATGTATTGGCATATCAGTAAAGTATATATTGATTGATTGATTGATTTTATTCTGACATGTGAAATACAGCGTAACACAACAATGTACAATATAAGAGTGAAACAAACAATACATCCAATAATTGGCACAATATCTAAGAGACAATTCAATTGTTAAACAATGTCTTTGAATATATTACAATACCTTAGTGTTATGGTAGCTTAATAAACCATTAATTTGTAATTGCCTTTAAGTTTTCTTCCATAAACTCTTGATCTGATTGAGATTAGCGCATTTTATCTCATCACACTCTCTAAGCCGAGATGAGGTGAGGTGGATCCTAGCGACACCTAGAGGGAATGAGTGAAATTAAAACATGCAGCTCGCCGGCAACAAGCGACTGGTGAGTTGGTCGGACTTAATACAAATAGTCTTATCTTGGTAGATAAGACTTATGACACATAATAAACATGCCTATAGGATATCGTCAGCTACCTCGGGATAGTGCCTGAAATCTCGCGAGAACAGGAGACCCCCTTCGTCCATTCGTGCATCACGATATAAAGTGTCTGATGGCAATATCTAAGATAAATATATATATTATTTTTTTATTTATCTAAGGCAAAATTGAAAATGGTGTCATTGAAAAACAAATGCCCTTCCTCATTTATTTATTAATTACTAACTATTTACTAACTACTCGTAACATGTACTTGACGCAAGTATTTTGTAACGATTTGTTTCGACCTCATCATATGTGTTCACCTCAACAAAGTGACTTTAAAAAGTATTCAATGCACACAGCGGCCAAAAACAGTCATTTCTGGGGGAAAAGCAGAGTTGGAAGATTATTTGAAGGAGATATTTTATTCCGATCATAACAATGAAAACCTCTCCAAACAGTTTGTAAAAAGATTCTTGATGAAGTTATTAGCAAACGCATAATAGATCCTCATGATAATTTCTATAGAGCCCTCAAACCATGAAATTGGTTAAAACTTGATTCAGCAGAATGTTTCATAAAACTATCATTCGTTTTCACACACATATATATATATATATATATATATATATATATATATATATATATATATATATATATATATATATATATATATATGTATATATATGTATGTATATGTATGTATATGTATGTATATGTATGTATATATGTATATATGTATATATATATATATATATATATATATATATATATATATATATATATATATATATATATATATATATATATATATATATATATATATATATATATATATATATTGTTTAATACGTTAGAATGAGTCATTTGGTAACGGCAACCTGCTGATTTATTGTCAACAAACGTGTGAGTTAGGTATCTTATCGCTCACCTTGCCTTGGCGTCTCTGTGTTATCAGCCAGTCCCGCACACACAGGCAGGTAACACCTTACACGAAGATCACACAGGGACTCCCTGCTTAGATGTTAAACTTTATGGCGGAATAAGATCATGTGAAACAACTATTATGAGGAACTTTACGAGTTTAGTGCTGGTTCTAGCCACATTAGTGGCAACGGGTAAGTAAACACATCTATGTGCTACTGTTTGTATTATTTATTTTACGTAGGTTATAACGCGGTACATGAGCATGCTTCTAGAAATCCTATTGGCGGTTTCTGTCAATAATAATTATCGATAATTGAAATACAAAGAAAAACTGGCGCGTCATCTTTGATGAGATACAATAGTTTCCTTTGTTATAGTTAAAGAATATATTTTCGTACATTTCACCAATTGAAATCTGGTTGGTTTATCAACACCTCGTGTATGTGTTCTAAGGTATGTGTTATACTAATAAGTAATATGTTATGTCAACTGATGTGTTGGTTTCCCTATGGTAAGCCTATTTATGTACCCACAATTGGATTAGGGGTTGAAGTAGGGGCAGACGTGCGTATAGAGTTAAAAATATATCTCAATCATGAAAAGAAAATGTGGAAAAGGGGGAAACTAGGACATGAAAAGAGTTCTCTATATTTACAGAGATTTGCTAATTATCTTAAGGCTTCCTTTGTTTAAAACATGGTGTATTTCCATAACAATATAATCACTTTATCAATACTCTTATTTCTAAAGATATAGATGAATAAACTGACAAAATACATTTACATTTTTTTAACTCGCGATCAAAAAGCAGTGCGAGAATTCCATATATAAGCAGGAAGCGGGCATTCGTTATGTAGCGGCCATATTGCTTAATATTTGAAAATGCGACAAGAAGAAGGGTCCAAATTCCACTCTGCGCTGACCTGAGGGACGAGCGTTTATTTGCTCGCTAATTTCCTCATAGATAACGGTGCTCGTATCCGCGCCACTGATGGTATACATCATAATGGAGTCCACTTGACTCATACTGGCCTAGTCATCATGGCTATAAGAATGATTCAAGGCTTTCCTACTACCGATTTGGATGACAGTATCATTAGGGATGATCATATCGGAATCACAGTTCGATCATATTGTAATTTTCATAAATTGCAAATGTGTTAATTAACACAGGCAGCATTGGGATCAACAGTCAGATATTGATGAAAGGAAACCAGTAAAGTATTTCTGAAATGAGGTATTAAAGATAATTCTTAAAATGAAAAGATTTATCTAGAATCCTTACCTGTTTACGTTCACGTTCCTCAATCCTTCGTTTGCGTCCAGTAGTCTCTTCCAGTTTTTTGTAGCTAAATATAGTTGGGATTGCATTCTTCTTCAATCTCTTTTTCTTGTGCAGACCCAGTTCATGTTTAGTGTTCTCATATGAATCAGGTGTAAAATGGTCTGAACAAATCCAAACACAGTCCCACTTCAGCTGCCTTTTCAGTTTCAATGCAGAAATCCATTGTTTCCTTCTTACAACATCCTTAGGTATCCGATGAAAACTTAATCCTGAGGTTCCACAGTAGCTATAGCAGTCATAGGCTGAGCAGTATTTTACCATTTTTTTTTTATCTAAAAACACTGCCCATTCAAGGAAACTACGTGAAAATGCACCTTGCCCTGTACTAAAGCAGCCAGTGAGGGTGCCAGTGAGGGTGATGAATCCACTCACTGTATGCAGCACCTCCTGCTGGGGTTGCTATGGGGACCTGTTGCTATACACCAGCAGGAAGGGGCTTAATACACAAATTGCTGTTTAGGCCAAAATTAGCATGGGAGAATGGAAATGCAATCAGGAAGTGATTATGTGTAGTATAAAGGTAGTTCAAACAAGTTTTTGTACGAAACCAAAGCCTTCCTTTAAGAACGATTCCCTACTTCTACATTTTAGTATAGTGTATAGTGCATTTCGTCAAATGTCCCTTATTGCCCTAAAACAGGCCTGGCCTTGATCTGCACCTTAGACACTTTTTATCCAGGACCTTTTATGAAAGACCATTAGCTGATAGCCTAACTCCAGTAATGCTTAAGAGTTACTGTTAATTGTCGTCAGGATCTTAGATGCTTTTGACTATAACTTGGAAATCAAGAATTATTGAATAAGATATTAAAAGAGGAGTTGGTTGTTGTATTGTGATGAACATTTTTCTATCAGATATTTTCCCAATGGAAGTGGCTGCGTAGCCGGCCAGCCGGCTACGCAGCCTATGCTTCAGCATTTGGCTGCATAGCCGGAATATTATCAATGTGTATAGTATCTAATAGGTTATAGAAAAGTAATAGGTAATAGACCGAATTTCAAAGTAATAGCATGTAATAAGTAATAGACAGTCAAAATCTTTAAGTACAAGTAATTGTAATAGACTGATCCCAAAAGTAATAAGTAATATTCCATCACTTTTTATTTTATTAATTAGCCAATTTATGACCAAAAAATCATCTGTAAAAACAATCACTTTTCCATATTTATGACTCTTTATGACTAATTTTTGTCACTCCTTGTCGCAAATGGCTTGAATTTGAAGGATTGGTTGAAATCAGTAATAAGTCAGCGAAAAGGTTTTGTGAATCATCTGAAAGGCAGTAGAATGTTTTCACTGCATCTCCTAAAGAGTGATGTTCTTACTGCCAATGTCTAGGTACTTCAATCTAGGTCAGCTAGAGGCCAAGGAAAGTTGATTTAATTGCAATTTGGTAAAGATTACCATAACTGCCATCAGGTGTACCCATGAGAACTAGAAGGCACTCTGATTCAGTTAGCTGCCCATCCTTATTCTCACTACCTTCCATAAGATGAGTATAGAGGCCTTGCCCACAGGGTTTAGACAGCAGGGTGAAAAAATGAATTTTCTTTATATACATACTATAGTACATATATAAAGAAAATGTATTTTTTATTGGTAATAGAAAGTTTATTGTTGCAAACAAGTACACTATATTTTAAAAAGTGAGCCACACTTTTTGAGTGATCAAGCCTTATGATGATGGCGACTAATTTGGTCATCGGCGATTTTGACCGATATTCTCTCGTCTTTTATCGATGATTTTGTAATGAACAAATTAGTCACCAGCATCATAAGGCATAATAACTCAGATCAAACCACCGATGCCTATTTTGAGGCCCATT
This sequence comes from Maea johnstoni, assembly GCA_963942565.1. Classification (NCBI taxonomy): domain Eukaryota; kingdom Metazoa; phylum Annelida; class Polychaeta; order Spionida; family Magelonidae; genus Maea; species Maea johnstoni. Next base: position 46,998,441 of record OZ012689.1, on the reverse strand, counting down.
ATTAGTCTTGAACACTAAAATCAACTACGCCCTGCCACTCAGGCTCAACATGGCACTACCAAATCGCACTCCACCTTCTTTGCTCAATTTTCTTACAGGTTTTGTACGGTTTTCTAATTGTTTGCAACTATACAAAAAACTACCTATTACCAATGAAAAAATATATTTTCTTAATATTACATGCACTATACACATTGATAATATTCCGGCTATGCAGCCAAATGCTGAAGGATAGGCTGCATAGCCGGCCAGCCGGCTACGCAGCCACTTCCTTTCCCAATCATGCCTTTGCCATAGATATTT
>OZ012689.1:46850254-46997938 GCA_963942565.1 Maea johnstoni | reverse complement strand
AATATAATTACTTTATCAATACACTTTTTTCTAAAGATATAGAAGAATAAACTGACAAAATATATTTTCATTTTTTAAACTCGCGATCAAAAGCAGTGCGAGAATTCCATATGTAAGCAGAAAGCGGGCATTCGTTATGTAGCGGCCATATTGCTTAATATTTGAAAATGCGACAAGAAGGGTCCAAACTCCACTCTGCGCTGACCTGAGGGACGAGCGGTTATTTGCTCGCTAATTTCCTCATAGATAAAGCTGCTCGTATCCGCGTCACTGATGGTATATATCATAATGGAATCCCTTGACTCATACTGGCCTAGTCACCATGGGTCACACATTTATCTAACGTTGACATACTAGTAACATGAAATATATACATATATATATATATTATATATATATATATATATATATATATATATATATATATATATATATATATATATATATATATATATATATATATATATTATATAATATAATATATATATATAATATATATATATATATATATATATATATATATATATATATATATATATATATATATATATATAATATATATATATATATATATATATATATATATATATGGGCTATGAGAATGATTCAAGGCTTTCCTACTACCGATTTGGATGACAGTATTATTAGGGATGATTATATCGAAATCACAGTTCGATCATATTGTAATTTTCATAAATTGCAAATGTATTAAGAACGATTCCCTATTCTATGTTTTAGTATAGTGTATAGTGCATTTCTTTAAATGTCCCTTATTTCCTAAAACAGGCCTGGCCTTGATCTGCACCTTAGACACCTTTAATCCAGGACCTTTTATGAAAGGCTATTAGCTGATAGGCTAACCCCATTAATGCTTAAGAGTTACTGTTATTTGTCGTCTTGATCTCAGATGCTTTTGACTATAACTTGGAAATCAAGAACTATTGAATGAAATATTAGAAGAGAAGTTGGTTGTTGTATTGTGATGAACATTTTTCTATCAGATATTTTCCCAATCATGCTTTTGCCATAAATATATTCACCAAAATTTGAGGCTGCTTTTGGTCGCTGTGAGCATTAATGGATTAAACAGATGGTCTCATGTACTAGTAACAAGTGGAATATAACGCATCTATTCAACTTGAGGAATTTTGGAGGCATTCTATAGTGGCCGACGATGTGTTTAGCAGGTACGATTTACCTGTTCGGGACTTTTTACTGAAAGTATACATAAGTAGTGGTCAGTTATTAAGACCATTCAGTTGACATTAAACACACATGGGAACATTTGTACTTAAGAGGCAGATGTAAGATAAACATGGAAGCATGGAAAAGGCTTTTTTTACCGTTACCAATTAGCAAAAGCAATCGAATAGAATTCCATGATAACATTCGTATGTTAAAAAAGCAAATCTTCTTCAAACTTTTATCCCAAATGCACTGTCAAATCGATAGAACCCAAAGCTTTTGAGAGAATGCAAATACAACATACGCTAACAATATCCTTTTAAAGGCAATAGCGTTGAGGTTCAGCCGAATCAGTAGGCCTTGATATCTAAAAAGGACGACCGCATGCAACAATAAGTTCTGTATTTTGGAAAGAAATTTTTACAAACTCACCCCAACGTTCGGACCTGAAGTCCATCCTTATGTCCGCCTAACTCATGAAGAACACTTTATATTTTTGTGCAGGACTTGGCAATCCCCTGACTCGCATTTACAAGGCTTGTTATAAACTATCCACTATTATAATATATGGGTTTTGGTCCAGAATAAGCCAAATGAGAAGCCAGAATTTTATTTGTATAACACACACATGCTATTTACAATTTTAGATTGTATAATTAATAGTATACAGATTCTTTGTCGTGACTATAAGTCGGTTCTATTTCGCCATGTTTAATAATAATAATACTAATAATACTAATAATAATACTAATAATAATACTAATAATACTAATAATACTAATAATATAATAATAATAATAATAATAATAATAATAATAATAATAATAATAATAATAATAATAATAATAATACTAATAATATTGATAATAATAACAATAATAATAATAATAATAATAATAATAATAATAATATATTGATAATAATAATAATAATAATAATAATAATAATAATAATGATAATAATAATTATTATTATTATAATAACGATAACGTAGTTTAATATATTTATGACTTTATGTATTTTAATATATTCATGTATTATGTTTATTTCAGCTTGGGCTCAGTATCCACAGATTGCTGAGAATATCTTACCTGTCGTGAAGAAAGTGGGAACAATAGGAGAATTAAGATGCGTCGTAACGATGCAGGACAAAAACAAGGTAAGGTGTTCAGAAAGTGCTGTGTTTTCATCGTTGGCCATATCATTGGAACGACTTATCTTTCTTGCATTATTGGTATTGGTATTCTTATGAAGTCACGACAACGGTGAATCTACCTATAGCAGTACATACAGTGTCAGTGAAATAAATAGCTTAACATAGACACACCACTTGTTGCTGATGATGTTGTTGTTGTTGTTGTCGACACTGAATCTCTTAACCCTCTTCTCCTCGAGGTGTACTGGATCCACAGAGAGACGAGAGTGTTTTGTTGTTGTTGTTGTTGTTGTTGTTGTTGTTGTTGCTATTGGTGTTGACTCTGAGTCTCTTAACCCCCATTCAGGTGTACTGGATCCACCGAGAGACGAACACGCCTATCACGGAGGATGATAAGGTTGTCATAGACCATAACGAGATCAAAGACGGCTGGCCCAAGTACTCTGTTGACCAGCAGCACCTGGGTGAGCGCACGCACTACGTGCTGCGGATCCGGCGCCTGGAGCCCAGGGATACGGGCCTCTATACGTGCAGGATCATCATCAGGGGCGACCAGAAGTCACCCTCCAAAGACGGGCGCCTGGTGGTACTCAGTGAGTAGACCTTTAACACAGCAGACGCTTAACTCGTATGCTGCTAGTGGCTAATTTGGACATTACAAAATGATGTGAAAAATGACAGGAACCCTCGCAAATGAGTACTGATACGTATATGAAAGTACTCAGCAAGAGCTATCCAGTGAATACCAACATGACTGGGTTCAGAGGGTTTTCAAAAATCTTTGTGTCCTTGTAATTTGGGCAATATTAGCCTCAGCATTGGAATGGTTAACCCTGAAACAGATTGCATCAGGTGTGCAATCACGGTCTGAAAACATCGAAAGGAAATCTGACAACTCTCTCATAAATTTGAGTGGTGCTCGACACGTGGAATTTCCATACTTCGACACTTTTTCTGCCACAGTCACTAACCACACGTCACTGGCAACTTTCTCACATGCCCCCTCGACATATATGTGAAGAGGTATTGTTAAATGCAACAAAACTACTTTTAATCGAATACCTCTCTAAGTATCCTTTCAATATCATTTGTATGCTCTAGTTGTGAATGAGTAGGTGAATCCATTCACATCTGGAGCATACACGTGGTCTGCCACACAAGATATCTTGAAAACAAAGACATATCATAAGAAATGCCTTATTGAAATTGATAGTGCCTGGTGGATATCAATGTGTATGATCCAAGAAAGTTATGACACAAAAGCTTCATAGCTGATGGATGAGATCCCTATTAAAGTAATATAAAACGATCTTCTAAAGAGTAATCTCTCTCTCTCTCTCTCTCTCTCTCTCTCTCTCTCTCTCTCTCTCTCTCTCTCTCTCTCTCTCTCTCTCTCTCTCTCTCCACTGTTGGTCTGATTATAAAAGGTGCAGATTTGAGAATATGCAAAAATCTGGCACTGACCCTGTATTAACAATTCAAACCTAAAAAACCACCTTATTTGTGTTCGACTTTGAATTTCAGTTCCACCCGCAATCATCCGATCCCATACGTCAACGACGGTGACGGCCAACATTGGCGAACCCGCTCAAGTGACGTGCAACGCCACAGGCTACCCGATCCCCAAACTCAAGTGGGTACGAACCAATGGACGCGCCCTACCCTCAGGAAAGTTCTCTTATTACGTAAGAAGTATTTTTTCTTGACACTTATTTAAATTCTTAAATATGTCAAGTGGAGGCGGATATCACTGTTATTAGTTTAATTGCTTTGGTTATAATACATATTACCATGATTGTGATATTGTATATTTGTAAATATTTATATAAATTATACAAATAAATGAACTTGGATAATCCAAAGTTCTTATAAAAAACTAGAAACTTCTTTTAAATTCTCTTCAGACTAAACGTCATTACACTTTATAAAGACAAGGCCATAATTATGTATAGCAAATGTGCATTGCATATACTAGTATTGTGTTTTCTTCTATTCTAAATGTGTCAAACACAGCTTCTTCTGCTTTGCTTTCAAATTCACCTGTCCTTTTCTCGTTACCACATGGTGAAATTCAACAATGACTATAAAGGGTCATTACAAATTTTAAAAACATAGCCAAGAATGTATGGCCAAATGTGCATTACATACATCGTTATGTCTGATATGCTTATGATGACAAGCAAGGTTTCTCGTGCGTCCAAATTTATCTCTGGATAAGCGTCATTACAATATTGAAAAAGATCATGCTTTCATATGCTCAAAATGCGCTGTATCAAAGGTCCCCATCCGATGTATGTTACCACAAACCATCGTCTAATAGACTACTGATGCAATTAAGAATTATTGTCCTTCCAAATTCACAATTGATTTCTTCCCAGTGATTCGTACACTCTCCATGATAATGACTTTGGGCAATGACCTTTAGATACTGAGTATCGCTTCTTAATTTGGTTTCTTATTCATATGTGTTTAGTTTGGGATGTTCTAGATCTAGTAGTATATCTATTGAGAGTAGATGTACCGGATATTAGTGAGTATTCAGTGTTTTTCACTTATATGTATAAATGTTTGTTTTATTTTGTGTGTGTGGGTTGTAAGGATGTATCTGTCTAGACGAATCTTCTAATGTACTTACTAACCTATCTTTTCCACATCACAGGGAGATATTCTAAAGGTTAAGGAGACTCGCGAGGAGGATCGAGGTGTGTATCGATGTATCGCTGACAATGACGTCAGACCCCCCGCCATGCACGATGCCACTCTCCTAGTCTTCTTCAAGCCGGTTGCGCGCGCAGTTCAGGACAGCTACGGGCAGGCGCAGAACAGACGGTTCCATCTCACGATGGAATGCAGAATAGCTGGTAAGCAAAGAGAAAAACATTCACCAAGTGTTCTCCCCAATGCGACTTCTCTCACTGTGCTCTCTCATCAAATCCTTGTTAGACCTCGGACCTGGCCTGGGATGTTCAAATGAATGCAGTGCTAATGGAATGTGTATTGTTATTATTATTATTATTATTATTATTTTATTATTATTATTATTATCATTATTATTATTATTATTATCATTATTATTATTATTATTATTATTATTATTATTATTATTATTATTATCATTATTATTATTATTATTTTATCATTATTATTATTATTATTATTATTATTATTATTAGTATTAGTATTAGTATTATTATTATTAGTATTATTATTATTATTAGTATTATTATTATTATATTTTGGTTATCATGCCATATCAAGACCACATCATGACTGGCTAGTGGCTAATTTATTACTAACCGAGATAAAGAAAATTGTAAGGCCCAAGCTTTGACTTTTTCTAATGGCACTTGCTTCATACAGGAGACAAATATGTGTGGACCTTGCACAAGGATGTGGCACGGTTACAGTCTATGTGCAAATGTACAATAGGCTAGACCTCCGGGCCATGGGGGTGTCCCTATAGATTCCAAGAACTATTTGATGTGTATCCCTAATATGGATAACTACTAGTACATTTGATCAAATATAGAGGGAGTGACACAATGTTTTCCTTTTTATAAAGATTAACTTAGATTCATCAACGACGACCATTCATCTCTTAAGTCAATCCTAGTCACACTATCATCAACATAACTTTTTTGGTCAAAATTGTAAAAAAGACACATTCTTCTTACATAATGCTTAAGTTTGATGTGCAGGATTCCTAGGCATATTAGACTATCAAGAGAGAAGTCGATGATCAGTTTTCTAGCCTGATCTCATAGGAAATGCTTAATCAGTGGCTGATGGTGCAGGCCCATCAGGACACCCTCCATGAATAGGGTTAAAATGATGGTATTTTTCAGGTTTTCCGGATCCTGAACTTCGCTGGTATAAGGTTGTCGGCGATAAAATCACCCGGATCACAAACAACGAGAAATACGAGATATTCAAGCTCACCAACCATGGTAGTATTCTAGGCGTCAGCGAAGTCTGGTTCCAGGTAAACAGAACATACTGTTCTTACAAAAAAGACTATTAGAAAATATGCGATTTTAAGAATAGCAAGTCTGTACTAAAAAAACAAACAAACTAAGAATAGTGAGTCATTGTTATCTTAAAATGTTGCCTGTGTCTTGTTAACATTTCATTGCGCAATTTACCAAAATGATCTTTTCTAAAATGGATTTGCATGATAATAGTGGTGATGATGATGATGTTAATATTAATAATAATAATAATAATAATAATAATAATAATAATAATAATAATAATAATAATAATAATAATGATAATAATAATAATAATAATAATGATAATAATAATATTAATGATAATAATAATAATAACAATAATACTAATATTAATAATAATAATAACATTTATAATAACATTAATAGTAATAATAATAATAATAATAATAATAATAATAATAATAATAATAATAATACTGATAATGATGATAATGATAATAATAATATTGATAATAATAATAATAATAATAATAATAATAATAATAATAATAATATTAATAATAATAATAATAATAATAATAATAACAATAATAATAAAGACGATTCTGGTCGATATATTAACCCATTTACGCTTACTGTGGTCAAAAGCAGTCTGACAACTTGAAGTTGCAGCCAAAGCATAGTTTGAAAAATATATGTTTAGGAAATTTCACTCAGAATAATACCAACAAAACTCCTTCAGATATTTTGTAAAATCATTCTTAATTTCTAAGTGATTATCAAAAGCATCATACATGTAGATCCATAGGAAAATTATCCGAAGATCCCTCCTTTAATGATGATTGTATTTAAGTTGCTAATTCCTATTGCAGCTGTTTGTGAAGAATGTGCAGGCCGGTGACTACGGAGAATATCTGTGTGAGGGAGAGAACAAGCTCGGCAAAGACTTCGCACGAATCAAGGTTTACGGTGAGTCTAAGAAAAACACATGATAAACCACCGGAACATCTACTCTTTGTCATAGATATGCTTTATTCTATGAACATATTCGAGTGTGTGTTTTTTTCATAAAATAGTTCTTCAGACCAAAATGTCTGATAATTTCGATGAGCGTGAACGACCCAACCTGTTTTAAGTACGTACTTTATCACAATGTAGTCATGATGGATTTATATAAATTTACTAAAGATGTTTTACTCACAATTTAAATCATAATATGTATAACGACTTTGAAGATGTTTTAGATTAGAAATTTTGGTATGTTTTCTTTGTGTATTAACGCATTCAAATGTCCCATTTGTCAGTTTACTCTATTATAAACGGTCGTCTTTTTTCTGTTTTTATCAATACTTATCTCAGTCACATGAATGTGTTCAATGTAAGACGGATAGGACCTCTCCTAGTTTGCTTTACACACATACAATGTACTTGCGTTTTATGGTGATACATTGAAAGACTTGTGCGTCTAACGTAAAATGAATGACGGTTATCTATGGATACTGATAGTCAGTAGGGTTCGTACGTGAAATTTCATATGGTTATTTCATCTTATCACATATTGTCTTTTATGAGTTCCTTGTTGTCATGATTTTACTGTTATTTTGTTTTTTCCAGAAACTATGTACTGCCAAGGACCAAACTGCCCATCAGATGATGGATCTGGGATAAGTAGTCACGCAACAATCGCGGCATATTCTCTAGTTGCAAAAATGGCAACAGTTCTATTAGTGGCCTATCAATTGCTTTTATAAACATTTCATTTAAAATGACCAAGGTTATATAACTTCATACTATAAAAGATACAGAAAAACACTATTGCGAGTACGTCCAGAAAATATGTTCATATCAGGAAAACATTTCGTTCGGGCCGGTTCTGAATCTTATATTCCAAGGCCATGTATGTGTTCCAGCAATTACGGTTCGACATGAAAAAAGGACATGGTGATTATTTTGATAACCAAATGTCCACTTCTGCTTTTAATGGGAGCTCTTCGTATGATATTGTTTTAGGGCCGCAATAATTGTAGAAACGTGCTTGCTTATTAATTACTCTCCAAAGGAGTCTCTAAAATAATAAACAAATGCTGTTAGATACTGCTCATAGTGTGTTCAGATGATAGAATAGTTACCAATTAACCCTTCCAATGCTAAGGCTACTTTCACCCAAAGCACAATAATGCAAATATTTTTGAAAACCATCTAAACCCTGTCATGTTGGTATTCATTGGAGAGCTCTCATTGAGTACACTCAGATGAGTACCCATTTGTCTTGGTCTCAGTAGTTTTTCAGGTTTTTTGCCTCATTTTGTATTGGCCAAATTATCCACCAGCAACATAAGGGTTAAACACTTTATTCTGCGGTAAAGTGGGGAGGTAACATAGTTTAATTCAACCAATGAGGTGCCATAGTGTTATTCCTTTATCCTATCGATATGCGTGATAACAGTCTACTGCAAGGCTATCAGTATACTTCTTATGTCCAATACGAAGAAGCAAAGAATAAGCACATATCCGTATAATTTATCAAATGCACAATTAAAAGTCGACTTGGAGGTAATCAGCACATACCACTACATTTCATTCGACATTTTTCATTGCATCTATTGAGGTAATATTAGTATGGATGTTTGCAGACTGCGCATGGGAATACTATGGCACATTTTATGGCATGTCTCTGAAAATAGGACCAATCCGAAATAGTAGAATATATTTCAGGTGTGTTGGTAGTGTTCACGACTGGAGAGAGACTATTCGTAATAGTTACCAATCATGAATCTATAAGTTTAAGAAGGGAGCTCAATGCAAATGCCTATGCACACCAAATAGCATGTATGACAAAGTTGAATCATATACGCATGAATGATACATGGATGTGATTAGAAATAATCTTTTTTACTTTTAACTCTATATAGTTATATGAAAAAATCACATCATGTTGCTTTACTTCTGATAAAAAATGATTAATTTGATAGTACATATTAGTACATATCTGTATAGATTGTGGCGATTTTGTACATAACTATATCATAGAAACGCAGGAAAATACATGTGATGTGACAATCGTAAATGAATTATTGAATTTGTGCTATGAAAGGAATGATGTAATCGGAAAGAAATTGTTTCAGATTGTTATGAAATAAAGTATAGCTTTTTTCTTATGAAAAGTGTCTGTTGCTGTTTATTAATCATGCAGGAGAAAAATGACTAATGTCGTTGGTGCTTTATGAGTGGAAAATATATATATATATATATATATATATATATATATATATATATATATATATATATATATATATATATATATATATATATATATATATATATATATATGTGTGTGTGTATGTATATATGTATGTATATATTTATATATATATATGTATGTATATATATGTATATATATATATATATATATATATGTTTATATATATATATATATATATATATATATATATATATATATATATATATATATACATATATATATATATATACATATATATATATATATATATATATATATATATATATATATATATATATATATATATATATATATATATATATATATATATATATATATATATATATATATATATAATATTCAATAGTCACTACATAGCATGAGAATCCCAGTCAATGACAATAAGTTTAACGCAGACAACGACAATGAATCTTATAAGTATCATTATAAGCTGTTTGACAATGATAATGTAGTAAACTAGTTTTCTTTCATGTCACCAGGTGGCGTGTTTTGACATATGAATGAATATACCCTGGGTTTATGTTATGCTTTCTACTACCATAAAACAAACACATACATATTGATGGCTCTGCAAGTTAAGGAATGATTCTGATAATAATAATAAACATATGACGCACAGTGCCCTCTGATGTTCTAGTTTGACTAGATATGCTCAAGATATAAGTATGTATTAGAATACAGGTGAACTTGGATATGACGGACCACTGTACGACGGATTTTTGCATATGACGGACTGTATGCTTGGTCCCAGTCCTATGCATATCAAGTATTCGTCATATGCATATGATGGATTTTGCATATGACGGACCAATTTTCCTGGTCCCATTGAGTCTGTCATATCCAAGTTCACCTGTACCAACATACAGCGTGCAAGCCATCTTTTCAGATATAACCGTATTTGACTAGATATCACGGGTACGATTGAACATTCTCGAGCCGGAACTGAATGCTCCAACCTCCATAGGGGTGTCCACACGTAATCTCATCTGGATCATGTGACCCGGCCACATAGCATGACATGTATCACTTGATTCGTCGCAACCAATAGCAAGCAGAAACACTTGTTCCTGCGCAAAAGCTGTGCGGGTCTGTGGACTGTGAAAGTTCACATGCCAGATTTCAATCATTGCAATGCTTAGTTCCCGCTGAGAAGGGACGATCTCTGGTGATTCATAACATTCAACAATTAGATAAAACACATATCCAATCAAGGCATCGGAAAAAGAGTACTCTAAGGTGAGTGAAAACAGACTTTAGGTTCATGTTTATGACTTTTCAAGGCTACTCTTAAATGACTTCGAATTATCGAGCTAAACGTTTCCTGTCCCACACGCTCCATAGTTTACATTACGTAGATGGTGATCGTAGCGGCACTTTAGAAATTCAGAATTTCGATTTTCGTCAATCCTGTTCTGTCACATTATATCTACGTCGTTGGAAGTGGAGAAGGAACCCGAAGGCGGAGTACCGATGGAAACCATCCCATATTACCCCAGGTTTCTGGTAACTTTCTCACCTGCTCCAGTCAGGATTTGAATCCGGGCAGAGGTGAGAGACAACTAACAGTCAGTGACAACGCTTTAGGCCACAATTAAGGCCATCAGGGCTGGCCCTCAGTATCAATATGAGCATAGTGCAATTGAAAACAAGTAACGCTGCATTTCCTAATAGTCTAGACGACATACTTGTTCCCAGGGTGCAAACTCTAACTTACAAAGCAATAGTGTTTGTTCCTTATACCATGTCATCTTGACCACAGTGGCAATTGTTTTTAGAGATTTCCCCAATTCTGGCAGTCAGTGGCAACGCCCTAGACCACATGGCAATCAGGGGAGGCCCCGGCATTATAATAATAGCATGTACATGTCTTCGTTTGATCTAGTGAACTTAGAACCCTTTTGCTTTCGTAAATTAGGAAATACCCGGCCGGACAAGGGGTTGGATTTGATTGACAGAGGCTGAGAATTGAGGGTAGCCCGAATACCCCAATATCTAATCTTAGATAAAAACAAACAAACTTGTCTATTGTGTCTGCCATCTTATGTATGATATTTTCGCAGAAATACTATAAAACCACGAACGCAAATTAGGTATGTTCAAAAGTTAATGATGCTGATAATTATTTTTTCAGAAATTAACGTTTAAAATAATAATAATAATTTGATAGACCAGGCGAAGTAATAAATTGATAGATGATAATATAACAATAATGATGATGATAAAATGGAAATGTTAATAATAATGATAATAATAATTTAATAATACTAATGATAATAATAATAATTATGATTATAATAATAATGTTCAGTGTTTTCATTTCCTTCGATATTCCCGAGTAGTAGATCATAAATACTGAGGATTGGTAAAAGCGCGTCTCGACTTTGCTTCTAGTTTACAGGACATTTTTAAATTGACTATCGAAGCAGGGCTTAATCAACTATCCAAACAGGTGGCCTTATAAGACGTTATCATCGGCTATGTGATTCTAGATACTGATCGGTCAGTAGGTGTCAGACATGCAGCCGTTCACATTGTGTAGATCTAATATCGAATCTATGAATTCCATATCACCCGTTAGTTCTTGGCACAAGTAAAATATTTTGAAACAAAGTTTTTTTTTAATTATTCGACTGAATATTGTTTTGGAATTTAAAATCTCTCTTTGAAAAATTTCAAATTTAACTCAATATGAAATATTCAACGAAATTCTCTTTATGTATATAATTAGCTATGATGTCAGAATATCTGAGTATGTGTCTACAGCAGATGTACATGCAGATCTATGATATCGTATTCCGGGCTAATTAGACCATAAGCTACTGGGGGAAACCCTACCCCCCTACCCACCACCTAGGGAATTTTCGGGACCTTTCTTTTTATGAACCTTGGTGCCAGAGCTGCGAGAACTAGGTTGCCTAAGATCTGGCCAGTGGTGGGTGTGGCCGGTATCCCCTGTCAAAGTCGGGTACCTCACTGAAAAATCACAAAATACTATATCTGAGCACAGAATCAATCATATGGCCCTTAACTACAACAAATGGTGTATGCCAATTCTAAATAGTACTGGTAAAAATGCTGTACAGAGACATTTGGGTTAGGTGTGATAATCTTTGGAGAAAATCAGTGTTTGTGAGGGAAAAACGTCACAAACTTCACTTTTTTACAGTTATTTTACATTCGCTTTACAATTTTGGGCGATCTGTGTACTAACATAGGGAACAAGGCACTAGTATCATATGCCAAACTGTTCCCCTGTATGTTCTGATTATAATGATACCACCGAGAAATTTATGGGAGCCATGTGGCCTTCTCTGTGTACGAGTCTTTACCCCTACAACAAATTAGAAAAAATGCGCCAATATAGCTAAAAATAGAAGTTTTTTTTTTTCAAAAATCAGAACTCAAATTGAATAGGCAGCGTTGCACAGATGGACCAGACATGAATCTTAGGTATATGGAATGAATGATGGTTGCTCAGCAGCCCTTGGATACTAAAAGTAATCTCCAGGGCTTGCTCCTGTACCCATAGGGGAGGCTCCATTTTGAAGGTCTATTCTAATGGAAAGGCTCTCTCAGAAGACGTTCATATGATAGGACTATCAAAATAGCCTCTTAAAGTTGAGAGTAGTGCTAATTTGTCGTTGTACCATTAGGGGCAGCACCTGTAACTGGCTGCAGATGTGACCGGTTGGCGCCTGCCACATCCTCTTCTCATTAAGGTGTAGCACCTCAAAGGTAAGAAAAGAACCTCGTGAAGGATATTCAGAAGGGTGGGCAATGATAGTAGGTAAGTATTCATCGTAAAAAAAATACTTCTAATTTCCTGTTTTATTTCTAAATCCTTACCTGCTCACATTCGAAGCAGAGTACTACCATCCTAAAAGGCTGTGTAAGGTTTGTTCAAGGTTTGTTGTCACAAACACTGCACTACTAAATGATACTTTCGTGGCAGGGAGATCCTTCAGGTAGAACTGAGCGAAGATTTGTTGATGACTCTATGCCCCAGCATCCATAATCTCTTTGAATGACACGCCAACCCAACCAGACAATGTGGTCTTGATTGCCTTGCAATAAGTCTCTCTTAAGGTGATGAAGAGCGCCTTCTTAGCCCCCCCCCCTCAATGGTTTAGTCAATTCTAAGTGCCATGTTAGAGCTCTGATGGGGCAATTCACCCTGCCATCCGGTGAAACCTCCTTTAAGCTGGGTAGGAACACTGAGCTAGGTATGAAAGATGTCAATTGGTATTATCCCATAGAAGGGATAGGAGAAGACAAACTCCTTTTTACCACCGCAGATGACCTGAGTCTGTCCTGGAGGAATGAACCCAGCCCCATCCCCTAGCCAAAGCTAGTTACAACAGGAAGGCTGTTTTCACTGCCACTGACTTCAGAGGTGCCGCGTGTTTTGGGTAGAACATCCCCATGACCGAATTATTCAGGGGGTTGTCCCGCGGTGGAATTATACAAGGGTGGTCCACCAACAGTCTCGTCAGCTGGCGGAACCACGACTGGCTGGGCCAGAACAGGGCCACTAGTAGGATGCGAGCTGTTGGCTGCAGTCGTAGCTTCCTCAGTACCCACAGTATCAGATTTATCGGTGGGCATGCATACATAGAGGCGCACCCAGTTCTGTGTTAGGGCGTTTATCCTGCTCGATGTTTGAGAAGGGCACGTCAAGAAGAACACCAGGAGTTTGGGATTCCTCTCCTATGTAAATGGATTGACACAGGGAACCGTCAAATGTTCGCCCTGACCACTGCCTTGTGGAGATACCACTTAGAATGCACACCAAGAGAGCAAATTATAAGGCACTTATGTGGTATCAAGCTGGCCAGTCCAAGCCTTATATCCCTCGGCCTGATTGATGGATATGGTTGGGAGATTGTTAATGGAAAACCTACAACCAAGTGGAGTGGGGCTGATCTCATGCCACAAGAAATCATTGATGTTCTTGTTTCAGAGAACCCACTGGAGGACGCAAATCAAGAGGGAGGCTGTACTTCTAGACTTGTTAGATGTCATCTTTGAGTAAAAAAAAACAATTTCTTAGCACAAACTATAGTAATTTTATTGTAAATGTGGAATATTTCAGAAATGGTTCTGATTTTGAGCAAGGAGAAGGAACGGAACAGCATGAGCAACATTTTGAGAGGTAATTCTGGTGTATTAAAGATTTACCATTTAGCAATGTATTGGTAACTTATTCCCGTCTTGACCACAGCCGACGGTGGTGCCTGGAAAGAGGCGTGGATTCAACTCAGGCCCCTCTGTTCCGAGAGCCCGGGTATTTTTATTTAATTGGCTGAGGCCAAAAGGTTTGAGGATGGTTTCTAGAGCAGAATTTTATGCTTAATCTTAAGTGACTTAAGTGATAAAATTACTCATTTTAAGCCACACTGAGAAAAGACTCTGCATTTGCAGTATCGTCATATTCAAAGGACTATACTTCAGACATAAAACATATTGGTTGGCATGAATTGATCAAGAAAAAAGAGTAAGCAAGTTTTTAATAACTATACTAATGCCCTAATGTGTGTTAATTGGGGGTAAATCACACTTAAGTATCACACAAATTACAAAAATGACCATTTTTCCTCTGTTTTTGATTACATCTTGGCTTCCGTTGCCATGGCAACATCGATAATACCACAACTACACATGAATGAACTTCCATGGTTGAGACCTTCAATTTGATACCACATTTGCCATGATCTGACACCGATCTGATCAAACGGCTCATTTTAAGCCATATTGTGGATAGACTTCGCATTTTCGGTGTCGTCCTTTTCAAGGGACTGTACTTCAGACCCAAAATATTTTTATTACATAAAATTGGCATGATTTGATCAAGAAAAGAGCAAGGATGTTTTGATAATCATACTGATGTCCTTAGATGTGTTGATTGGGGGTAAATCACACTTAAGTATCACACAAAATACAAAAATAACCATTTTCCTCTGCCATACATCCATACAACAAGGGTTCCCTGATGGTGCCAAAGTATGCTCGAACACAGATATCTCAACCCTTCTAAAAGTGATATTCATAGTAACTGTCAGACCAAGGACTCTCTGAGAGACATGGGACATCCCAACAGTGCTGAAACACTTGGTGAGAGCCCCGTTTAAGCCATTACACATGGCACTTCTGAAGTCGCGAGGGGGCTCGTTTCATTCCTCCAGGATAGACTAAGGTCATCTGCAGTGGGAAAATGGAGGAGTTTGTCTTCTACTATCCCTTCTATGGGATAAGAACCAATTGGCATCTTTCACGCCTAGCTCAGTGTTCCTATCCAGCTTCAAAGAGGTTTCGCCGGTGACAGGGTGAATTGCCCCATCAGAGCTCAGAAATGGCACTTAGAATTGTCTAAACCATTGGGGGGAGGGGGGGGGGCTAAGAAGGCGCTCTTCATCACCTTAAGAGAGATTTATTGCAAGGCAATCAAGACCACATTGTCTGGTTGGGTGAAGGAGGCCATCTTTGGGGTGTACTCGCACTTAAAATTTGAGCAGTGACAGCAGATTGGCATTCGGATCCATGATACCAGAGGGGTTGAGACCACAAGGACAAGTGTGGTCGGCGTGCAATTCAAAGAGATTATGGATGCTGGGGCATGGAGTCATCAACAAATCTTCGCTCAGTTCTACCTGAAGGATCTCCCTGCCACCAAGGGATCATTTAGTAGTGCAGTGTTAGTGACAGTGGGCACAGCATCTAAAAATTGAACAGACCCTTCCACAGCCTTTAATAGTACGGTGGTACTCTGCTTCCAATGTGAGTAGGTAGGGATTTAGAAATAAAACGGGAAATTAGAAGTAGTTTCTTTTTTATGATAAATACTTACCTACTATCATTGCCCACCCTTCTGAATCCTCCCGGGGGTTCTTTTCTTACCTTGGAGGTGCTATGCCCTAATGAGAAGAGGATGTGTGCAGGCACCAACCAGTCACATCTGCAGCCAGTTACAGGTGCTGCCCCTAGCAGTACAGCGACGAATTAGCACTACTTTAAGAGGCTATTTTAATAGCCCTATCCTATGAACATCTTATGAGGGGATTTTTCCCAAAAAGCCCATGGTCTAAAACGTTTCTCTGCCTTTCTTTCAGTTTGCCAGCAGGATTCAACAATTCAGTTCAACCACGACAAGTACCTGACTACATTGAAGAGTTCAGGCTGAAAAGGTGACACAAATATATATCAATGGAGGCAGAGATACACAGCAAATGCATTTCAGCTTTAACTGCAGAGGATAATTCACCGGTCAAATTGAGACGGTCGCCGAAACAATCCTCATTGACTGTCCTTACTCAACCTTCACTGCGGCCCTACAGCTCCCCTGCCCTCAAGACACCTGATGCTCTACCTCGAGGAAGCGAAGTGGGGATGGAGGAGGAGGGGAGGGTATATCTCTGCAGATCCCAGCAAGGAAGGGGGAAAGGTTCCGAGTCCTGGGGGAGCAGCGATAATTTAGGGGGTGATGTAGTGGTAAGGGAGGGAGTTGTCTACAGGGCTAGGAGGCGGCAACAAAGCATATCCCCGAGGGGTAGTACTGCGGGCGTCGAGGAGGAAATGAAGGAATATTTTGAAGGGCGGAGGCGTTCAAAAGTAGTCAACGTTGGCGGAAGCTCGGGAAGTAGTAGTAGTGCCAACGTTAACATATTGACTGTTGGGAGCTCTGAAGATATTCAAAGGGATCTCCATCCTAGACATCCCCCCTTCACCAGAAACTCCAGCAGTGGCTCTATTCAGGTTGGCTTTAGGAATGGTTCTTACCACACCGAGGAACCAAAACCTCCTCAAAAAACTACTCTTTCTCGCCGGTGGACTCTACAATCCCTAGATCCGCAAACGATCACCCAGGTACGCAGTGGAAAAATCGGCAAAATCGACTATACGATGGAGGAGAAGGAGAAATCCCCCCACACTGTCATCAACGTAGGCCGGAAGAGCGTGAAGGAAATAGCCAACACAGGAGTAAAGAGGTCCTTTCACGAAGCCATCTTTTTTGGTCCAAGGCTGATAAAACAAAACCGAATTCAGCGTCTTACTGACAACGAGACGTATGAGTATCGCTGTCAAAAGGGTATCTACCTCTGCAGGTTTATCTTAGGACTCCTGGTATTCTCTCTGGTGTTCTTCTTTGTCCTATACAGCCAGGGGTACTTCACCCACAACCTTCCTGGCCGGCGCGAGGTGACCCAAAGGTTTACTCAAGAGGGGCTTCACAGTGCCAAGTTAGTTCCCAACTCCACGGACAGTGAATGGGTCTTGGAGCAAGCACCTGCAATAAAACTGCCGTCGTTGGGGGTCGTTCTATTCGGCGGGGGTCTTGTGGTGTTTGCGTCTGTTTTCTTTGCCGTATCGACTCGTATTCGCTGCATGTCTCTCCTGTTCCTGCCCAGTCTCTGCACCAACAGGAGCCGCGCCGTCTTGCTCACCATTCTGCTGCAGTTGCTCGTCACAGGACCCGTAGAGAACATAATTGAGAACTCCTCCAAGATCCGGGACGCTACCACCTGCCAGATTGAGGTCCCCAAGAACGAAACCAGAAAAATCAATGATTTTCTCATCGACCGATTTGACCAACTTAGCGACCGA
This sequence comes from Maea johnstoni, assembly GCA_963942565.1. Taxonomy (NCBI): domain Eukaryota; kingdom Metazoa; phylum Annelida; class Polychaeta; order Spionida; family Magelonidae; genus Maea; species Maea johnstoni. The sequence continues at coordinate 46,979,784 of OZ012689.1, read as the reverse complement.
GTGAAATCTGACATCAAGGGCACAATCGGAAGCACCATCAAGGTGATGGTCGGCGGACTAAACATCATCCGTAAGATTATGGGGGGGTTTGGATTAACCCCCAAACTCGTCGAAGACATTCTCCGTAAATCCACACAGACCATCGACAACGTGACAATTACTGGAAATGACATACTGGACTACGATAATAATTTGATTGTAGAGACTTTCTGTAATCAATCAAATTTGACAAGTGATAGATCATTGGACCAAATTGGGCAAGAACTTAAACAGGAATTCAAATCTCAGACTTCCACAATCAGACTAGTTGCCAATATTTTGTGCAAAACCCTTCCTTTTTACTTCATTCTCCTTTTCTTGCAGACTTATCTCTACTATCAAGGTTATACCCGACGCATCGACTACGACAATGTTTTCATAACAAAGCACTTCAAACAAGTGGACGCGGACAGGAAACGGAAGGGCAAGAAATCGTTACTGCCATTGCGCATGCGCGAGCGGATGAATGTAATCGATTCTAGCTCCCTCTGTCTGTCATTGCGGGAGTTTAAGGAGTCTGTTTGGGGAATAGGAACAGTTGTTGTATTTGCACTTCTTGGCGGTTTGTTGATTTTATCTGACTATGCTTTGTCAGAGTCTCTTTGTGTTATCAGCGAAAAAGCCAATACCACTCTTACCATATCTGGAGGCACAAGCTTCAAAATCCATTTCCCAAACGAGACTTTCAGTCCAAATATCAAAAAATGGTTAAAGCAAGAGTTTAATACATTTTTCGATACAAACGCTACGATCCTGAGCTACAAATCCTTGTCTAGCACTGAAGACTGTCTACCAACCCCCAATCCGCCGTTCCTGTATGACGACAACCGGATGTTTAGTCTAGCAGTGATGTACGGCGCCATCTTGTTTCTCACCGTCCTGCAATCGTACGGTCTTCGCCTCCAGCACAAGATAGCGTCCATGTTTTATCCCGAGCAGGAGCGACAGAGGACCAGTCATCTTTACCACAATCTAATGGCTCAGCGGATCTCATTCGCGAGGCTGCTGAGCGGCAAAATTTGTGGCAAGAGCGAGATTCATTTTGAAGACTGGATTGCAGCCAGGAGCCGATACTGCGGAAAGTTTTTGCAGTTTCTCAGAATAACGCGCACTCGAAACTGCGTCAGCTGTGGCACCAAGGCCGAACTGATGGGAATAGGGGACGACTGGTGCTGCAAAGAGTGCTTGCTGGACGCCAGGCATACACTATAGCAATAAACAATGTGTGGCACTAACTAGTAAGGTGTCTTAAATCATACATTGTAGGGGAGACAAAATTAGGCTGACAAGATAGGCTGATTAAAACATCTCAAAGAAAATTAGGAAAAGGACATGGCACGCTCAATGAAATTTAGGAATTTTTAAATTTTTATATATATATATATATATATATATATATATATATATATATATATATATATATATATATATATATGTATATGTGTGTGTGTGTGTGTGTGTATATAAATATATAGATAGATATAACGAAGCAAGAATGTTTTTGTCCCCATACAGATATATCTGTTACCAAATAAATAGCAAGGTTCGGGTACTGTTCTGTTCCCTTATTAAGATACTGTATACCGTGGTAATAATGCAGCAGTTTAATTAATGCGTACTTTCGGTATCCCTGCAGTCCTCATTAAGGTGGGTCCAGCACTTAGGACATTTCCAACAATAGCTAGCATTTTCTTCATTTACAACTTGTAGGTGATTGTAATACCCAGTAAACTATATATTTTCTGAAAAAGACCCTTTAGGTCCGTTCCAGTGGAGGAACGAAAGCTAATTAAAAATTCGGCATCCCCCCCCCCCCCCCCCCCCCCCCTTCCAGCCATAGTTCAGAAATCGGGGGGAGGGGGGTAAAGTAATTCAGAATTCGCCCCACGGGCCATGAAAATCTTCGTTTCCACAATGACTTTAAATTATTCTTATTGACGAGTGGGCCGTATTTATGTGTTTTCCACATTAGGATTTTTGGGAACTATTATTTCTGAGCAAGTGGTCTTTCTTAACAGGTTATAACAAGAAAATTCTTCAGTTATCGAAAATTATTCAGAAAAGAGAAAATGTCTTGATTATTCCATGTGTATCTACTTCCTGGCCGGTGTTTTAGTTCTAACGATATGAAGGCACAAAGAAACGTTTTGCTAGTTTTACGTGGATACATATGAAATATAATTGTCTCCAAGGCCTCCACCATTCCCGAGAATGGAGAAAAGTTAGATACTGCCATTAGGTGCGGTGTGCGCTTCCATTGACTGTGATCATACACGTGAACAGCAATATTTGAAAGGCCACTCTTTTTCAGACTATGGTTATAAGATAAGGTCTTTTTAGAAAATAAGTGATAGATTTATCCAAAGCAATCCCTGCACCACAGTACAGACATTTAATTCCTGCACCAGTCGACCGGACGCCTCCCAGTGCCTGGCTCTGCAAACACCCTTGCATGGCATGTTAAAAAATAAGCCAAGCACATCAATGATCCACGCAGCTTGCGAATCAAAGCTCCTTTCAAATGTGAGGTCATCCATATATCCATGCCCAGGAAACTGGATGGCAACCGAACGTGTTGTCGTGTATTATGCCCGGGCTGACCTCACATTTAGTGCAGGAATTGAATGTCGGCACTGTATAAGCACGTGCCCTCATATACGAGTATAGGGTGATTGATCCCAAAAATTAAGTACATTTCATCTCCTGTGTATTTCTTATAACATGCAACTCATTGTACATAAATGCAATATAACTAACTTAATATTATACAAATATGGCACTTTGGTATCGTGCATTATCTATTTTTATTGCACTGTGAAAATTGATTTTATTATATGCCTACTGCTCATTCTCACCTGTGACCGGGAAGTGACAACATTTCTGGCTTCCAGTTTTCAAAATTCACATCTCCATAATTTATCTCCTTCAGATATGTACATATTGTCATGTGTTCGGTGTTTATTGCGTCCTTTGATAACAAAATATTTGTTGCATCATTATCATTTAACGCGTGATTCTTTTAGTATTTGGTTCCATTCTGTCAGCCTGATTTATTTATTGGAGCAGACATACTTCAAAAAATGGAAGGAAGACTGGGCTTATTGTAAAACATGTAGAATGAATGTGGGCTGATCACGACTTGATATTTTATCCAAAATAGGCCTAGGGTAAGTTCAAAAATTAAAAGCCTAATTCTTGCTGAAATAATTGATTTAGCTTCAGACGGTCAATTAGATAGTTCAGAGAATAATGAAAATGTAAATATTATTGACATGTTTTACCATGAACCTGACAGCTATGAGTCCGAAGGTTGGAAAGTAATGTTGCACCCCACGAGTATCCTACAAACGCGTTCAGATAATTATCTTAAAGGATAAGAGACAGATTAGTACCAAGAAATTATCTTTATTCATTGGTATTCTAACCTTGGACTATTTAAAAGAGTAAACACCTCCAATACGTATTTCAAGTAAATGATTCTCCAAATTGCTATTATTTTTATAATCTATATACGGGTTGGCTCAAATGCCGAGTGGTCCAGGAAATTATGAGTCGATGTGCGAGTGGGGATGTCCTGACGAAACCACGTTTTCTGATTCTCGTTCAATAGCAGACTATTTATGTTGTTTTCCCTCGGTGTAAACAGCAGGCAACTCTTGATATGCAAGGATTGACTGGAATATATATATATATATATATATATATATATATATATATATATATATATATATATATATATATATATATATATATATATATATATATATATATATATATATATATATATATATATATATATATATATATATATATATATATATATATATATATATATATATATATATATATATATGCTAATGTTTTATGAGCTTCACAAAATCAAAATGTAATGCCGCGTTGGAAATTTATTATTTACTAGCCTCGCCTCCTGGGCTTGGCATATTTTCTCAGTTCTATGTTACCAGAAAGTAATGCGACGATGAGTGTGTTTGATTTCCTGTATCCTCTATCGACTTGGACTTTATCGTGACATACACAGTACTCGCAATAGATTAACATCTCTATTGAAAAGAAGACTACAACTTTAGATTACACTTGGTATTATTTTCCTCAATGTTGCATAATCAGGGATACTGATCGTTAATAATAGATCAGATACGGTGTACACAATTGATATATTTCCTTGCTAAGGTGTAAACATAACAACTGCATCCATGCAATATCTTGTTTTTTCCTCTTTATTACTAAAAGCTTTGTATTTGCTAAGAGTAAGTGAACCAACTGTTATGTTGTAAAGCATTCGTATAATATATTATGCTAAGCTATTATAGTCTCATTTGTTCTTTCTCGTGCACTTCTATAAAGACAGACATATACATTCACGCAAACATATAGAGACATCTAAACACATTCATTCGAACATACATAAATACACACATACAAACATACATACATACATACATATATACATACTAACATACATACATACATACATACATATATACGCACAATCAGATTCGTCGGTATAATTCTTACCTCACAGGGTTTTCATCCTTTACATACATACATACATAAATACATACATTAATACATACATACATGTATACATACATACATACATACACACATGTCCACATACCAACCTACATAGAAATATACGTATGCATACAAACAAATATGAAAGATTACAAACATATACTACCGTATATATATATATATATATATATATATATATATATATATATATATATATATATATATATATATATATATATATATATATATATATATACTAGTATATATATATATATATATATATATATATATATATATATATATATATATATATATATATATATTTATATATATATATATAGAGAGAGAGAGATCATATGATGTTGAAAATCCACCCGACAATGGGATAAACATGACTCGATTGCTTTCATACAGATGTAGCTGTTTACGACAGTCATTGGGCCAAAAAGGCTGCGATATACAGGAAATTGACAGCAATGACAGTAGACAATAGCGGCAACGCCTCTAACATATACAATGGCTAATTAGCATTGTTTCCTCTTCTAGTTCCTTGTTCAAGTTCCTTGTTCTAGTTCATACACGTCCAGACGCATTGCATAAACATACACAATGGTCATACATTGCCATGCATTGCAACAAGTCAAATATTGGCCAATAATGTCATTCAAAAAGCTTTTCTTTCCACGCTTGAAATATGTTGAAATGCATGCATAACACAAAAGGATAATAAAGATTACCAATACTTCATGGACAACAGAAAACTGGTTACGCCCACCTCCAAACAAATCCCTTTAAATGGTGTCCAAATATATCTTTTGTTTTTCAAATATAGTAGTCAGACATCCCCACCCCCTAACAAGTAAGTTATAGCCAATCCACCCCACTCCCCCCCCCCCCCCAAATATTTTTATCTGTCAACCTCACGTAATCAACACCAACCCACCCCGTCCCCTCCATATATATATATATATATATATATATATATATATATATATATATATATATATATATATATATATATATATATATATATATATATATATATATATATATATATATATATATGCATACAGAAGCTGACGGGAAATGAAATTCAAAGGCTAAATGTTTAGCCACATACTGATTGTATACAACACCTTAGATGACCAAACACAAGTGGATTCGAAACCAGCCGGTCAACCTGAACAAGATGTGGTAAGAGCAAAAAGATTTAGTCTGGACATATGCATTTTAAAAACTCCCCGCCCATGACTTTCACCTTTTCGAAAGGGCAAATTATTGTAGAAAAATAACGTTTGACCGCAGATGACCAGACAACAAATAGCGGGGAAATGTCGACACTAGCACCAACGTCATACTGATACACTGCTAAAATGAATTACTGGTCTTTCCGTGGACCAATTTCAATGCGGTTTAAGTTGTTAGAACCGCCACAATTAATTCCACTTGCCTCAGTAGAATTTGTTGTGAAATGACGATTTTGCAACAGGTTGAAATCGTTATTTCATGCCATATTTTCGGTTAATCGCTACTTCTACTGTGTGGGTTATTGCACAAATATAAAGCTTATATCATGAAGTTCCCGATATGTTTTCGCGAAGAACAATTAAAGAATGACGTCACGGATATCAAGTTCGTAACTTTTTGACTGCATTGGAAGGGGAATGCTTACGGCGGATCTTGGATTTCACGGTAGGGGGTAGTACAATTAGGATCTTTCATTTGACCCTTAAGGGAAGTAATCCCAGACCATTTAAAGGATTGCTCCTTAAACGGAGGAGAGGGTCTATTTCAATTGGCAATATCTCTGGATCCAAATGGGCTATAAAGTTAAAATTTATATTTTTGGAAAGCTGGAATTCTCCTTCAGCTTCTTAGCTCATTGATCCTGTTGTAAAATTTGCCCATTGCTAACAATGACGATCTCGCGTGTTTGTACTGTTGTCAATAGTTGGCAATGGGCAAATTTTACCATGAGAACTAAAGAGCAAAAATCAACAGACAAACATTTGAGACAAAAGTATGTTTATACACGCGGTGCTTCAAAGAGGTTTGCCAAGTTTGGAAGGCAAAAAACGAACGAACCCCCCCCCCCCCCCCCTGGATCCGCCTATAAAGGCAGAAATATTGAGCTGCGCAAGCATTTAAAGCTTTGAAATTATGAAAATCATGAAATACGAATCTATGCGCACTCTTTCTTGCCATGCCAATATCATACAAAGAAAAGTAAAAATATTTAATAAAGCTGCCGCTCGGCCTTTGCGCTTTTTGGAAGCGCGAATTATTATAATAGCCGCCAATAGCCCATAATTGATGCTCTGCGCGGGCCCAGCTGATGGCGGACATTAGGTTTCTCTGTAATGCAATCGATACGAGAGCCCTGATTGGTCCTTGTTCCCACGTGACCTCGCGCTGATGGCAGATCTGTGACTCCTGGCATGAGTCCAGCTCTTCACTATAGCGCATATAGTAACTGGTCTCTCGCTACATCTCTTAATATTCAAGGATAAAAACTAACCGCTTCATATCAGAAATATCATCTTCTAGATTTGGGCATATTTAAAAACATTTACACACTCCTAGAACTAAGCAAGAGTCAGGCACGATCAGCCGAGATGTGGTATTACTTTCGCAAAGGGAAACATACCTGTCAACTCTACTGATTTCAGACCCCAAAATTGCTGACTACTGATTGAGGCACTCAGGTACAGAGGGGGCCGCACCTGCGTTACGTATTTCGCAGAAGAAGGGGTCTTTTTTTAAGACCTCCGCATGTCCGCGATTTTGTAAAAGATGGGTATTTTTTTGTACCCAAGTACGAAGTATGGGGGTCAAAATCTTACAATCCACGAAATATACGCGGCTCTGACGCCGAGTGACTCCCGAAGTGACTGGGCTTCCGAGTTTGCTGCCGCTAAACAAGCAGAGGATTATAAAATCTTAAGTTAAAATACGTGTTCCCGTTCATCCAATGTCAGTGTTTTGATAAAAGAAGGGGTGTTTATTTAGGGGAAAAAATCAGCGTTTTATTATAATAAGGATGCTTTTTTGGCCAGAAACCAGTGCTTTAGTGGTATTTTTTTGATTTTGATAACGAACGTATGCGCCCCCTAAATACCCAAGTGCCCCCCCCCCCCCTCCGGGAGCATCATCAGATAGCACCTTAAGAAAAATCTACAATGGCTGACAAGGAAAATTCACCACCTCGTAAAATTATTTTCTTTAAAAATAAACATAGATTTTTCATAATATGCTGAAAATCGAAGTAGTTGATCTTGAAAGTATACATACATAGTAGTATAAGTGTTGTTATGATATTTCCAGTCCAAAAGCTGTGTGTTTTTCATAACTGTGAATATATCATCATACTGCAAGTGTGATCTGCTACATAAAATAAGTCATTCCATTAACATATTTGAATGGTTATAAATTTGCCAACTCCTGTGAAATATAATAGCCCATTTCTAAGTTAAACTTATTACCTGACCCCTGGTGCAGGGTCTTAGCCGATATTTGGAAACAGGGAGTCCAAATAGAGGTTTCATAGACTTTTGCGTGTCCAAAGTGTGGTACAAAATACATACTACTAATAAAATAGACCCTATACCTTTACAGATTTTGCTTTTTTAGGCCAGATACTGCTTTGTGTGTCTTACAAAAGTGACACTACAGCTTCTTCATCTTCTATCTTCTAAGAAAAGTCATCTTCAGCAAATTCTGACCTAAACTTTTGGGTGTCCAAACTGTCAAAAAACAGTGTTCTGGATGTCCAAATGACACGCTGGACGCATAGGCGGCTAAGCCATTGCCCTGGTGGCCATGATTGGAACAAAACAAAACGCAGCGAAAGAAGTCCAATAGTGAACCATGTGAAATCTCCTGATTTTGAATGGTTGAATGTTTAGGTATGGAAACTATAAATAGATAAAACAAAAAGGATAAAAACAAACATCTCTATCTCAAGCTATTTGATCTGTTTACGATTATTGTATTTTTAAGGAAGGCCGGAATTTACACTGATATAAATGATCTATATCGTTCAATGTTAAGCATGAATTTTGCTGTTGATTGGAGTGCAGTGTTAAACATATCTGGAGTTAGTATGCGCCAAGGGCATACAGGTCTGTATTATCCTTCAAATCAGGATTTATGTGCTTATTTTTAGTTAACAACTTTCCCCATAGATGGCGCAAATGACTAAGTCTGCACAACTATTTGGTGATAATTTTGGTTGGTCGAGATATTTTGAAAATTTTACAAATATTGGTGTTATATGTAGTAATCTGATTGCGACTAATTTTAACTATATTTTGATAAATTCATAGCTACTTGCTGGTAAGCGTATCTCATTCAGTTTATACATTTGTATTAATTGGCCATTTTGTTAAGATGGGATCATGAATTAAATAATGTGGTATACATGTGGGTTAGTTTTTCTGCAAATGTATCAGTAATGCTTAAAGTCTGAGAAATGCCTATTTATGCTAAATAGATACAAAATGTTCATTTTTGTAATATTTTGATATCAAAGGGTAAGTGTATCAAGGGAAAGGGTATAATTATTCATATTTTGATTTAGATGAGTGTTACTTTGAACATTGAGCAAACCCCTTTACCCCTTTGAATGAAACCCTGGCTAAGGTAGGGGTAGGGTTGAATGTACACATACCCATTTTGCCATCTTAGTGGCCCCACCACTCCTATAGAGCACATGCAAAACAGCATGTAAGGGCCGAATACAAAAAACAAAGCATGATTTCCAATAGTGGACTGTTTATTGTTTATCATAAAGATATAACAGAAAATGCATCTAGATTATAGTTCTATCGTTACTCGTCATGCACTGGGAACTCTCATTAAAAATCCACTGCCAATCCAGCTTTATATACACACCCTGTCCAGTCGTCCCATCATTTTGGCAACAAATGACCCAAGGTCAAGCTCAAGTTTAGAGGTCAAGGTCATTCATGGCAATAGACAACCCATGCAGAAGCAGGTCATCTTATTTAGTTACCTCCACATCCCAGCAATGGACATTTTTATATTTCCATATGTCCACGCAAGTAAACTGATGATGTCGAACCAATTATGTCATCACTATTCTCTGTACTGGCACGGAAATAACTCTTTGTAACAGATCAAATGTTGACAAACAGCTTAGCCATCTTCCTCAATATCTACATGAAAATCAGAATAAAATAAGTGTATAAAAAGACAAAAGCAGGGATAAAAGCTTTTTAGGAAATGCGAGAATAATAAATAATTGGTGCCTATTGAGGAAACTGGAGAGAACCTGCTTATCTCACACTGTGCACATCATACCCATGCTGTCTGCCATGTATATATATATATATATATATATATATATATATATATATATATATATATATATATATATATATATATATATATATATATATATATATATACATATATATATATATTCTCCTGGAAGTATCTCATATAAATATAAAATATTCTCCTATAAGTGAAGACTGCCTGTCTTTAAAGACTATTTTTGAATCATGTCAGTGGTCAATCTTGAAAAGCCATATAGTACCTTTAACACTAAGGGAGCTAAACCCACAATGTGTATAGTATTGGATTTCTTCGCCAAATAACCAATCTTTCTGTGAAATAAACAGTTTGATTGTTTACTTGGTATCTTCATTTTCAACAGCCATTGAACATGGTTCGACAACTTTGAACAAAACTTTTCAGAGTAATATTGGAAAAAATATTAGGGATAGATCTGATTAAACCTGATAGGAAGAGAAGAACAGTTTATTTGCATAAATGTCAGACCATGTGTACACTAAAGATGTGGATGGGCTAACATAAGAAAATCCACCTCAATTTTTGCCATATTTCTTTTATGCCAAGACAAGGAATGAGTGTGTTTGTTTTAGGTTTATTGACATCTAAAATAGATATTTCTGTACAATATAAGAGGGAAACACTCAAAGACCCATGTGTTCTCCTGCACACAGGGAATATTTGATATTTCAGTTTTTTTGTATTTAACTAAAGAACCATTTTTATTGGAGAAGATAAAAGTAAATAAATCAGAAAAGCTCATCAAAATATAATAAAACACTCGTTCAGTTTTCATTTGTTTAACATTCAATATTTATTTCTATATAGTATTCATATCCATCAAAAGATTCAAATAAAACAAACATAAAAACATATTTATCAATTTTACAACAGATTCATTTTTTGATGAATCAGTATGGAGCTATTCCTGATGCTAAGACATGCAGGATATCTGACAGCAGTCCACCATCTGTACAGGGGAAAGTCTAAAAACATGCAAAACCATTTCTTTCTCGAAGTTCCCTTTTGGGATATTGTCTGGATCTATGATATTTGGAAACAAACCAAGATTCTAAAACTTCAGAGAAAATATTTTTGTTGTTTTATGATTAACTTTCCTTCTTAAGATAGTATTCATTCATTCATTTTTTTAGAAAGGAGATATCACCAAAAATTGTCAAAAAAATATCATTATTTGGCAAATGCGAGTTCATTTGCATTCTGATCAACAATATTCATTTGCATAATACTAAGTTTGAAATAATTTTTCACACAAAATTGAAGGTTCAGCTTACTGTCAAAAGATGTCAATGTGAATAATCTACCTTCGTATCTTTATAATAACCTCCTGCGATTTCGATTCTTTGGGTAGATTAAAACCTCTGATTTTATAAGTGCCTTAGCACAACTTATTGCGGTCAGGAAAAATCGCTATTGTTGCCATTAATTTTTAACTCTGTGAAACTTTCCAAAAAGATGAAATGAACTTATTGACTGCAACTTAACCAAATACGACAAGTTGCTAAAAACATTTTTGTCAGAATGAAGTTTCCTTACAAACTAAGTTAACTTGGACACAATAGGTATATAGCCGGCTCTTGATTTACGTGATGACAGGTATTAGAAACTGAAACAACGACAGGTACAATTCAGAAACTGATTCAGAAAATAGTATCAGACCTTCAGGTGCCAAGAAATGCCTTTTTACCAACGGAAGACAGAAAATGGGTCCGGATACACAATCAGAAAAAAAACCCAGTGCGTTCTTAACCCTTCTACATATCTTGTACACACATGTTCAGTCAACTCTGAAAAATATCTTCAAATAGAGCAATGTTTGAAAAGACATATGATGGAGTATGGTTCAACAAAAACAAATACAAATTTCAGGCAAACTTTTTTTTCCAAAATATTGCTCTATTTAAAGATTTTTCCAGATGCGTCAGACCACAGTTATTCCCAAGATGTGTATGGGTTAACCCTTCTAATGCTAAGGCTAATTTCATCCAAAGCACAAGAACAAAACTATTTTTGAAATCCATCTAAACCCTGTCATGTCGGTATTCATTTGAAAGCTCTTGCTGAGTACTCTCAGATGAGTACCCATATGCCAGGGTTTCGGTCATTTTTCATTATTTTTGAATCATTTTGTGCTGGCCAGATTAGCCACCAGCAGCATAATAAAGGGTTAAAAGATCCTTATCGCCATTGCATTTCTGGGTCCCCTCTCGTCACGATGCTCTGTTTTGATGCTCAGTTGAAGACTGGACACTCATGCATGGGTGTAGCCGTATTCTCTCCACAGTATTTTCACACGGCCTTCCCCATGTCGCTATGGATCACATGTACTGCTGGTAGCCCTCCGCACCAGTGAATATAACGTCCACCCAGATCCTCATAGCCTCCGGGGTCGGCGCAACCAGGTAGTACACCCGATCGTAGGTTTTCACACAAAATGTCAATTTGGGGTTGGGGCTTTTTACTGTCCGCAGGTGGTCAACATACACCTCTTCTATTGCTTGGAAATATATCCCCCCTCGCGGTTTGCTCTCGCTTTTGTCTGCGTAGTAAAGAAGCGATCGCTTCAGCCGGTCGAAAACAAACCAGCGTTTGTTCCAGTTCTTGAATTTGCTGCCCATTTTGTGTAGGTATCCGCGGCAGCTGCTCTGAGTGAGGATCAGCGCCTGACAGTCCTCCACGTTGTGGCCCGCTGTCTCTATGTGCTGCCGCAAGTCAAAGTCTTGGCTTTTGATTGGTAGGTATCTGGTCAATGGACGAGCCTGGGGATGAGAAAAGAAATCATAAATATCTCGCTCGTATATCATCATTGATATCTTAAGACAAGGAATAACTCCTAGCCTCTGTTCAAAGTGGTATTCTCAACTTGTATTTTAACAAGGCCTCCCCTACCACAACCTCTATTACTACTTCTACTATATTACAACTTGTATTTTAACGTGGCCACCCCTACTACAACCTCTATTATTACTTCTACTCTGCTACTGATACTACTACTATCACTACTTCTTTTACTACTACTACCTATATTTCTACTACTACTACTACTACAATACTACTACTATTACTACTACTACTACTACTACTACTACTACTACTACTACTACTACTACTACTACTACTACTACATTTACAACTGAAAGCAGAATGGCATGTTGTTGTGAGTTACCTGTTGTTTCTGTTTCTCTCTCATCTTGATCTCCTGCTCGACCAGCTGCTGTCGGTGCGCCGTTTCCTCGTGTAGGCGGCGCTCCAGGTCCTCACGCTTCTGCCGCTCCATCTGCAGAGCCATCATCTCCGCCTCTCGCAGCCGCACCTGAGAAAACACAACAAAATCTTGATTAGCAACGATATACAGACAACTGTAGCTTGATGTTTCCAAGCCTAGAATATAGGCTGTATTAACCCTTCCAATGCTGAGACTACTTTTGTCCGAAGCACAAGGACACAAAGATTTTTGAAAACCAACTTAACCCTGTCATGTTGGTATTCGTTGGATAGCTGTCAGGGAGTACCCATACACCAGGGTTTCAGTCATTCTTCCAGGTTTTTTTGCATCATTGTTTATTGGCTAAATAAGCATCAAGAACATCTTCATTAGCATCGGCATAACTTTAAGACAACTGCAGTGTGACGTTTCCAAGCCTAGTATCTAGGCTGTATTGACCTTAATTCACTTCAATTACTATTGTCCTGAAATAAAAATTAATCCTCTTTTCTTTTTCTGCTCACTATGTATTTCTAGAATTTCTACCATGCTGCCTGTGCCCTGTATTTTCAAAATGAAGTAATTACCCTTAGTATCCTATTCCTGATGTACGGTGAAAGCACATACCTGATTTTATTCATTATACATAATAAAATATTATTCTATGATAAAAATGCACATCTTAAAAAATCTCCCAAGTGAAATCATTAATAGCTAGAAATTTAATAGAGAATATTGGACATTCAGAACAGAAAACAAATATCTGGTGAAATGATAAACTGGCATTCTCTGGTTTATGACATTCCATAGTGGCATTCCCTATTCATGATAGTGAAGTAGGAAGAGCATAGTGAATGTCTACTTAACAGATAGAAGAATAGGGCTGTGAAAATATTAGCTTAACCCACTCATGCCTAGGATCCTCTTGATAAGTGGCACCTAGATCTATGATACCTTTGAAAATAACTTTCAAGAGAAGTATCAATTCTCAATATATTTGAAAGAGATAAGTTGGTTGAGTTCAAATTTAACTTTTTTCCTTCAAATATTTCTCAGAATGAACCCAAAGTTTAAGAGATATCATCAAAACAATTCTAGCGGCTACAGACAGGAATAAGTCAATAGGCAGACAGAAAGATCCTGGTGCACAGGAGAGCACTCTGATGGAAAGTTTGAGATACCAGACAGAAAAAAGGCTTCCCATAAGTACAGTCATAGAATATTGGATGGGTTACTTCACTATCTGCATACACATGTAGTAATAGCATTTATACCTGACTGCATCATACCTCATCCGGCCCACCTGAATGGAGGTCACGGTAGCTAGACAATCAAAAGAGGCCTATGCTTACCAGGACAGAAGTGACAGTGCTTTTGTGTGAAACTGACCCACTGCATATAAAAGCTAACATCTAACAAACATGTGACACAGTGAGAGTCAAGGGAGCTTACAACATCCAATGGAAATAGCCAAAATAAGTATAAGTGAAAATGAAGAAAGAAATTTTAAAATGACACTTATATCCACCTATGATTTATATAATAAGCAATACAGTGAAGATCACTATCTATCAGTATGTGTGTGTATATATTTGTATGTGTAAATACCTCATACTCCTCCAGATAGTCACATATCTCATTGTATGACTTATCCATGTCCAGATCAGCATACAGCTCTAGCATGTCTAGGTAAGACATCTTGCTCTACTCTATGGTATGACTTAACTTGGCACTCTGATAGGTAGCTAGGTCTACACCTGTGCCTGTATATGCTCAAGTCAAGTCCCTGTGTATCTGACAGGTAGTCAGAGAGAAATGTGCCTCCTACTTGACTGTCTTCCCATTTTATACCTGTCCCAGCATCATCATCAAAAGCAGAGTTCTAATCATGCTGATGACACAGGTGAGCTTTAATCAAAATGCCACACCTTCAGATGCTTTAACAGGACCCTTAATCAAGAAGTGGGTAGCATCAAAGAAAATACCTTACAAGCCTGCTTGTGCCTCTTTCAAGGTACCTGTTTAATTAATAAATTGTTCTTGATATTAGCCCATCAGGATCAAAAAGGGTGCCTTTGCATCTCTAGATCATCAGATAGATGTAGAGATAAGATATCTAGGGATCATCCCAGTACAGTAGGAAGTGACTACCCTTGATTGATTACCATGATGCTGTAAGCTACCTGAATCAAGTGCAATAAGCATCCCCTGCCCTCCATGGTGTCCCTATCCTTCAATGGGCAATAATTGCCATTAGAGTATCAGAATGGGTAAGATATGTGGGCATTGTCCAAATACAGAAGGAAGTGACTACTGTTTACCTGCAATCACTTAACCTTGTGATCACTAGCTACCTGGATTAATCAACTAATCAAGATCAAAAGAAGTTTCTTCACACTTCTAGATCACCAGAAAGATATGATATACAGGTATCATCACATCACATAGGAAGTAGCTATTGTTTTAGCAGTAATAATTTACCTGTGTGGTAATCAGCTACCTAGATTTATTATAATTTAGCACCATCTACTGTGTTCAGTTGGCGCATTTCGATTTTGTGTGTGATTTTAGCCAACCCCCCAATAAAGGGAAAGACCTTTTCACATCACTTAGATGGGTTTGTATCTACCTGTGCTTTCCTGCATGGTCAGTCACAAACTACTCTAACAACAATACCGTATCACTGATTGTACTTTTTTGTGTGTGTTTTGTTGGTTCACCACAGCAGGGAGGAGGTCATCCCTAATTACACTTTAAACAGAAGATAAGCCAGATTAACAGCACTTATCCTAATGTTAATGGTAGATCAAAGCTTTGCTAACTTTTAATCTCCCTGACCCACTATGAGCCTTCAAGGCTGACCAGATTCTATTTTGTATGGCATATTTCAATGACTATTGATTTAAATGGTATAAAATATTTGAAGAACTTTATGATTTTACTTGGTCCATTATACGCCTTTATGGTTGGCCAGATTTTTTACTTTGCTACCCTGTATTTATAAGTGATGATTGCATTAATCTGGATCGGACAATTAACTATTCATTAACAGCTAATCCCATGGATATCAGCCTTTGCAGGGGTAAAAGCCACTCTTTCTTAATTATTTCAGAATATAATTCCTTACACCACTTCAAAGCTTTTCCCACTACTACACTATCAGAGATGATACAAGTAAATAAAATTTCTCCCATATATATAAATATATATATATATATATATATATATATATATATATATATATATATATATATATATATATATATATATATATATATATATATATATATATATATATATATATATATATATATATATATATATATATATATATATATATACATATATATATATATACATATATATATATATATATATATATATATATATATATATATATATATATATAGTTTTTGCGATATGATAGAATATTTATCTTTTCTTTACAATAAAATATCTCAATATTTCTGATGATATGCCTGCCTCCTAAGGACCTAATTGGGTTATATTTAGAAATGTCAGCTTCAGAGATATCACTTATACATAATGAAGTACATTTCAACAGATCTTCAACAATATGATACTTTCTCCCATTTAATATTGATGCTTAGTTTATAATCGAGTAATATTGCTAATCCCTGCATTCTGCATTTCTAGTCAATCAAAACCATTCAGCATTATCCAGTTAAGTAAATAACAACATACATTTCTTAGAAACATGCACATTCCTTCCTTCAGTATAACTCTGACATCCACGGTGTGACCACCAGTGCACAATTATGCGCAAATTTACATACAACAGACTGACATACACAAACAGGCAAAACAGGCAATCAAAAAATAACAAACATTTGACAACTAACAAACAGACACATACATTATAAGCTACATGTAAGTCCATATCTACATATTTTAGAGATGAGATTTACTGAGCCCATCCATTCATTGAATTAAGCAGCCGAAAAGAGTCTCACTAATATGGAGATATCTTACTGAGGAAAAATATCTTGTGGAAAATATTTGAAAAAGAAATGGTGATCAGAACCTAAGAAACATCTATCATTCAAATTGTTTGGACATATGTAGTTCATTCCATATATATATATATATATATATATATATATATATATATATATATATATATATATATATATATATATATATATATATATATATATATATATATATATATATATAGATATATATATATATAGATAGATAGATATATAGATATATAGATATATATAGATATATATAGATATATATATATACATATGTATATATCATTTAAGTTATACCTAAATAATATAAATTGAAATATCAAGGTCGTTTCTGTTTCAAATAATTCACAATCTTCAGGAAGATATCCTCAAAATAGTCCCATTTTTTTGGTTTAGTCTTGGTACGAATGGGATGAATCTTTTGTCTGAGGCGATACCCTTTTTGAACAGAAATATGCAGTTTAGGTTAAGGCATAATCAAGTAAATAACAGTCCTACTATCAATATTACATTTTAGTTATTAGTTTATAAATGCAAAGAAGTTTTTATGCCATTGCAAAAGGGACTATAGTATTAGCAAGGCAAGATTTCTTCAATATCATTCAATAAGTAAAAAGCACATGAATACAGTAAGGATGAAATTCTTATCATAAAAATATAATTTTTGTAAGAACTAGAAAGACAGACCTTAACATAAGGAAAGTTGGAAAAGATATATAACACAATTCTTTAATTATAATACATCTTTAATTTCAACTTCTGAAATCATGAGAGAAGTTAAGATTCAAAAACTCAAGTAATATGGATTTATTCTAGGCATATTTGGTTTACAAATTTGAAATAAAAACGGGATACTTAGTTTATAAATTAGACATATACTCAACATTCCAGTAAATTTGATTCATTTTCAGGGACATTTGGTTCATATATTAGAAATATACTCCATATACAAGTAAAATGGGTTCATTTTAGGGATATATGGTTTATAAATGATAGATAGACTCAAAAGAGTGGGGAAAATATCACAAAATTCAACAAAATTCCACACCAAACTTGGATCAGGAATTTTCAGTGAACTTTCACAAGCAATAGGCCATACGCTGGGTAGCAGGTCTTTCAGTGGGCGATAACAACTTAATGCCAGACACTAGTGGCCAAAGGGACAAAACACCAAAATCCAAAGGCAAACTTCTCTCCAGAAATCCACACTTGAAATTTCAAATCAGGTGAAGATTAACACTGCCATCTATTGAGTGGGTGAGGAGTTACTAAGTAAAAACAGGGTCAGGGAATAAAGCTGGGAAATATATAAACATAACTGTGGAACCTAAATGTATTAACTTATACATCCTAACAAGTAAAACATCCCGTTCTCAGATTTTAACCTTTTTTTCTGACTGTACAAAAAATAAGCTACCTTTTTGGAATAAATTGTGAGCTATCATACACTAGACACCAACGTAAGTTTAATACATTATTTGTGGCAGGTAATTCAAGATATACAGATTCCACTGTAACATGTACAACAGGGACGGATTCTGGATTCTTTAAAGGGGGATACTTTCCTGTAGGAGGGGGGCTTCTTTTTAAATAAGAAGTAGAACAACCACGTTGGGTTTCAGCAAAACTAAATATATTCTTAGCAAACAAATCAACATTTTGAACTTTTTAGGTTTTTTAACACTTTGTATCCACAACTGCGAATACATTGAACACATACAACACTGAATGCTCGGTACGAAGCTACATCAAGACAGACAGAAACAATGACTACAATAGGAAGACAATATGCAAACTTAGAGACGGGGCATGAGAGGCCAACAAAAGTTAAAAGAAAAAGTTAAGGTAAAACAAATCTGAATGAACAACTCATGCACGTGAATTGAAATTCAGAGAGAGGCTTACACGACGCGACATCATTGCCTGCATATACATATGCTGCTGCCTGATCTGGAAAGCAAGGAGATTGTGGTTACTATGGAGACCAGTTGCCATAGCAACACAAATAGTTGCCAAAGTATTTTTGAGCAGCCTCAACAGAGAAGCATTCTACAACTGAAAGAAAATCTAAGAATGCTTTTTTTTCTGTTATGTCAAGAAAGGAGCTTGGGTTATTCGGAACGCAGTCTTGGTTGCCATGGAAACACACCACATTCTCAAATCTGCTATCTGCATGGCCATATAAGCTTGGTCAAGAAAAGGAGCAGTCAAAGTATCAACAGATAAAGCCATAAAGATTGCAAACTATTAGTTTAGGGCATCAGCAAACTGGGGAAAACAAATACAATATAATGCTCGAAAATATGTTTTGTTTTTGTAAGGCTTAACACTAATATATCATCGTTGATTCACTTAAAGTCCTGTTAAAAATGGGGTTGTTAGCAATATCCAAAATTAAAATGCTATAACTATAAAATAAGGCTATTAAACAAGCACAGACTTAAAACCTGGCTAAATATAGAGATATCATACACTCTCCAAGATTTTAGGACTACCCATAATCATACTCAAATCTACAGTTAGCATTAGTTATAAATGTTTGATTTGACATCATAGGTTCGGGTATAACTAATAGGAGGCCGATTTTTATTTCAATAATTGCTGAATATCGATTGTGGTTCTTAAACAAAGCTAGCCATTCTTGGTTTTCACAATGCAATAGATAACAAAACTTTCACTATATTGTGGTTTCTAACTGAATCACCGGTTTCTGTATAGCTAAGAACAATAAAAAGCCAAAGAATGTATTGTACTTCACATTTAATTGTTTACGAAAGTTGCATCAGATTTTATTATTACATAAAGAAAATATTTGATAGACCACCGAAATGTGTCTGTAATTGAAGAGTACTTAAAGGATTTGGCCTGCCACAGGTTTGAAGCTTCAGCTGCATGCTAATTTGACAATTGGAAACCCCTGAAGGTATAGATTGTTCATTTAGGATATATCAACTTTGTGACCTATGACTGAGTTAACCCTTTCAATGCTGAGGCTACTTTCACCCAAAGCACAAGGATGCAAAGATTTTTGAAAAACATCTCAACCCTGTCATGTTGGTATTCATTGGATAGCTCTTGCTGAGTACCCATGTGCCAGGGTTTCAGTCATTTTTCAGTTGTTTTTTTTGCATCATTTCGTATTGGCAAATTAGCCACCAGCAGCATAAGGGTTAAAGGAATGATGTACTTGAAGACATATTCTGTGCTACTTATCTTTAAAACATCCATTCTTAAACATGTCTCAGCCAAAAAAATATATATATTTGCCAAGCACACTATAAGAGAACATTTCTAGCCCAGCGTACTAGAATATAAAGGTGTGAGACTTGAGTTTAACTGGTGATTAGTATAGAACAAAGCCTGGGAATCCATACATCCATAGGAAAACCTTAAATGCTTACACGCCGTGAGGTCACAGTCTGAAGGAAGGAATGGTGCGACCAGATCTGGAATTGAAAACCCTAGCATGATCAGGGATCCATTTAAATTAAGGGTCCTATGGTGTTCAACTTCGCCTTACCATTCAGAGGTCTAGCTCTCAGGGTACTCTTGTACCATTGGAAATGAATTTGGAATCAACCACAAATTTGCGAAATATTTGAAGTCGAGTTAAATGCATCAACAATGACTCTTTTAATCCTTTCAATGCTGAGACTACTTCATCTAAGGCACAGGAACTCAAAAAACTTTGAAATGATCTACATCCTGTCATTTTAGTATTCATCGGAAGGCTTTCATTGAGTACTAATACATGAGTACCCATTTGCCTGAGTTTCAGTCATTTTTCAGTTTTTTTCACATTATTTTGTATTGATCATGACCAAATGAGCCACCAGCAGCTAAAGGGTTAAATATTCGCCAAAGTTTTGCTTTGAAGGTTAATGAATCAGAGTCTCCCATGATCAGATAGATGGAAACTGCTTTATAAAGCACTAGGCATGGTCCATAAATGATAAATTCCTTGATCCTAATTGGATCTTCAGAAGCATCTCACCAATTTGAAAATATCTCTTTTTTATCTGGGCCAACTCAGGGATGAATGAGGTATTTGTACAAAAAGATATGTCACGCCACCACCTCGACATACATAAGACAAGAAGCCTACAGACAACAGGAGAACAACTGTACTCACTCTTGACAATATGACAACACCAGATACAGAGGTCACAGAATCTTTCAGCATCACGCTTGACACTAGATTTTATATATATACCCATTCACGCCTGTAGTGCCTTAACCTTTCCAACACTAAGGCTACTTTCATCCAAAGAACAAGGACGCTAAGATTTCTGAAAACCATCTAAACCCTGTAATGTTGGTATTCATTGGATAGCTTTCTCTTAGTACTCTCAGATGAGTACCCATATGCCAGGGTTCCAGTCATTTTTAAGTTTTTTTTCATCATTTTGTATTGGTGAAATCAGCCAACAGCAGCATAAGGACTAAGATGTCCTGGCTGTATAGGGAATATCTTTTTACTCATCAGGGAAATTTTATGAAAATATTTGAATAAGATATGGGGCTGAGAAACCAGCCACCAACTCTCCTTAAAAATGTTTAGAATCTAATGCTTTGTTCCTAACCCTTCCAATGCTGAGGCTACTATCATCCAAAGCACAATGATGCTAAGGTTTTTGGAAACCATCTAAACCCTGTCATGTTGGTACTCTCACTGAGCACTCTCAGATGGGTACCCATTTGCTAGGGTTTCGATCATTTTTTAAGCTTTTTTGCCTACCCATTTTGCATTGTAAAATTAGCAACCAGCAGCATAAGGGTTAAGATTTATTTTCGGAAGTACATGTATCTTAGGTCCAGACAACACTTGTCATTGATATCTACATGCATGAAAGGGTTATGTTAGCAGAATACAGAACAGCACTCAGTCCAGAACTCCTCACAAAGAGCCAATTTGTTCACACATACTGTCGACACCAGACAAGGCATGTAACAGAACCGTCAGACATCCAGCATCACGTAGCACGACTGGTGGAAATATTGCTTACAGAATGACACACAACTAGGCATGGACCGAAGGGCTTGGCAGGGGGGAGGGGGTCAATAAGGCCCTCAATTGATAAAATTATAACTACAAATGAAAATATATAAGGTAATCACGATCTTATAGGGTCTTAAATATACACTTAAATTTCAAGATAGGGGCCCGAAAAGGTATTTTGATAAAAATTAGTGGTCAAAAACTGGATTTCTGGTTATCATATATAAATTTTCGGGCCCCTAGTCTGATAAATAGGGGCCCACAGCAAAATCTAGGGGCATATGCCCCTGGGCCCCTCGGAAAGTTGAACCCTAGCTGTCTTATCAGTAAGACAAGCAATATCCTAATTTTCTGTCAGCATGTATGTACACTAGGTCCCTAGTCCCTCCCCTCTGATCTGGCCAACCTCTTCTTCTTTCTGCAGTGTACTTGTCAACCCTCACTTTACTAGGGGCTCTGTGTGGTGTAGTACCAGCAATCGCCCATAGATGGCACCATATGGTCCTCCTATTCCCTCATAATGGTTACAAACTGAGCCTCTACTTGTTTTTGTAAGATAAATGATAACTGATTTGGCCAAGCTGGACAACATGACCACTAGGTATGTATATATACTACACCATATCATTTTCAACATGTCAGTAATTGTCTAGCATTCATCTTAAGTGTCAACAGTGAATATGAAACATAAATGGACTGTCCATGACCACCTGTAAAACTCCTATTCTAGTAGAAGAAGAGCAAGAGGGACTTTACCTACTGTGGAGATCAGCGCTGAGTCTGCGACATGTGCTGTATGTGAGTTTATAGTCCTGAACAAGAACGGCCGCTGAGAGAAGTGACGAAAGAGGGACGTATAGAGGCTTTTACAGGAGGAGCACCTCCGGGTGTGTATCGACTTCACAATTATTGGAAATCTATAGAGTAATTCATTCTCCCACACAATCTAATTTCCTTCCCGCTCCGCACACTATGTCCACTGTGCAGCCTCAGAATTCTCAGAATCCGTAATGGAGCTTTAGCGAACAAAGCTCATCAGTGCTCGGCCAAGTGCACTACTCTTTCAATCATGATTATCATCAGTCTTTTTTGAGCATCACATCAACCTAACTCATTTATTCTTGGTGTTTCCCTTATCCCATTAATGATCTAAAGAGTTCCTCCAGAAATGCTTGTCTGGATCTTTCCAGAATTATTGGCTGATCAAAAAGTATTTGAAAGGGTCAATCGAGAAGTAGCACATCATTGCTGAGGCCCTGCGAGGAGAACTATCACATTATCTGAGTCTTAGGTTCAACCTGCACCAGCCTTGTAAACAGAGCTCTATATCAACTTAGATCATGATCTGCCTCAAGAAGGATGGATTTGTGGTAAAATTGGAAGTTAGGTTTTTTGCCACTTTTTCTGCCATATTTCTGCGAAGTCGTGACTAGCCAGTTGTAACTGGTGTAGGAAATCGTAGTATCCGCAGAAAACCACCACCTAACCCCAAGTCACTGGCCACTCTCTCACATGCCTCAGCCCAGATTCTAATCCAGGCAGTGGTGAGAGACTGCTAGCAGTCAGACTGGCAACACATTAGACCACAGGGCCACTAGGGCTGGCCCTGGATTTATGGTGGAAGGGGCAGCCTGGTGCGTAATCTAAGCTCAGCAAAATCAACTTATCCAGCTTGTGAACACGGTCAGCTGTTCATATACATGGCTGCCCATGTACCCCTTACAAAATGGTGCTTATAATACTACATACTTCTAAGACTTTCTAAGGGAAATCCCAGGATATCTCTGTTACATTTTTGGTAATCCACAAATCTACAGCGCAAGGCAGATGAGTTCTAAAGTAAAGGCAGTAGTATCAATGAGTATGGCTAGATTAAAACCTTACTACACTTATATAAATGTTTAATTTCATGAGGCACACAAAAAGGATTTTAAATCAATTATAAACTACCGAATGCATGCTCATTCAGAGGGGATGAGAGGAAGTAAAGATAAAGGTAAAAAAGACATGTCCTTGACTCTACAACTCTTCATTTCATCAAGTAATCTAGACTTGCAGAGGCATATGATGAATATGAGCACGATTATATGAGCTTTATGAATAAAGATTACTTCTGCAAGTAAGGTAGATTTTTAGAGAGAAGAAATAAACATGAGCATACATGAACTATCATCTCTATGAACTATAAATTGCTTCTAAAAATACTTTTCTAAATTTTCTCCTAGAAGAAAGAAATCTCGAAATTAGGGACGTAATGAACAAAAGTCTATAATAACATGATGAAAATAAAATATAGACCACTTCTAGAAATAATCTAGAACTATAAAGGCCATGAAATAACATGAATCTATGATAATATGATGTGAATCGTAAGCATGGCCATGGCAACAGAATTATCATATTAAATGTGAGTGACATATTAACCTCCTTTCTTGACCGCATAGCAGTAGGTCAAATCAGAAATGAATCCACTGAATGTATGATACTCATTTCCTTTGTGCCTGTTATGGATTTTAGCTGTGTGTATAAACTATAATCTTGTCAGCAAATATCAAGTGCTTGAAACCCACCTTATTTTGCCCCTGCCGGCGCCGACGCTTAAACAGGACAGAATGCAAACACATGATTTGAGTCCACAGTAGAGTTCAAATAGAAATGGTTTAATCAAGGTAGTTCAGCTGTTTCACAGTCTTTTTTTCAGGTATAGGCAAGCAGTGTAACACTGATCCACCAATTGTTTGTATTTGTGAAAATGCTCCGTTAGTGCATCAAACGAGAGATAGGGGTCAGCACTTGCATCAAGCAATAACCATGTTTGAAGTCATTTATATCTCTTTCAAATACTATCCTATTAGTATGTAGATGTAGCAGCCAACACTGACAATCAAAGTAAGTTAAATTGTTACTCCGTTTCTCTTATAATCCTTCAGGTGTGTGGTGCATATACCTTTGAGTAACACGCAATTCCTTCACATTTGAGGAGAGAAGAAGTTCTAATAACTGCTGCCGAAGAGAATACTTGTGTGTCCTTAGGTTGGTGTTTTTTCCTTAGAGCGGTCAGTCTTTACCTGGTCAAACATCCACCAGGAAATGCAATTGAAAAATGTTTTCAGGTCAACTATTTCCAAACAGTACTTTCATAATTCCAGAAAGTATCAAAATGCCAGGTCGATAATGATACTGTTCTTTGAAGCAAAACTATAATCAAGAATACAGATCGCTTCCTGTGTAAATCTTCACTTCTGAGAAGTTATATTAGGTCCATATGCAGAATTGCCTGAAATTGTCGTAAACATTCTCTGAACATGACCCCAGTTCAAGAAATCTACACTGTCAATGCTGAAACCATCATCTTCCTTCTACTCCGTAAAAAGATGGACTGAAAATTCCTCGCTGATAGTCCCCGCATGTGCAGCACTAAACAAGTGCCAATGAAACTGATGCTCAAAATCCCAGCCTGCGTTATCTTTACAATCCCAGAGTGAGTAAGTCCTCCTTGAGTGTTGCAGTGTTTCCACAGCAGCCAGAAGTGCTGACTATTTGTAAGTAATCCCTAAGAGGCGCTGGGATGCTATGGCTGTATCATGTACTAGCCTGGGAGCCGTGATTCAACAGCGTCTTTTTGTGCTGAAGACTCTGTTGTCCAATGAGGGGTAGGACCCTCAGGGGTGTAAATAATAGAGACAAATGGATCAGTTAATTGTACACTCAGTCGCTGACTCAATCCAATATTCTCATGCTTGCTGACTCACAATAGGCAAAATCATTGCTGCATCTTTGCCTGTTGAAACTGAGTCGAAAAAGCCAATATTGGTCCAATGTGTTGAGTGCTTACAGGGAAAGTCCCATGTACTTTTATTTTGAGTTTGAGTATTTAAGTGTAGACGTTTTTGATGAAAAAATAATGCTCTTTTTTGATTAAGTTTCAATTGTAATTTTTGAAAGTTTCGATGTTTTTTTTAAAGTACAAAAGGCAACCAAGTCAAGTTCTGTCAGTGTTTCTAAGGGAGCCATACATTCATTGTTGCTGGTCGTACTGTTGACACCAATTCCTATCCTTACATTACTGATTCTAGCAGTTGTTTATCTGAAAGCCTCAGGACGAAGTGTTTTTAAACACATCTGTCATTCATGACACTCTCTGGCACCCTTTATGAAAAACCTCAAATGTTTGTTCAACAAACTACAGTGTTCTTTTGTTTTCTTGCCTTTCTGAGTGAAGACAGGATGTGAACTCCTTCACCTTGGCTATAGTTATCATAAACTACAAAGAATTGGAAAGTCTTGAGTCTCACAGAATTGTGAGCAACTTCACTGGCTAGAAGGGGGTCAAATCCAAGAGCCTGCTTGTCAGGAGTGGTCTGTATAGGACCAGCGTCAACTCTCCACCAATAGGATGCAGGCAACTAAGTCAATTTTGTTTGCATTCCACGAAAGTTGAACTCTTTTATGTTTTTTACACTCAAATTCTAGAGAGCTTCTTTTCCTTACACACCAGATCTAACAAATACACAGGAGAAAATCCAAGAAGAAAATATTCACTGTGCATTTCCAATTTGCTTTCTATCCATCGGTATGAACAACTATTGATGACGGTATCCACTTGGACACTTAGCTAAAGTATTAGACCACTGAGAGAGGTCTATTGAAACTGCCGACTGATTTTCTTCACTCTTCTTTGCTTGTGAAGTTGATATGCCAGAAAACCTATCTGCAAGTGTCTGACAACAGAGCCTTTCTGGACTCAGCGGGCAGCATAGAAGACATTCCTTGGTAGTTCATATGGGTAGTGAATCCTTGTGTCTGAATGTGTCTCTGTTCACTTATTGCATGTATAGGTTTAGCAGACCTGTGAAAGGCACGCTACATAACCGTGAGTGCATGCTCTATAGCAGGAGCAGTTATTTACTACACACACTGCAGAACTGTGAACCTTTCCCTGTGGGAACTGTAAGGCACCTGCATACAAGCCAGACAGGGGTATACCTATCAGTCCCTCAGTGTGGTACACTGTACATGTTCAAAGTCTGTGAAAACTGTGATAAACCGCTTTACGAGGCACTAGATATAGTCCATAAATGAAAATAAAATCCTGATGATCCTGTGGATGATTTGAGAGCTTCAGTCTGATCAGATATGAGGAAATTTGTATAAACTGCCTTCAAAACCACCAGGTATGGTCCATAAATGATAATATCCTTGATCCAGTGGATGATTTGAGCTTCAGACAGATCAGATATGAGAAAACGTGTGTAACTTGCTTTCTAAAGCATTCATAAATGATAGAATCCTTGATGCTGTAGATGATTTGAGCTTCAGTATGATCAGATTTGCTGGTGTGAATTTTGCTGTTGAATTCGCTCAGTACAATGCATTGTGTAGAGATGCATTCATATAGACTCCTCCCCGCTGTGGCTTCTTGTCAAAACCTCTTTGTACAGTACATGGCAGCAAGCTTCTTTCATAGTAGGTACATCCATACAAAAACTGCTGTGGTGAAAATAGCGTGGTGGTAGGGTTCGGGTATGTGCCTAGGTGAGGCAGGCCAACCTGACCCTGTGGAGAACTGCCGTCAAATCAGAGAGCGAGAGAGATGCTACATATTTCTGTCCATACCTCCTGCCACTGGACTCGACTCGGGTGTTGAAGGAAAGTTATGAGTCATGACCACTTCATCTATCTCTAAGCTGAGGGATATCACTATTGCCATACAAATTTGTGAGGTGAGAAAGTCAATTAAGGAAAAATCAGCCGGGGCCTGTCACTTATCAATGCAGTGGCAGGAATGACTTGTCTGTGGCAGACCAACTTATACATGTTCCGCGAAGACTCATAAATTATGGGGGCCAGGTCATGTGGATATTGAAGTGATTCATATGGGCACCTATGTTACAAAATGAACATTTAATTTGATTTGCATAAATCCATATTCATTTCTGGCAGTGCATTGATCCATAGGAGGATTTCTATATTTGCATTCTGTATGTTTAATGCACAACAATAAGATTATAAAGTATTACTGCAAGCCCAGAGCGGACTCAGAACAGTTAAATGTAAAGTGAACCTTGTAACTTATATTTAACTCATACCTAGAGAATATACATGGTCTGAAATTGTTTATCAAAAATCATACAATAGAGTAATATTTTTGAGGAATTAAACAGGCATTGTCAAACCAAGCAGTAATGACAACTTCCCATCAAATATTTCTCAAAAACAACTTCCCATCAAATATTTCTCAAAAAATCACTTTAAAATGATGATATTTCCATATTCGTCAGACTTTGAGTGTCATTGGGTTAATGTTTTGGTTGAGCTCAAGCAGTAGGAAGGTGGTAATGAGGCTGATAATGGGTGTATCACGGAAACTCAGGGGATCATATTGTCTCAGACAAGCTTCAATCAAATTCCATACTAATTAGTAGGGATTCCAGGGAGGTCATCTGGGCTGTGCTAAGCCTCTGTATAAATATCTCCCTTTGTCTCCAACTTGGAGAGCTTCCTTCACTGAATAAAAATATCATGTTGGTGCCAGCATAGATGGTACGCAGTCAGAGATTAGAAAGTTCAGTATTCCCCATTTTGTAAGCATCACTAATTGCAAAGGATTTGATCACAGAGCCTGCTTGTGGCCATAGCTCAAGAGAGGACATGTGTCGGCTATTAGCAAATGAAGGTGTAGGCAGCCGGTTGACACAGTCTTTGTGTTCTGAAAGGTGGAGATCTCTTAGTGTGGCTGGTCTACTTGTAAGAATTTTGGTAAGTTTCTTATCTAAGTCTTCAATACAAAACAATGGCATTCTTTATCCAGTATATCAATGGGAATTCATTATCTACTCCAAAGTATTATCAAACTCATGTGCCCCTTTGGGTAATAAGGAGAAAATCTATGAATGGGTTTATATATATCAATTCCTAAGCTTGTACTAGAAAAAAAAGTGCATAGAAAGATATGTCAAACTTACTGTAGATCAAAACCTTATGAATAAGATATGTATTGGTTGCTTTAGGAAATGGGGTTCATTTAAAAGCACATTTGTTTATGATTACTGGAACTATTTTCATTTAGGTGCTGATAACCTGCGCATACTGAGTCGCTTCTCGGCCAGCTCCAGTGCACTTTACATAGGAATGACCATTTGTCAGAATAAACAGCCAATTAAATTTCATTACTTTGACGTGAGTCATGCTGAGTGATGGTCAATGTCAAAGCCATCATGGTATCTGCACAAAGGATGATATACATGTTCCTGTTAACAAGATGACCACCAGGCAGTGGATATCAAATAGATAGAGCCAGAGGAGAGGCAAATGATTTCATTCCCTCAGGGGTGTCCAAATGTTTCAGTCCCTGAGCACAGTCAATAAGTTCTGGAGCACAGCGATTTTTGGTGACCGTGGTTTGATAATAGCTAGAGTTATTAATATTGTCATGGTGGCACTACCATACTATCCATTATTTCAGTAGTTGCGACCAAGACCAATCAACAGACAGTCTTACTAAATGGAGTTCACTGGTTTTTAAATACAAAAGAATGCTTACTGTGAAATATCTGATAGGCCCAATATCATGTTTTGTGAAAATTCCCAGTTAAACTGTGCTTAAAGTTTTTGGTTTGTCGCACGCTTTGAACCCCTGTCCCTATCAGAATGAGAGTTGAAAGCAGCTAGTAGAGAGAATTTAGGGATGACGTGGTTCAATTCAGGCTTGACCTCTGAACTATGATTCACTTGGGTAATTACTGTAGATTCCAATTCTTTATTCACTACAGAGGAATTCTGAACTCATGGTGACCTTCACCTTTGATTGATGAGTGACCTGCACTGCCCTCTATACAAGAGAGAGA
The DNA here is from genome assembly GCA_963942565.1 of Maea johnstoni. Lineage (NCBI taxonomy): Eukaryota > Metazoa > Annelida > Polychaeta > Spionida > Magelonidae > Maea > Maea johnstoni. The sequence continues at coordinate 46,949,820 of OZ012689.1, read as the reverse complement.
GAGAGAGAGAGAGAGAGAGAGAGAGAGAGAGAGAGAGAGAGAGAGAGAGAGAGAGAGAGAGAGAGAGAGAGAGAGAGAGAGAGAGAGAGAGAGAGAGAGAGAGAGAGAGAGAGAGAGAGAGAGAGAGAGAGAGAGAGAGAGAGAGAGAGAGAGAGAGAGAGAGAGAGAGAGAGAAGAGAGAGAGAGAGAGAGAGAGAGAGAGAGAGAGAGAGAGAAGAGAGAGAGAGAGAGAGAGAGAGAGAGAGAGAGAGAGAGAGAGAATGAATGACCTGCACCAGAGAAATACTCATCTCAGCCTGCACAGAGGGTAGATCTGTACCTGTCTAGACTGTAACTATATCATTAAGTGGAAGTGCCACTTCAGCCTTTTTTCTTATGCACACTACTGGTGGCCTACACATAAGTGTTTCCTTTTAATCCCATTTACTACTGCCCAGCAGTGATCTTGATGAGTATAGCAAATAGGTCCTTTCAAGTGGTTTCCCCTGTTCCTTCACAGGAGTATAACATAGCAATATAGCATCGTGCCATGTATAACCTTTGCCCTGAGAAAGCCAGTACATTTCTTTATTCGTTTAGTGTCTGTAATCTCTGGCTTAAGACAGCACATCTCCATGGGAGAGTAACATATATAACCTCTAACATGTGCATGAGTGCCAGGACTTTTCTTTATTTGTTTACAGCATTTGTAGCCTGCATGTCTCCACTGTGTTCATTAAATGTGATTGTCTAGCTCAGTCCTTCAACTAATATGGGAGTACATGTACTTTTAATGACACCTATTAATGATTTCCTTGATACCGAGGGGGGTCTAAGAGAGTTTTCTGGTTAAAACCCCATTTTTCAAAATATCTCAACCTTAGTAATGCCTCCCACAGGAAGGAGGTGATGTAGCGCTACCAGAACTGGAATGCCTTGTGCACTTATGTATCCCCAACTTCACAGGTGGTCTTATAGGAAGGTTTTATTGTACATGAACCACGAGATGAGGAAAATTCTACGATACTAAACCCTCAATCACACTAGCCATGACACAAGTGGACAGACCCATTCATGCCTGTAGCAGCCAAATCTGCCTGACAATTTTGGGGATATCTTTTAACAAATGTAATATTTAGAAAATATGTGAAGGAGTGTTGTTCATTGGAACTCTATCTACAACTCTCCTTTAAATATTTCTCAAAATAATGCTTCATTCCAAAGTTATTTTTAAATGTTTGACAGGTACAGATGAAACTGGTGAAATAGATCTCCAGGCATGAATAGGTTAAATTTAGTGGCAGCAGAATAAGGGTTTAACTATTCTGTTAATAATCGAAAGATGGTAGCATGAAGTCTACGTGAAGGTTTCATTGCTTCAATCACAATCAGTCTAGTTCCCTATCTTCTATTCTCCAGGTACATGGTTATTATACAGTTAAGGTTTAGATCAGCAGTCAGTTGGGAGAAGAGAGACAAGGCACACTCCTCAGCAGGACAGACATTGGTGGAACATCACAAATCACTCTCACACACTATCGCAATTCTTACAGGTTTTTATACTCAGGAAAACTCAGGATATGACAAATAAACACAGAGACACAATAAAGTAGATCAATAATGATTTTTTTTCAAAAACATATTTGTTTTAAGATTGTGCTCTTTTGTAACTTAATAAAAACTTATACGCAGGAAAACTCATGATATGACAAATAAACACAGAGACACAATAAAGTAGATTAATGATTTTTTTTTCAAAAACATAATTGTTTTAAGATTGTGCCCTTTATGTATTTTAATAAAAAAAAAAGATCTGTAAAAATCAAACATGTCATTTCTTTACCTCTCAAGAACAACTCACAATAATTGTGTAACACTAGAAATCCCAAAAGGTAGATATCTTTTAAACCATTATGTCCAGTCACCTCCTTACTTAGCTTACTTCTCTGAAACCTGTCCAAACATGGTCTTAAACTTATACATTTGATTTAATCATTTGAATTATATATCTATACCTTTATTTTTTTGAGAAATGAACTGCACATATATCATTGCAGCTCACTATGGATTCCATTGTGCTTTATGTGTGAAATGTCTTTTATCAATAAAGTGAAACTGAAATGAGAAACTTTACATTTAAAGAGAAGAAAACAACATATTTTAACCTTAGCTTTAAGGCTTAAAGCCTCAACAATCATTCTATGAGGATATCATTGGTAAAAGCCATGCATGCTCTGAGCACCCAGGTGAGCTGAGAAAATATGATAATAATAATCTGATTATAGTAATAATAAATATAACAATAATAATAATGATAATAATAAAAATAATAGTGACAATAATAATAATAATAATAATAATAATAGTAATAATAATAATAATAATAATAATAATGATGATAATAACAATAATAATAATAATAATAATAATAATAATAATAATAATAATAATAATAATAATAATAATAATAATAATTTCTTTGCTTTACATTCAAAATTACTGAACATCATCAAATCAGCTGTCCATGACCTGGGTGCCTGTAGCAAAAAAGGCGCAAGTGGGAACAGGGAAATGGACGATAGGTGAGAAGGGTGTTTTAATTACCTGGTCTTCTATGAGGCTGAGTTTTTCCTGCTGAGCCTGTGCCAGTAGCCTCTCCATCTCCACCAGCTTCTCCAGATGATCCTCACCGCTGCTCAGGCTGAAAAATAACACATATACACGTCAAGAGTGGTCTGCTTGTAGGACAATTTCCGCGATAACTCCCTAGCGAAGCATCACATGGTAAACTATCTGAAGGAGAGTTGTTTGTCTTGTTTAGAGCTTTATATTCTTCTTCATCCGTTTTGAGGAGAATGCAGTTGTTATAAACATATCACCTTAAGATATCGCTGCTCCGGCTGAAAAACACACATACACGTACAGTGCATCTGGTCGAGAGTCGTCTGCTTATATGACAATTTCAGCAATAACTTGGGAGCGTAGGGTTGTCTCCTGCTACAAATGCATACTCCATAGAATCCCTCCAGACATGCAATGCTGAGTGGGGTTCAGTGTCAAACATGCAACCATAAACAGCCACCTCCTATATACATACTGTGTTTCTTCATAGCACATTAACCCCTTGATGCCCAGAGAACCCAGGTAGTCTGACACAAATCAACACACAAAGGTGTATACGTATGTATATGTGTATGTATATATGTATGTATGCATGTGAGCATGTGTGTGTATATATATATACATATATATATATATGTGTGTGTGTGTGTGTGTGTGTGTGTGTGTGTGTGTGTGTGTGTGTGTGTGTGTGTGTGTGTGTGTGTGTGTGTGTGTGTGTTTGAGTGTAGGTGTGTGTTTACCAGTTTGCACAGCTGGGAGAAAATTAGAAGTAGAAATATCATTTTGAACACTACCAACTACTCTCCTTCAGAAACTTTGTAAAATCAAAGTAGATGTCTTCAGTAACTATCCTAGATCCAGACAAGCATAAAAGAGTTGATATCCAAGCTTGGCTGATATTCACTTAAGTCAATATGCTTGACCTGGCCGGAACAGAGGGCGGCTGGGATGTGTGATTTATATTATGTTGAATGGCCTTAGAATGTGCTCAAGCAAAAAAAGTCTCAGAGGTGACAAGCTGCCTGCCTTGGAGTTTCAGAATACATTTGAGGCTTTAAGGTTTACCCTTTCATGCAACTAGATGTAAAAAAAGGACTGGCACTTTTGATGACATCTTTCTGAAGGGAACATGTTTTGGGAAGAATGTTAAATAGAACTTAAGGCTGTGATGCTGGTGACACACTCAAAATAAGACAACTCATAGTTTAGCACTCCTGTACCCTTTCTAACCATAGTTATCCAATCCCTGAGGTCTTGGTGTTTCAAATATAAGTTTTCTTTAACTTACCTGCTTGAGCTGACGTCAATATTAGTACAGTTTCAATTTTACAGTGTTTTACCTCAAATGAGGTTTTCTTGATCAATAAAGGTTCATTTTATTTATAAATACCATACATGTCTGCGAAATATACTAAGCTAAGGCAACTGAAAGGCAAATTTGGAGTTCCTGCAAGAGAATACCTTACAGGATGCGATTTTGGTGGAAATTTTACTTAGGAAAGTAGGTCACCATGTCTGACCATTGTGTCAACATGTCTGACCATCGTGACCTACTTTCTTAAGTAAAAGTTTCCACCAAAATCGCTTGCTGTAAGGTATTCTCTTGCAGGAACTCCAAATTTGCCTTTCAGTTGCCCTAGCTTAGTATATTTCGCAGACATGTATGGTATTTATAAATAAAATGAACCTTTATTGATCAAGAAAACCTCATTTGAGGTAAAACACTGTAAAATTGAAACTGTACTAATATTGACGTCAGCTCAAGCAGGTAAGTTAAAGAAAACTTATATTTGAAACACCAAGACCTCAGGGATTGGATAACTATTGTTAGAAAGGGTACAGAAGTGCTAAACTAGGAGTTGTCTTATTTTGAGTGTGTCACCAGCATCACAGCCTTAACATTGGATGAAGAAAAGAATGGATATGTAGCCAGAGACCAATTGTTATATGCCCTATAGTGAGATGCTGGCCTCATGCCAGGAGTACCAGAAAAGCCATCAGCGCGAGGTCACGTGGGAACAAGGACCAATCAGGGCTCTCGCATCGATTACATTATTGAGAAACCTTATCCCCACCACCAGCTGCGGGTGCCCAGAGCACCAATTAATTGGCCTATTAGCGGCTATTAGTTGACACTGGTTGAGGCTAGCATGTTCAGGTTGACTGGCTGGTTTCGAATCCACTTGTGTTTGGTCATCTAAGCCTTAACCAACAACCCTCCTTCAAATATTATGTTAATCTCTCTACTCCATTCTTTTTTTTTATTCTTCTTTTTTTTTATTATCTCTACTCAATTCTTGATATTTGTCAAAATTATCGAACATTCTGATGACGATTGTGAAGGGTACTAAATAAGTAGAATGAGTTAATGCACACATATCAAACCACCCAATGTTGTATAATTATCTTGTTTCTTTCTCTGATGGTGTCTCGCTACTGGCTATGCTGGAGTCCTCGGATTCTCTTTTTTTATTGTATTTCATTATATTCTTTTTTAATTTTTTTTTTATCTTAACTTGATTTTTGACAGTTGTCATAACTATCAAACATTCTGATGACATTTGTCAAGGGAAGGGTTAAAGCACAGGTATTGTTACCTTGTTTCTTTCTCCGATGGCGTCTCGCTACTGGCGATGCTGGAGTCCTCGGACTCTAGCGAGTTGAAGCTCTTGCAGTTCATTTCTCGCACCTTCCTCTCCTCCCACTGAGCTCGCACCTCATTGGCCGCTCGCAGCTTCAGCTCCTGAAGGCGCTTCTTCTCCTCCTCAATCACAAGCTCACCTATAAAACAGCAACGCAGCAAAAATATTACACATGATCTTAGTTCTTATGCTGCTGAAGGCGCTTTTTCTACTCCTCAATGACAAGCTCGCCTAAAAAACGTAGTTAAAAATATTACACATGATCTTCACTTATACGCTGCTGCTTGGTAACTTGGCCAATAGAAAATGAGGCAAAAAAAACATGATTTTAACCCATTAATACTTATGAGTTCCTTCAGAAATTGTCGTCTGGATCAAAGATACTTTTGGCGATAACTTCTGAATTGAGCATGATTTTACAAAATATTTGAAGGAGAGTTGTTGTTCATTTTCCGACCAGCATTTCTCCTTCAAATGTTTTGCCAATTATGCTTTAGCCTGAAAGATTTCATCAAAATTGTCAGGCTGGTTTTGGCCGCTCTGAGCATTAATGGGTTAATACTTGAAATAAGGGCCTGCCCCATATTCTAATGGTCTATGCATCGCATCTCCTCCTCAAGGACAAACGTGCCTAAAAGACAACATAGCAAAAATATTACAAAAATAACCCTTCCAATGCTGAAACTACTTATGTCCAAAGAACAAGGATGCAGCGTTTTTGTAAACCAAATCAACATCAAATCCATAGCCAATCTTGGAAGGCCCGTTAATCATTTCATCATATTATAAAACTGCTGTGTTGACCACATGTCTGTATGCCTCTTTTCTGTCACTGGGGATAGGTAATTGGCTCGCCATATAATAAATATTAGGTCATAACTATTATGTGTCCATACTTAAACCAATCAAACAGCATAGAGAGATGAATGGTTTAAAGGTGTTACCATTATAGGTTTCATAGTGCTTATCAAATATTCCTATTGAAAAACTTCAATTTTTACGATGGTTTCGGATACTGTGAGCGTCGTAATCCGCCCGCCGGTTAGAAGATTAGTACACCAGTATTAGAGGTTCTTGACAGGATTAACAGCAAAGGAAAGACACCCAAAAGCATAACGGGGTGAGGGTTTCTACGACAGTCCAGACATTATTAAGGGGTACGCCCAGTCATGCTCTGTGACGCCAGACCCCTAACAAATGTAGCTAAGACTTTGCAAAGAATTGTTTGATTTTCCTGAGAAAATCCCAGAAATTCTTTGGTATTCCAAGCTCCATCTGCTGAGGGGATGAACTGACCAATGTAAGGATATATTGAGTGTGAAGTGAAAATTGACCATCATTTGAATTAAGTCAGCTTTACGAACACCATTTACTTCAATAATTTTAATTCACCATTTAACAATCATTTGAATTATGTCTGTTTTTTTAAAAATAATTTTCACTTCAATAATATTAATTCACACTTTAATAAATCTCCATTTGTATCAGTCCATCTGTGCACTTTGAGCAATAGAGGGCTCACTAGTATTATCATATGGTTATTACCATAACTATAAAAGGGTATCCTAAAATATAAGTATACTATGCCAAATAAGGTAACTCAAAACATAAGCCACAAACATACCTATATGAGCAATGCCAAATAACTTTGAAAAAAATAAAAACGTCATCAAAATACTTAAATCGGTATACTAAGATAACTAACAACATAGAAAAACAAAACTTAAGCCATAAATATAATTATATGAGTAAAGTTACCGGTATGCTGAGTAACTTGGAATACAAATATTAAGCCATAACATTTATTCTCCCTTTTCTGACCTGGACACATACATGTGCCTGACCAAAATAATTCCTTATTCCCTAACTCATCTATTTGTAATATTAAGTATGCAATGATTCTCTGAATACAACAAATTATGAAACTCACCCTCTATATTTGAGAGTTAATTGATATATTCCAACCAAACGTTTTGGATTTTTGGGGGTGAACTTTTTTACACCATAATGAATTTGAAAAATTATTGGGGTACTCTTGATATGTTTGTAGGAGAGGGAGGGGGAAGAAAGTCACAAGGGAAAAATTGCAACTAAGGATTTTTTTTGATTTTTTGATGAAAATTTTGTAACTAAGAATCTTAAAATTATTGATAAAATGATTTAACCAATTCATGAGCCTCTACATTTTGAATTTCTGGTATATGTGGGTTGTTGTTTATATCGTTACCATGCATGGATTGGGTTAAATATACCATCTCCAGGGGCAGGGGGGGGGGGGGGTGGGGCAATGGAGTTTGCCATTGGTATATGTTGTATCTACAGTGGTCTAGGTCAGAGAGAGTAAGAGAAAGAGAACTTGCGATGCATTGGTTGACTGGAGTTAAGTCGAAAGTCACCTGCTTTCACTCTGCTGCTCATTAGGTCCATATTTACACCTTGGCTCCGTGGCTGAAAGAACAAAAAGAAGAACACTAGAAGACAATGCCATAACAATGCAGCAAAAGAACAATAGAAATAAATGATAAAGAAACAAATGTAAAAGTGCAAGTCACCTGCAATAAAAAAAGAACATAGACAAACAAAACAAAATCAAATTAACCTTTGTTTGTTTCTCGAACCCTACCCTAACAAGTTTTTATTCAAAAAGATCTAAGAAAACAACTTGAAACACATACTTGTTCAAAGCTCAAATAGCAACCCAAAGTTTCCAGTGAAGATTTTGAGGTAGCAAGCCATATGAATTATTCATATAGTTCTTCAATACATCCTCACTTCGAAACCAGCTTTAGCCAAGCTTAGGTACCCTGTTTAACATATTTCCTTTGAATGATGTGAAGTTACTTTCTTGATAACCCCTCTCATAACAGAAATGAATATGAGGTGAGATTAAGTAAGATGAAAAAATATTACTAAAAGTTACAAATTAAGTAAGATATTTCTCTACCTGTTTTCTACCATGCCTGATCCCTTGTGACAACTCTTATTCCCTAATTCCAGGCTATATTTAGCCTAGGGTTAAATTTAACCAGTACCTTTACACATTGTATTTTCCTATCAACAAACCAGACAGACTCAGCAAGTATGTGAACCGTCAGCCCAAAGCGTTAACCCCATATAGGAGCTTGACACAGTTCCAAGGTAAACACCCCCTCCTGTGTAAACACTCGCTTGGTAAACATCTAGAGCCAGGCCTTTGTTTCTGTGGCAACATGGATGTTTACACTCCAACTTGACTACTAAAGTTAGATGCATAAATACTTGAGTTAACATACGAGCTGCATTCATGCCCCCAATGCTCTGTTTCAAGGTGGACTCTGTACTTCCTAATTTCATTCACATGAAATCTCATTTAGGGCGACCGAGTCCACACAGGCCAGGCTATGCAATACCCTCATAGCCAGCGGTGCAGTAAGGGTTTCAGTTGGGCATACAAACCCTTGGAAAATACAAATTATGCTGGCAAAATGTTTTGATCATAAATCTATCAATATCAGAATATAAAGCAAACAGTTTAGAAGTTTCATTTTAATGTGAATGCTAGGATGTCACTTACGGGTAATCCAATTTGTATTAACCTACTCATGCTTTTAGCACCAAAGACGTCCTAATTTTGAGATTTCTTAGAGACCAGACAATTTTTCAGAAAATATTTGGAGGGGAAATGTTGACCAGAAACTAAGCCGCAACTCTCCTCCAATTAGTTAGAGAATTCATGCCTAATTTCGAAGTAGCTTTCAAAAGTACAATAACCCCAGGCAACCATTTTTGAGATCTCAAGAACAAGAACGTAATAACAAGAAAATATAGATGTACTTGATTGTTATTTGAGTACCTAGAAGTCTACTGTAAAAAATATTGCAACCAAAGTTTATGATTCCCCAAATTTGTACATTCGGTTTTAGATCAAAATCCCGCCTGATTCCCTTAATGTATATGAACGTTAGGGCAGTTTATTGCAGTGGTTTTAAATAGATCTAAGCTCTCCTTTGAACTTGTTTAAAATTGACTATATGGACCATGACAACTGTCCAATGACTCTAAAGTGTTTTGAACATTATAGGTGGAAAGGGCGCTATATCAAATATCAATTATTATTAATTATTATTATAAAACCTGCAGCAAAGACCTAAATCTGCAATTTCAACTAATATATATTCAGTATTAAGATCAATAAATGCCAGATGGATGTTCACAAAGGTTTTGCATTGACCTAGTCGGGGGTCAAAAAAGGAAAATAATTTCCCTCAGATTCCAACAAAATAATTTCAATATGTAGAGTTATGCATGATGCAATGTATGCACTGCAACAAAACATTTAAATGCAATTTAACTACTCTATTGAAAAATGCTTCCATATCATCTTTATGTATTCATGATCAAATACTTTCTGCATATAAAACAAAACATAGCCATACAGATTCCTTTGTAAAAAAACAACAATTCTTTTAGGATATTTCGACTTACATTAATTTTTTAAAAATAGCATTTCCTTAACAATTCATTAGATAAGCATTATGAGTGAGTTAGGTGCCATCAATTTCCTTTAGTTTTAGTGGTAAGAATGATGGGGATTTTTTTATTGTTATTAAAGCATTGTTTGATGCTGCAAGGACAATTAGGTTAAATAAACCATTTCTTGAATAAGATTATAGCTAACCCTGAGGGTATTACCATATTGAGCATAGAAACCTTTGAAAGATGGTCTCACTGCAGATAAAGGGTTCCAACAATAAACAGAACATGCACCATCATTTTGGTTCACACATAATACAAGACAACGAGTACACAACAACAAGTACACTGACAGACAGAGTTCTTAACACATTCATGCCCAGATGCTTGTAGCACTTACAAATGATTGCATATTTGTAAAATGCCTTGTTGGTAAGACTTACAGTGATGATGATGATGATGACAATGATGATGATGATGATGATGATGGCAATGATGATAATGATGATGATGATAATGAAGATGATATTAATAATGATAATAAAAAAAATAAAAATAATAATGCTAATAATAATAATGATAATGATAATATATGATAATAATAATAATAATAACAATAATAATAATAATAATAATAATAATAATAATAATAATAATAATAATAATAACAATGATAATATGAATGATATGAATAATAATAATAATAATAATAATAATAATAATAATAATAATAATAATAATAATAATAATAATAATAATAATAATAATAAAAAGAAGAAGAATACATATAAGAAGAATCATAATAATGATAATAATGTTTTCCTCCGAAGTTATTTTCAAAGGCTATCAGTTATAGCCTCCATGTGACATTTAAACTTTAAGTAAAGGAAACTCTTGAGCATGGATGAGTTAAAATTGCACAGAACATAACAGCACATTGAAATGACATTAATCTGAACGAAGATGCAACATTGATGGAAACAACACAAGGGATTCAAGTTACAAATTATATGCTCATGATTTCCAGTTTTATACTAAGAGACATATCTATTGAGTGGACAATTATGATTCCATTGTGCAAGATGAGAGACATGATAAGCATTAAGTTCCTACCAATCTACTTATAACTAGCTATTTTCATAGGACATGAAATTCTCCAATAACTAACACACCAAGGCTATCTATCTGTTGATGTGGCATAACTTGACCCCTCCTAGCATAAGTAGGAAGGAATGGGGTTTCACATTAAAGCTTTCAACAGCTTAGGTCATATCGTGATGAGATAGAAACCTGGAACCAGGAAGAAATTCCCTTCTCTTCATGAATACTAGTAGTTCCAAGGGGTCTTTCAGTTGCAGAAGCACCATAGACAGCCTTCCATAACGCTGCACATTTATATAGCGACCACGCCAACCCAATAATCGGGATCTAGCGGAGCCCCAAATCCCAGTAAAAAGAAGACCTGTACTACCAATGCATAACTAGAATGTCTTCTTGGGAACAGATCGTCATAGCCAGATTGCAATTGGCTGCTATCGCCTCCTGATGGTTTCCCTACTGCATATAAAACTACACCTTTCAAAAAGTGACTGGTTGCAGTGTAATTATCATCACAATAAAAAGTGAAACTAATCTATGACTCACAGCTAGGACCCTATCAAGACCTAAAGATAAGGAGACAGACAAATTTCTATGTCAAGATCAGTGTAACCAGAGAAATACATCCCCTTGATCCGCAACCCCATAGGTACTGCATGCTAGCCTCTACGGCATCTGCGCCTCGGGTTACGCGCTGTAGCCTGGGGTTGTATTGGTCACGTGATCTGTGCAGTAAGCATGCACTGGCTGGCTGGGGGATGTCATCCTATCTAGGTCAGATAGCGTGAGGCAGCGAAATTTGATGATTCATGACCAGTGCCCACTCCCTGTCTACTTCTCTCAGGTGTAACTAATATATAGGGATTGGCACCTTTCAACAATACTGCCTGCCTTCAAAAAGCTTAATTTTGTTTAATTTAACACTATCAACTTCTGAAATTTGGCCAATACATAACAAACTCCTTTCATGTAGAGATGTCTAGATAGCAGTTTTATACCGATAAGCAGTGCTGGTACAGTAGATTCACAAAAGTTTGTGTAGAGTAAATTTTACGAATTTACAGAAAATCAATTTTTGCATTTTTTTAACTTTACGAATTGGCCGCAACATGGAGTGCCAGCTATACACTTAAAGTGGCAGCACTAATCATTACAAATTTTAATTTTGCGTCCGAGGCTAAATGCAAAAAAAAACGCAAGAAAACTAACTCAATCTTTCCCGAATTTACAGTAATACATAATTGAAACAATGCAATACTTTTCCTATTTGATATCCATAGTTTGTATCGTATCGAGTAGCACTACAAACCCCAACCCATACATGACTAATCTAACTATTCAGAAAGAAAATCTGCAATTATGAAATTCGCCTAGTGCACTTAGCGATTTCTCAAACGGTCAAAAGCTAAATCCTCTGCCAATTTGTCATATCTTTTGTGTTTTCATGCTTAAGCCTAGCATTCTTATGGCCTTGCCTCAAGTAAAGGTCCCCTACAGGTATCTAAATACTACAGCGCCCTCTATAGTGATTCCCTCAAACCTTCATCTTTATCATCATCCAAAAATTTCTTCATGCATTTGGATGAAAAAATAATAATTTATGTAGGCTACAAATAATTATTGGTGACTTGTTAAATATCCAGTGCATATGAAAGATTAACAAATACCTTGCAGGAATTTCATTAATATCTTAAAATAAGAATTATATAAAGACAATAAGTGATTTTGAGAAAGAAGGAAAAAAACATGGGAAAAACCAAACAAAGATAGAAAAAATCCAAAAGGGTGAAACATTAAAAAGGTAGAAATCACCAAAAATGAAATCAATTTCCCCGAATAAGTGAATGTGCTATGTAATTGATTGTAATCACCGTAGTAGCATTATGAAGTGCATTAGAGGGAGGAATTACAGGGAAGAATTAACCATATTAAGTGTGACAAACAACAAGATGCAGGCAAAAAGAGCTTGCAGCTTACGTCGTCGCCCGCTGACGAGTGTCTGGGAGGAGGGGGCGGCAATGACTCAGCCGGCCGCCGCTCGCAACGCTGCTGTAACGAGTCTAGTGCCTCCACAAAGCTAACCGCGTCTGACTCAGGCTGCAGCACCGCCAAAAACAACAACAACCACAAAAACTTGTAATCTTCATCCTCTACACGCACATGCTTTATAATAGACATACAGTCAAAGCTGTCAACCCTTCTAATGCTGAGGCTACTTTCGTCCAAAGCACAAGGATGCAAATATTTTTGATAAACATCTAAACCCTGTCATATTGGTATTCATTTGAAAGCTCTCGCTGAGTTCTCTCAAATGAGTACCCATTTGCCAGGGTTTCAGTCACATTTTCTTAAAGATTTTTTTGCATAATTTTGTATTGGCCAAATTAGCCACCAGCAGCATAAGGTGTAACAACCCATTCATATCAATGCAGTAAGATAGTCAGACAACACTCGGAATGCTCTGTATATCAGATAATCTTACCAGTGATTTTATTTGCCATTTTGAATATGTATGATAGTGTTAAATATAGCAAGTTTGATATAAATAAAATATATAAATGATTAAATGTGGCATACGATGGAGGCTACTGATATTCTATCAATGTGGCCACTGATATCGTCAAAAGAGGATATTTACTTTGTATTACATATTCTCCTATCTCACGCGTAGTTGAATATTACATGTTCATACAAATATTGTCCAACTATGTATTAAATAAGGCAATTTATGGAATTCAAAGGCGCAATATGTGATGTGGATAGGATCTATTTAGCACAGATATGAAGATATTTGTCATAGTGTACAGCTGACCATCTTAATGCATTCATCTTGAATGGATTGCATATCAAAATAAATTTCATGACAAACAAGTCACCTAAATTTGACAGTTAAAAAATGAAGCTGAGATTTTCTAGGAAATGTCCTACCTTTGTCTAAGCTATATTCTAGGCATTCCTTTAGAATCCCTGCTTCATTTGTTCATCAAATGAATGCAGTGCTTTTTGTTAAGTTGAAAAAGTTAACAAACCAGTGCAAACAGCAAGTATCTGTATGACTATACGTAAGATTCTCAAAGCTTCGAAAAATTGGGAAAATAGCATAGATTTTAGACTTTTGGTTTTATGATTTGTATGTTTGTTTAACCAATTTATCCCTTGCATCTAGACTTTGGTTATTTCCGCTTGCAAATTTTTGGCCAGATCATTTTTTTTTAAATATTTGCAGGAAAATCCAATCAACATCTCTCCTTCAAATATTTTATGAATTTACCACAAATCCAGACGACACTTGATTAGGAGAGCTCCCTCCAAATGAGAGTGAGTTAGGGGTGGCCATGTCTTTCTATGAAGTTAACGCTTATGCTGTTGATGGCTTATTTGGCCGTTAAAAAATTATGCAAAAGCTTGGAAAATGACTGAAACCCTGGCAAATGGTACTCATATGAGAGTGCTCAGCAAGAGCTTTCCAATGAATACCAAAATGACAGGGTTTAGATGGTTTTAAAAAACTTTAAGTCCTTGTGCGTTAGAGTAGCCTCAGCATTGGAAGGGTTAATCTTGTCATTTTTGAAGCACTAAGGTATTCCGCACAAATATTAAATAAATTTTTTCAAAAATTTGTCTAATGATTTTTTTTCTTACATTCGTCTCCATAATTTTTCTTCAATGTTTAGCCTTTCCTCTCCTATACTAAATGTATAATCATCCTTAAGCCAATGAATGGGCTTGAATGGGTGATTAAAATATTTCAATGAATCTAGTCAATACATTCAAAGAGAAACCCCTATTCTACAGGAAATCTAATGTAGCATACTCATGAGTAAAGCACCCAATGGTCTGATGCAAATATGATTGTTGTCTTGAAAATTGTGGCGAATCTTTCAAAAAATTACATCAAGAAAGTTATAAATTCCACTCTAATAACAAACACATCTTCAAATTCTTTGAAATTTAACCATCATTTTTAAGTAATAAGAACTGTTTAGCCAAGTAAAAAAAACTTTTTTTTCATTTTTATAATGAATTTTTGTTTCTTTCTTAAATGAAGAGATTCTCATTATTTAATACTTACTTTTATACCTGAAACTTTTCATCTCAATTACAAAAAAAAATTCAATATAAAAATTCATTGAACCTTTTTAATATTTGCTCTTTTCCTTTTTCCAAGAGTATATTTGCTTTTAAGTCAGATCATCACAGCACTTCAACCAAGAAAACAATTATGCAAATTAGTTCCATAAATTGACAAAAGCGGGCGACATACCTCATACTCTGCATCTGAGGATCTTGCACTGTTGTCTTGGCTGTCGTCCCCGATAACATTCGAATAGACCTTGTTAAATTCCTTCACTTTTTTATCCACCACCTGCAGTTTTGATTTTTCTTTCCTAAAATCATCCACTAGTCTTTGTCTCTTTTTTTCCATACCCTCGATCTCCGTTTTGACCTGCCGTAACATATCCCGCTGCTGTTTGTCGATACTCTGTAACTTTTCCTAGAAAAACAAACACAACACCATACCTAAATAAAGTGAACACATTTTGAGCATACATCAATTTCTTTAAAATTGATTTCAGACAAATTGATATGGTAGGTATATCGCCTTGAGTGCCAAACATTTTCATTCATGGAACAAAAGTTTAATATTGAATTACCACAAGTTACAAAAGCCTATTATGCTGACTGGGGCATGTTTTTGTTAGACATTAGGGTGCTGAATGGCAGAAAGCAGATAAGTTGGCTGCAATACCCATGAATGACACACCCTCATTCTGTTTTCATGCCTAGAGTTGACACAGACATAGTCATCTACAAGCTATGATACTTCATATAATATGTGTGGTTAGGAAATAAATACAACATGGCACATTATTTGATGGAAACTTTTTGGTTTCGATATCTCTTTTTTTTAAATCTAAAATGACTTAACAGAATTTGATATAACACATCAGGGGAACAGCACTATTACATTCCTGAAATAATGTTTTCATTATAAAGATATACTGTATACTTTATTCCGTAGACCAAGGTTTGCTAAGTATAATGAGCCTATATCATGTTACCTGCTACTCATGTCATGAGTCTCTTTATTTATATAGATGGCATGGACTAGGATAAGTGTCACTTTTTCTGCCATTTAAGGCTAAACTGGGCGTACCCAGTAAGTGAGGGTGCTGTGGAAACTGGAGTACCTGCAAACCTAGGCATTTAAGTAATAGGCTTTCCTACTTTTCTACATACCTCAAGAGTATGAGCAGAGCAGAGCTGACATACAGCTAGCTGTCAAAACAGAATGCTCTAGACTAATCATCTGTGGGGAAACCCCATATCATCTGTTATATTGGTGAATTAACAGGATTTACAGTGCAATGAAAAAATTTAAAACGTATTTGCCAAGTAACTAGGGTGCTTTGCGAGTAGAACTGGTAGCCCCTCCTATATTGATGTGTTCATTGTAATCTGCTGTGAAATAATGCGACTCGTAGTTATTGATAGAGCTATAGATTTCAGCATGAAAGCTGCAACTGGAACCCTAAACAAAAGGACAGAGTCACCCTAGAGAAGAAACTACGATGAAGTGTTCAATATAGTATATTTGAAGCTGTTGCATTGTACTGTGTGTGAAAAAGAGAGGAAAGCACAGATAAAATTATTCATTTCAATTTAATTGTTGTTTTTTAAATTATATTTACAAAATCTGTTATATCGAAATATAAAAATATATTTTAAATTCTTATAAGGCCACTCCAATTTAATTACTTGTCTTACAAGCTTTTTTTGGAAAAAAAATCCTGTCAGACTCCAAAAAAAAAGAAAAAAAAAAGTCATCTTTAGTGTCTTACGGACGAAAGTGGTTTTGAAATTTTCTGTCAGACTCCAAAAAAAAAAGAAAAAAAAGTGCAAGTTTTAAGAATATTCTTTGTAAGTGTGAATTCAATCAACTACAGGAAGCTATCATTGCTGTAGTAGAGCCTCAGACTTGAGGAGGTATACCTCCCACCCTTCAGGTTACAGGGGTTAATAGATTAATTGATTTTATTTAGTTGAGAATAGGCTGGTAGAAACATATCGCTACCAGTCCTAGTCGTCAGACTCTAAAAAAAATAAAATAAATAAAAAAAGTCACATTTTTCAACTTTTTTTTTTATTCCAAAATGGCTCATTTCCTACCTCCTGAGCACGTAAGACAAGTAAATAAATTGGAGTGGCCTAAGCGTTTAATTCAACTGAACTGTTTACATGATTACATTATTTAATTTTAGAAGTAGTACTTATATCATAGTACTTATTATTAAGTAAGAAAACTCCTTTGGGGGGAAAAATAATAAATTTTTGTTCACATTAGTCAAAACAATTACACTTAGAAATTTTCTATTTGAATATGAATTGTAACTTCAAAACAAAGATTGCACCAATAGGATTAGACATTTTATGAGCATTCTGCTGTTTTATTGGTATCAGATACTAGATAAACCAAAATGCCATTAATTTTGACAAGAGAAACTGTGCACCCAACTCCTCATGACTACATTACTGGCACGACCCCACTAGCTGACTCACGTCACACTTCCTTATGTAAAATACTTTCTGATACAGTGTTACATATCTGAGACACATATCCATTGCCAGGCTTGTCTCACTCTGAAACATCGACGTACACAATAAAACAGAGGCCTACCCTAAGTTTTTAGCTAGTCTTCCTGATCTTATTTTTCTCCTTCGCACTAGATCTTTTAAAATTGATGTCTAATTATGAATGTGTTTGCAAAAGAGTCAGACAAAAGAAAACATTTTAAAGTAGGGGATACGTGAATATGGCTTCATTACAAATTTGCCCCCAAGGCACACAGCACCTGTTGGAGTCATCTTTGGTGAGTGGGCAACTTCTTATCATAAATAAAAGTCAAAACAAATTACAGTGGTACATGCTAGATTGAGCACCTCTGTTCAATGGGCACTTTTCCTTTCCCTGGAACAGCCCCTCCCCATAAGAAAAGCGTAGGGGAACAACTTCTGTACTCAGAGCACCAGCATACTTTTGGGCATCTTTTCATTCCCTGACATCTGGCCACTCATTAGAAAATATAGAAGCACATAAAGGAAATCAAAGGAAAATGCTACAAATCATTCTCAGTTACTAGCATACCTTCAATAGGCACAGTGATTGCTGGAATATCAGCCCTTATGCTGCTGTTGGCTAATTTTGCCAACACAAAATGATGAAAAAACCTGAAAAATGACTATAAACCCTGGCATATGGGTACTCATCTGAGAGTACTCATGAAGAGCTATCCAATGAATACCAACATGACAGGGTTTAGATGCTTTTCAAAGATTTTGCGTCCTTGTGCTTTGGACGAAAGTAGAATCAGCATTGGAAGGGTTAATACTGCCAGCTACCCATTAGAAAAGCATAGGAGCTCTAACATAGGGCATCTTTATATTCACTGGTAGCCCCCTGTCTATAGGAAAAGCATAGGTAGACAACCCATGTACCTTAGGCACCTTTTCCCCTGTTATTGTTTACTGTAATCAGGTTCCTCAGTATTAGAATTTATTTTCCAATATCAGGATAGTAATAGGGGCAGGATGATTTTTTGCCAAGGTGCCATTCCTTCTTCAACTCAATTCAAACACATACATTATGCTGGGCATGCTAGTGTAACAAATGTATATACATATTTCATATTCTAAAACAAGATATTACTTGATTAACTATGAAAAGTAAGCTTACCTCTCTGGCTCTGTATTTCTCTAGTAGTTCATTCTGCTCCTTCATAAGTTGTGATTGGACCATCTCCCGTTCCTCCTCAAATTTCGTCTCAACCTTTAAGCAAATAAAAGAGTAAGCTATGACAACAGCAGTGAAGGAAGTGTATGGGAACTTTAACTCTTGGTTGCCCGTTTGGATAAGCCAGTTTTGTGGATACGTTTCTAATCAGAGTATTTATATGGAAATACTTTTTGAGGGAAATGTTATTCAAAAATCAAAATACAGCCAAAAATTTTATCAACAGTTTTTCCAAATTGCTAAGTTATTTTCATAGGTACGAGATGTTCCTAAAATATCTTCAGGGGAAATCCTGTCACATAAGTGTTATATAAGAGGAGCACAAGGGAAACTGCATTCCCAAGTCTTCCCATTGTATACCCACCCACTGAAATCTAATAAGAACACTTTCTCAGGCAGCAACTCACTTTCCAAAGCATGGTCTTAGACAGGATTTCGAAACTGGGTGCCCAAAATTGGCAATTGTAAAATTTTTGGGCGTCCAAATCTTTAAGGGGGACCACAATAAACTCATATTTCAACCATAAAAATGTACAAATTTATCAAAACAAGGCAACTATATACAATGTTAAGGGGATTATGTGGAGATGAAAAAAATCAATTATATGCTTGAGATTGACATTTTAAGAAATTCCTCACAAGATTTTTTGGTGTCCTGAGGGGTGCTTTTTAAGGGTTTGGGTGTCCAAAAAGACACCCAGATGCCCTGCTGGCTAAGACCATGTTCCAAAGCATCATAGAGTAACACATGAGGTTCACAACTGAGAGAATTCTAATTCATAAAAGAGTAAAAGATGATTTTTTAACACCTGAATCAGGTTTTAACCTCTAATTGTTTGAACTCAAAAGGAAAAACTGGTTTATGATCCAAATAAATGTTCTATCTCTGATAGAATAAACTTTATATCATCGATGATTAATACATTAAGAGATCTCCTTGAAATGGGTCATCCTCATCTATGATAAAATAGCCTTCATAGTAAGATACCATCAAAGTAGTCTGGGTTTTTTGAACGCTTGGGGCATAAATAAGGGCAACGTTTTTATCTCTACCTGCGGGAACTCTAAAACATCGACAATTGTTTTGAAGGTTAGGAGGAAGTATGTGTGTCACCTCTAAATCATAGAAGATCATCTTTTTATATTAGGAGAAAGTATTTACTGCTAACTGTCTGAACTCTAAATCATCGAAAATTAAATCTAATATGAGAAAGTATATACCTCTTACTGTGTGAACTCAAAATCATTGAAAATATTTTAAAAAGCCTACATAGGCTTTTTTGTTTAGAAAGAACGGTTTTACTTGCAACTGTGACAACTCTAAATCATTCAAGAATATTTTTAAGATAAGGAGAAAGTATGTACCTCTAGCTGTGTGAGCTTTAAATCTTTGAAAACTAATTCTAGGATGAGGAAGTCTTTACCTCTTACTGTGTGAACTCTAAAACATTGAAAATAATTTTTAAGATGAGAAAGTATTTACTTCTAACCGTGTGAACTCTAAATCATTGAAAATATCTACCTCTAATTGTGTAAACTCTTAAACATCGAAGATTTTCTTTCATATAATGAGAAATTATTTACCTATAACTGTGTGAACTCTAAAACATCGAAGATTTTCTTTCATATAGTGAGAAAGTATTTACCTCTAACTGCGTGAACTCTAAATCAACAAAGGTTATTTTTAAGATGAGAGAGTATTTACCTCTGAGAGAATTAAATTGTCCAGGATAATTTTTTTAGATAATGAGAAATTATTTACCTCTAACTGCGTGAACTCTAGATCGTCGAATAGTTTCCGTTTGTGGTCGAGTATTTCCTGCTCGTGCTGGTACTGTTCCAGCAGCTCCTCCTCCTCATCCTTCGAGGTGGAGTTCTCCAGCATCTGCTCCGTCTTGTAGTGCTGCCGCTCCAGCTCCTGTAGGTGGCGCCGCTCACACTCCATCTCTTCCTGCTCCTGTGGGCGACAAAGAAAAACAGAATTTAGATTTACGGCAGTCATGTTGGTCTAGTCGATAGGACGCTCGCCTTCGGCACGGACGATCCGGGTTCGATTCCCGGTGGGGGCGCGAAAAAAGGAAATATATTTCCTTGCTGCTTTCCAGACTTTCGGAGGGCACTTTAAGCCGTCGGTCCAGTCGGCCAAGAGCCTTAGTAGCTTGTGTTTCTTTTATTTGATTACCGACTTAAAATAAAGATTACATTTTCATTAAATACATTTTATTTACTCAATCATACTTTTAGAATTCCTCTAAAATAATAATATCCCTTATGCTACCAGTAGCTAATTTAGCCATTACAAAATGATGCAAAACAACTGAAAAATGAATGAAACCCTGGCATATGCATCGGGTACTCATCTAATAGTACTCAGCAAGAGCTTTCCTTTGAATACCCACATGACAGGGTTTAGGTGGTTTTTAGAAATCTTTGTGTCCTCATGTTTTTGACGAAAGTGTTCCAGAATCAGAAGGGTTTAACAAATTCAAGTCGCTGGGAGGCAAGAAGTATCGTTAAAAATATTGTTAAGATATCGTATCATTAAGGAAATATCAATATCATGTTATAAGGTGTCAATCCATATCAATAAATTGTTATAGATTGTAAGACTGTATTTACGAGTCAGAAGAGAAAGAGTTAATATATGTCTACACTGAGAGCATGATAGGATTAGCCATAAGAGGCTGAATGCGGTCAGTGCACCTGTCCGCACCAATATAAGACATGTAGAGATTGTACCTGCTAATCCACGGAAGCCCTAAACAATAGCACTAGACGCTTACTTCAACACAGACAAGGGTGCTTCAGGGCGCCACCCGGTATATTACCCACATGCTTCAAATCTGTGTTAACTGGCTCGTTCCAACCAGAGTCTCATAGATCTACCCTGCGTAGAGTTCACCCTATAGTTTAGTTCTGTATAAATCCTCACACTAGAGCTGTATTTGATAACACGTGAGTTTCAAACTGCAGACCTGGAGAACTGTGCTGCCATCTATAGTTTGATAGAGACATCAAACCTACTTCCCATCTAGTGTACATAGTGATGTTGGCATTATACCTGCTGCCATCTATAGTTTGATAGAGACATCAAACCTACTTCCCATCTAGTGTACATAGTGATGTTGGCATTATTTCTAACTCAGCCTGAGAAAACGGCTGCCTATGCCCATATGCTGCAATGGCACACCAGAACAGATGGGAGGCTACCTCTCCATACCCTGGACACAACCCACATGGTCAGACAACATGATGAGTACAATAGCAAGATGTTTAGTTATATATTTCTTACAACGTAGTAGCCTAGATTTCTAGACTGTCATATTATTTTTATATCATGTTTTTTTCTGTTACCAGGCACCACTGGTCTAGGTGGGCTAAGTGGTCAATTTAGTTTACACTTATCTCACCAGGGGAATAAAGGAGTCAGTTTGAGTAAGACATCTAAGACCTCTAGAGATCGAAGGATCGGGTGGTGCCATCTATCTACCATACCTGGTACTACACCTCACTGCTTAGTCTACACAGAAGGGAATGTCAACCTTTTAGGGACTAGGAGCCTAGTCTCACAATGTACCTCCCAGACCACAATAACCCAGTCATGCTTTGTAACGAGTCATCTGTACCTATGATACTTTTTACAAGGTAAAACATAGTAAAGCCTAAAAGCTAGGCTGGAATATGAAACCAAGAAATAACTTGACATGGTGATTGAAACTTATCGAGTAAAAATAATAATTGTGGAACAAGAAACTTGATTTAGAAGTCAAGGGCCCTGCATATATCATACGGTAAATTCATTGAATCCTGAACTATTGAGAAAACCTGCTTAGCATGAAGAGGCTGAGAAACTCTCTACCTGTTCACAGGTGATCGACCACTCCACCAGCACTTGAGAATGTAAATAATGGGTAGAGATTGGACCTGTGCCAAACAACACTACCTATAAACCTTGACATACAGCATACTGTTGCCTTTCTGCATACAGATCTCAACAAACGCCATACTAACTACATACGTTCAATTAAAGCCGCTAGCCACAAAACACCACTGTGTACTATACATGTATCATGGTGGACACTGGTAGGCTGAACAGTCAACCACAGGTCTGCCACAGGTCCACCACTAACTAGTGGTCAGACCTGGGAAACTGAAACATAACCCTTTTTCCTGCTGTGGGTCTAGTGGTACAAGGTACAAACGTGGTACTGTATAACTGGTTAATTTGGTGTGGTTTTTAATTTGGCGTTTTTTGGCGAATGCCCATCAACGCCAAATTAAAGATGGCATAAAAATATGGCTACATAACGATGGCGTTGTTCTGACTGCTCCAGACGCCAAAATAAATACAGGGGAAATTCTTTTTTTGAAAAAAACGCCAACTTAAGTACACGCCAAATTAACCAGTTATACAGTATACCAATGGTAAAAGGAATTTTATTTATAAAGAGAGATGTTTTCAGTCTGTATTTATCCCCCCCCCCCCCCCCAAAGGTGTGGAACTACAGCTGTAACCGCGGAAACTGTGCTGCCACCTTTAGTTAAATAGAGACATCAAATCTTCCCTCCATCTGGTATAGTAATTACATTATTCATATCCAATTAGTAGCTTGAGAACCAGGCTATAGATGAAGTAGTATATCTATATAAACTAATCAAATTACTCAATGAGGTAGATCTCCCTTCATATATACAAACCAACTCAAACAAACCCCCCTCATACAGAACAAAGTGCCTATTATATGTAGATATCCTGGATCCGCCCCTGGTACAATCCATGGATGAGGTAGCCTGTCTGTATAATCTAAGGATATCCCAGCAGCCCCTGGGAATACAGGGCAGGGAAGGAATGTGCTTAACAAGCAGTGTTTTGCATACATGCATGTATATGTCTATAACCTTTGACAAGAAGCTGGATGTCTGAATATATGGTACTAACTGATTACAGGTTGCGGATCACTGTAAGCATAAGTACAGTGCCCATCAAAACCAAGCCCTTAAATAAGCACAAAGTTTTGGCAGCAGACTGGAGGGTAAAATAAAACATGCCAGTCTAGGCCATATTTAGATTTCATCCCTTGTCGATAGATGGCACTGCATTTTGAGATAAATCTGAGAGGAAATTCCAATTTATAATGTTTTAACAAACCCTCTCTTAACCCTTCCAATGCTGAGGCTACTTTCGTCCAAAGCACAAGAACGCAAAGTTTTTGGAAAAACATCTATACCCTGTCATGTTGGTATTCTTCGGATAGCTCTCATTGATTACACTCAGATGAGTACCCATGTGCCAGGGTTTCAATCATGTGTGTGCACTCCAGATTCTGAGGGATCAATCTTTTTAAACCACCTGGGGAGAGAAATGTAAACTGACCTAACTAACCTAGACACCTGCATGACCGGTAAGAAAAAACTTTGCCGCAGTGAAAAAATAAGCATGAGATCAGTCCTACAAACCAACCTGAAGATTTGATAATAAATCGGACACTCAAAAAAAATTATTATGAAAAACACGGTGTAGACTGCTCATTCGACTAATGAAGAACATGCTTAAGCACTTTCTTAACAACACTTCATTCATAAAGACAATTCATAAGGATGAACTAAAATTCCAAACAACCAAACATATTTCTTGGCCTAAGTTATACATGAAACAAGCATTCATCCGCCATGTTATTAAGGTTCTATTGCACAGTGGTGACATTGAGTGATTTTTTAGATTCCAGCCAGGTAAATAAGGGTTGTGTCTATTGAGTCGAGCTTTCCAGGCATATCTCCTGCTGTCAGCCCCAGTGGCTTGCTCTTAACCCTTCCTGAATGCTGAGGCGACTTTCATACAATGCACACAGACGCAAAACTTTTTGAAAACCATCTAAACCCTGTAATGCTGGTATTCATTAGATAGTTCTCTCAGATGAGTACCCATATGCCAGGGTTTTTGTAATTTTTCAGTTTTTTTTGCATCACTTTGTATTTACATAATTAGCCACCAGCAGCATAAAGGGTTAACCAGCATTTATGCCTGAATACCTTGACAAAAGTCATCTGGACCTATAATATTTTTGAAAATAACTTTGATATAATGATATAATTCACTAATCGCACTATATATTTGATGGAGACATGTGGGGTAGGTCCTGATCAATACATCTCCTTCAAAAATTCCACAAAATCTGTTCAGCTCAAAAAGATATTATCGAAAAAGACTTTTTATGTCAATTACACACATGTAATATGAATGGGTTACAGAAGCCTCCCTATAATCAGTACCCTGGACACACAGCAGAGCTCAGCTAGGTCTGGGAACGCCTACATTACCGTATTGACATCTAAAGTGAAATCACATGACGTCATCCGGAGTACATGAAAGAGTTTTTTGTTACTGACTTGCAGCAGTGTTTAACCCATTAATGCTAAGAATTTCTGTGAGAAATTGTCGTCTGGATCCATAACATTTTTGACAATAACTTGGTCATCGAGTATAGTTTTACAAAATATTTGAAGGAGAGTTGTTGGTAGTGTTCTAATCAACATTTCTCCTTCAAATATTTTCCCATGTATGCTGCCAGTTAAAAGATTTCATCAAAATTCTCAAGATTGCTATTATCTTCATCAATATTATTATTATTGTTATCATCATCATCATCATCATCATCATCATCATCATTATTCTTGACAAAAAAACTGGTTTTCCGGCTGTTCTATACAGGTTGGTGCCACTAAATGACTCTAGTTGACAAGGTTTTTTCTGCAGCCTGCGTGCTATGGCTCTGTGCATGGAATGGTTGAACTACAGCCTCTTACAGTGTTTCCTATTGATCCACACTGTGATTCTCCCTGGACAAACACCCTCCCCTCTCCAAACAAAACCATCAAAGGTCCCCTTTTAACCCGCCATTCCTGGAGACAACGGACAAGTTTTGTCAGGACCAACAAAACTTAAAACAACTTAAGTGCAAAAGATATTTGAAAGAAAACTCTGGGTTGTGATCTGAGAAATATTTCTAAATTCTAACACTTTCTGAGATATGTTCTGGTCAGACAGGTATTCTTTTGAAAAGTGGGAGTCGGGAGGGCTGAAAAAAACTTTAGGGTGGGGATTTCTTTGAATAAAAACTGGTTAGGGTTACAGGAAACAAACAATTTTTTTAGGCCTTAATGGGTTAAATATCCCTCTTCCCTAGCCACCCTGCAGGTAGGCAGTGAGTCAGGAGGAGAGTTTTCAGGTGCGTACACCTGCACAAAAGGCAACCCCTTTGCCGAGACGATTAATGTAGAAGTGGATTGAGGACACTGAAGTGCTGTAACACATTAACTGCACTTTTACAGCTAGCTTATTCTTGTAGCATGCATGGCAGCTTCAACTTGGTTCGCTACAGAACACATCATCCTTCTCTGAGGATGAGCACACATCTTTAACCTATTCACACTCAGATGTCATCATCCAGAAGTTTTTATCTGGATTTTGGGTACTTATAGAAAATAACTGCATAATGAAAAAGAGCTTGCAAAAATATCCAAGGAGAGTTGTTCCATATAAAAGTCCAAATTATATTTCTCCTTTGACTATTTTTCAAAAAATGCTTTGGTCAAAACAATATCCCCTTAAAACTCTGATCATTGCAGTGTAGGCAAAGCATTAGAGCTAGATACAATAATAAATTGACTTTTACCTTGGTTCCAAAGCATCACATCTGTAATTAAGTTCCATCACACTCAGTTACTGCCAGACGTCGCATATATCACTTAATATTTTATCTTAAAGTATTTCATTATTAAAACCACTGTCCTAACTATGTTCAGCTATATCTCATGTAAAACTAAGATTCCCAGCTCTCTTGTAGTAAAATTTAAAGCAAGATTAAAGATCACAGTTTGGCCAAGAATATCATCAACATCTCATAGTAAGATGGGGATAAAAACCTACTTCTTCCTCCTTCTCATCCTTCTTCTTATGGTTACCGTCGACAACAGTGACATTCTCCTTCTCCTTCACCTCATCCTCTTCACTGGGCTCATCCTTTGATATCAGCTGAATCATGTACTCCAGGACATCCATCTTCCTTCCTTGGACTGGTGTGTGTGTGCGTGTGGTGGGAGGATAGTGATATATGTCAATATCACGCAGGACTGCTCAGAGTGACTGCCCCACAGGTAAGAAACTATACCGATATGTACTGAGGCGCTTCGCTGTGATAGCCTTCCAAAGTGACCGGCGTCCTGAGCGCAGCACTGACCAGTGACCACGCCACTGATGAACTTGATCCAGGGAATTATACTGATACCGAGGTGCTTCTCTGTGACAGTGTAGCACAATGACCAGCGTACCGAGCGCAGCACTGACCAGTGACCACAGCACTGAAGTACTTGATCCACTGTGAACACAACCTTATGTTGCCTCAGACACTGCCTGTCGCAGCAGCGGTGGCGCTGGGACCTAGGGAACGCATTAACTTAGCTAACTAAACAGTTCCACACTGACACCTCTGTCCTGCTCCTCCTATTCCCTGATCCCGAGAGACTGGTAAAAACACCTTGTTGTTGTATGCTGCTACCTGTGTCCTCACTGCTTAACGAGGAACTGCAGCATCTACCTGGCTGGCGGCCCCCCAGGTAACAGATTACTACACCTGTTCTCAGCCCTGCTCCAACGCTCCTACGCCTATTACTAAACCACTCAAAACTAGGTCAGTTTTTTGGGGGCTTGACTTTGAAGAGGTAGACTTGTCACTACATGATAGAATTCAAGTCACCTTAACCCTTTCATGCTTCGAGTTCGCGTTAAAAAGTATACCTTGTCAATGAAAGTTAGTAACATAAAACTCCTCTCCCCTGATAATTTCATAAAAAGGGAGGCATGAGGGGTTATATAATTCCTCTAAAGAAATCAAAGTTGTATTTTCATCAGTAATGAAATAACCCCTCTTTTCAGGGAAACCCCCTACAACATCGCCAAAAAGTGTAAAATATCCTATTGTAACTGCCGAAAATGCACACTATAAGCAGTGCCACATCAACATAGCATTGTTGGTTTAATGGAAGTAACTAGGTGTAAAACAAACAAAATATCTATAATCCCTAGCACAAAAATAACATTAGAGATATGACATCTGTATGTAGTCATGGCCATAGCTATGATACTATGTATTGATTGGATACAGAATAACAGTTTAGAAATTCATTAGGTCAACCACTTGAGAAAGACTGTGAGCCAACTCATTATGGGTTTAAGATATAGGCATCAGTACAATACAAGTGCTCTATTGTCACACACAGACCACAATATGTACTACCAATACTAATCAATAAAATATATACATGTATATATATGTATATATATATATATATATATATATATATATATATATATATATATATATATATATATATATATATATATATATATATATATATATATATATATATATATATATATATATATATATATATATATATGTATATATATATATATAATATATATATATATATATATATATGTATGTATATATATATATATACATATATAGTTATATATATAGTTATACATATTTATATATATATAGTTATATATATGTATATATAGTTACGCGTATATATATTTAGTTATACATATATATATATATAGTTATATATATAGTTACGTGTGTGTGTGTGTATATATATATATATATATATATATATATATATATATATATATATATATATATATATATATATATATATATATATATATATATATATATATATATATATATATATGAGCTGAATGCATGCTGTTGCTGCGTATACTGAGGAAATATGGATGATCTTCCTACCTATATGTTACAAGCTATAGTCCCGAGTTATGGTTCCATAAATTTAACCAGGAAATGATGCCAGGATCCTACAGTCTCAGCCACACCTCATGAAGAACTATACTGCTGTCTGGTGTCACATGGCTTTTCACACAGACTATGTTCATTGCAATCAGGCATAATGTTATGATTGGCTGCGATAACGTGTTTACTTTTCTAATTGTGCTGTTATTGAGTGCAGGCTGCACCTGAAAGGCTTTTAACCGAGTCGTTCACGCTCGATTACACGCATCACAATGGACAGTCATACAATTTCAATGGTTCGAACATGAACTATATCCAAGGGGTGCTTACTCTATACCATAGTCCTGGCTGATATTCCATTAAAATCTGATACAATACAAACATATCAAATTTAAAATGGCTAAACCCTACAGCAGTCATTGTAGTACCATAGGCTAAGATGACACTGCAATTAAATGTGATTTCAGTACATAAAGATTTATTTCATCGTGTTTAAACACCGGAGTGGCCATTCATATTTTAGTATGTAACTGTAAGGATGCAGTCACCATAATTAAGTGGCAATATTAAATGTTAAATTCATTGCCAAAGCAAACCCAATTGAAATATCCTATAGTCCCAGTATGTTAACAGGTTAGAGGTTCACATACAGTTGCCCCTAACAGCTCTTGAAATTGTCGACAAATTGATATTTTAGACAAAAACTTGGAAATAAAGAATGACTAATTATAACAAACTATTTGAAGGAAAGTCATTGCATATGCTGAAATTCATGGAATATTTCACTAGAATTCTAGAACTTTGACTGCCACAAGCAGCAATGGGTTCAATGGGTACGAAAGGATTAAAACTAACCCTATAAATACCCCTCCAAGTCTTCCCAAAGGAAAAAGGTACATCATTGTAGCGCACCCTTTTAGCTGGTCTTAGTTCACTGTCCCTTTCCTACGCCTGCTCGTTTAAGAAAGCCCCCTACAATAGGAGGGATTTACTAGGTAAATACTGCCAGATTACAGTACTTGTTCATATACCCTGCTTCATACTCCTAAGACCTAAATGGTTTTGGTCACCTAAGGGGTTCCTCTGAAACAATTGTCTTTAGGTAGTTAGAGTAGTTATGTAAACGTGAAAGTCTGAAACAAACCATTGATCACATATTTAGGTCAGCTTAAAATGTTTTCTTTTGCTTCTGTTTTATCAATGGGCATGTGAGCGGGGGGGGGGGGGGGGGGGGGGGGGGGTTGTGAGGATTAACACTAACCCCCCCTGGACTGATCCCTATAGAGATCTACTTTTAATTAGCTTTATAAAAACACTCACATTTAGCCCAGTCATGCTGGAGTGTCTCTAGAAATTGTCGTCTTGATCTATGATAACATTGACAATAATTTGACCAAAAACAATTTTACAAAATATCTGAAGGAGAGTTGTCGGTAGTGTTCTGACTAACACTTCTGCTTCAAAGATTTTCTTAACTTTGCCTTAGACTGAAAGACCACCAAAATTAACATGCTGGTTTTGTCCAATTTGAGCATTGATGGACACCTTGACCCTTCTAGGCTCAGCCCGGTCTCCTTAACAACTGTGACCAGTATTTTCTATTCAGTTTATATAGGTGCTCAAGGTGACGGGTTCCTATGTAGTGGGTACGCTTCTGAGCTATTTGGGGGGTGACCTGTACCCGGGCACCCTAGAGTAGTCTCACCTAGGGCACCCTTTGATGTAGCTAAAAGGGGTGATGACTAACGCTGCTGGGGTTAGCCAGGTGAAACAGGCACACCTGTATCACCCCTGATTTCTGGGAAGTCCCCTTTAAGATTAACCCACTCATGCCCGGACATCTTCTTGACAATTGACGTCTGGATTTACAATACTTTAGTGTATAGCTTTTCAATAAAAGGACAAAACATGACTTTAAACAGCAATAAACTTCTAATATGGAGGTGGGTAGTTGTGGGGTCTTGGATATGAGTAGAGTATACCCTAAGACACTATTTGGGCCCATGTTTTATTCATGGTGGAATTGTCCTTCAAGCATAAATTCACTAACTATTTGAAGAGGAGTTGTTGGTTCGCTTCTGGTCAACATTTCTCCTTCACATATTTTCTGAAAAATGCTATGATGGTAAAGATAGAACTGAAGCAGTCACAGTGTTGTTGGCTAGTATAGTCGAGGATCAGCTAAACCATTCATGGAAGTTGAGGCCCACAGGATTGACTATTTCAGGGAATTTTTTCGGTCAATTAAGCACCTTTCCGAAAGTACTTAAATGACGAATATTCATCCCAACCAATTGAACATCTCTTCCTGAAATGTCATGTAAACTTACGATATATTACCAATCAATTTTCATTAGTGCCTTAAAGGTACACACATGTTAACTTAGATATGCTGAAGAGACCCTCCAGAGAATTTCATCTGGTTCTATAATATGATGACAAAAACTAATGAATATATTCACATCTGTATCTGACCAAAGGGTCGATGTATGCAGGAATGGGCGATCAAGCGTACATTTCTGAAATTGGCATGGTTGATTTCATGGCAGAGAATTCATCAGAATCTGGAGCTGATGAATGGACAACAACTCCAGGAAACCTCTACATATAGTCTAATGATGTACAGAGGGAACAAAGAGTGGCAGACCTTAGAACACCCATGCTTGGGATATCTACCATGTATGCTAACACAGTAAGGATGCTCCCTTTATGAATTATAAATTATTGATGAAATTACTATAATCCCTTAGAATGGCCCAATATAATATTTTGCACAGCTGTCTTGAAATTAAGGTGTGCATAAATACATGCACTAGTGATATCAGTGTTGCATATGATAGATACAGCAAGTGCTGCCACCTATCATAAGATCAGAAAACTAACATAAGACCTTATCTGAATAAGATACTATTGGAATATTAGTATGGTACCAGGAAACATACTCTTAGCCAGCAAGTCGTTTGGGCAATATTTGGACACCCAAACCATCAAAAATCACCACTAAAGACACCCAAATATTTTTGTGAGCAATTTCTAAAAATGACACTACATACCGTGTCATCTAGTATACTTGCTTTATAAGCTTATGTGTTGAATATTTCCAACTATCACATTCAGCAGTAAAACATGTACTAGAGAAGTAGTGTTGGCAATGGTAGAAACTGTTAATGCTGCCACCTATTATCAGGTCAGAGAACTTAAAATGTAGAGTGCGTAGAGATGATTTCAAAACAGTTTTTTCCCAGGTTTTAAGCTTATGGTTCTTGTTTTCTACCAGTGACCAGTTAAAGGTCTGTTTGCATGAAAACCCTGCCACACAATAACGTAAAGGTATGTAAAAACTGGTGCACAGACAATCAGTCTTGAAGCACAGGTTTCTTTGCTCTCCTACATTGGACAATTGGTTCTGATTTCTTTTTACAGCTGGCACTAAAAAAGTATATCAATTATGAAAACGTGGATAAATCAATACACAATATAAATTGATGAGGCTAATGTTTTGATGAAATTAAAATAGAGGAAATATCCAAACAGCTTTATTGGCCATACTCCCAGAAAGCTTGCCAAGTTAACCCATTAATAATGTTTAAGAATTACGCTAGAAATTGTTGTCTGGGTCTATGATACTTTTGATAATAACTTAAGAATCGGGAATGATTTTTGAGAATATTTGAAGGAAAGTTGTTGTGTATGTTCTGAGTAACATTCCTCCGTGGTGAGATATCTTCCTAACTTGGCCTTTGCCTGCAAGATTTCATCAAAATTGTAAGGCTGGTTTCGGCTGCTGAGAGCATTGTTGGGTTAAACGATGCTTGATGGATCTGAGGTGTCGCATGCTGGCGGGGCAATGCAACAGTTAGACACCCTGCCACCATACGTGGGATAAGAAGCCTTACCTTTTCTCTATCAATTGCTGCCTGTTCTATGAGGTCGAGCTGTTTCTGTTTGAGTTCGTTGATGCGGTCCTGGTCGGCCTGTAACTGCGTCATCTCCGTCTTATGCTCTCCTTCCAACAAGGCACGCTCCATCTCCAGCTGCAGGCAGGAGGAAAAAGCCATTAGAAATTATTATTCATGCAATTTCCTAACCCTTTCAATGCTTAGGCTACTATCGTCCAAAGAAATAGAACACAAAGATTTTTGAAAACCATTCAAACCCTGTCATGTTTGTACTCATTGGATATCTCTCACTGAGTACTCAGATGAGTACTCATGTGCCAGGGTTTCAGTCATTTCTTTTTTAGGTTTTTGTACCATTTTGAATTGTCAATATTAGCCACAAGCAGCATAAGACTTAAAATAAAATGGATCAGATGCAGTCAAGCCTGCTAAATTAGATAGAGCTACGAACTGGATTTTTGTTTATCGTCATGTTTTCTACTATATACAGGCTCAGTCATAACTAGTCAGTTGCCAATGGCAGAGGAAACCAGAGTACTTGAGAAAAACCACCGCCTTATCCCAAGTCTCTGGCAACTTTCTCACAAAATTGCGCTGGTGAGTTTTCTGGTCTTCGAAGACAGAAGAGATTTCTACCAGATGGAACTGTATGTATTTTTATTTCTATTTCTATTTACACATCTATGAACTTCTGAATATTTGATTTTTCATCTTAATTTCATGATAGATATAAAGATGACTTTATCATACATCTGTACTTTCAGAGGCCAATGAATATGAGTACCCATGTGCCAAGTTTTCAGTTATTTTGTTATTAAGTTTTTTGCATCATTTTGTATTGGCCAAATTAGTCAGCAGCAGCATGAGGGTTAAAAGATGACTCAGCAGGCTGCTTTTGGCTGCTTTTAGTGTCCATTGGTTAACCCATAATTGCTCACAGCGGCCTGACAATTTTGATGAAATCTTGTGCAGCAAAAACATAACTAAGAAACTGTTTGATGGAGAAATGTTAATCAAGTCATTATCAACAACTCTCCTTCAAATATTTTGTAAAATGATTTTCAATTCCAAATTTAGCGCCAAAAGTATCAAAATTGCAGACGACAAAATCTGGAGGAATGCTTAAACAATAATGGGTTAAGGTGCAGCTGGTACGTACCTCCCTGATAGCTTCATTCTCCTGTGTTTCTATCTCCATGATCTGTCTCTTGAGGTCTGAGATCAGGATCAGCGTCGTGTCCTTAATCTTCCGCAGCTTCTCCGCCTGAACCCTCATGTCCGACTCCTGAAACACAACACAGAAAAAACTGTCAGCAATGTTCCAAAATGTACATAGAACTTAAGAAATATGACTCTTCATAGCCAGCAAATCAACATTCTAAATAGTAGAGGGTTGCTTGACCCCCTCTGTATCAACCACTGACACAATTATCAGCCTGCACCCACATGCTGGACACCTAAAATTAAACACAGAGTACTAAAAATCAACATTTTGAATAGTACATGTTTGTTTGAACACTGTAGGTATAACTAAAACATAATACAATGTGTGTGTGTGTGTGTGTGTGTGTGTGTGTGTGTGTGTGTGTGTGTGTGTGTGTGTTTGTGTCTGTGTGTCTAAGTTGAAAATAACACAGCAAATGATGAAACCTAAGTTTCTGTGCAATGTGGTTGCATAACATCGTTCTTACAGGTCCCTACAATCATATATCATTATTTATGACTAATTCCAAATTAGGAGCCCATATAAAGGGAAGTATCAAGGGCCCTAGAAACCAACCCCCTACCCCCTCCATGATGGGGCTCATCAGCACCAACATCCTGAGTAGAGTTGAATTAAGTAATATTCCATCATAATATTTCCTGAGGGCATGCCTGCATAGCTGTAGATCCACATCTTGAACCAGTCCTGACTATTGAGTTCTGCTACAAGTGTCAGCTGTAAGACATGATTCTTTGAGAATAATAACAATAATAATAATAATAATAATAATAATAATAATAATAATAATAATAATAATAATAATAATGATAATAATAATAATAATAACAATAATAATAATAATGATAATAATAATAATAATAATAATAATAATAATAATAATAATAATGATAATAATAATGATAATAGTACGATGCAAGGATTGGAAAAAGATCTGAAGAAGGTATTTTTTCACTGCCATTTTTCCATCAAACATTTCCTTTCCAAGCGCTGCTGCTCTGAGGATTGAGAGATATCAGCAAAATCACCAACACCTATGGCCAGTCACAATCACAGTGATGAGTGGGTCAAACAAAGAAACCTTTTCAATGAAAACAAACCATATTTTTGCAGACACCACTATCCAATGACCCACACTTTAAGGAGGAGATGATGAATTGTGTAGTAATTCTCTAGAAAGAGAGAGAGTGAAGCCAGTGGGTCTGAGGCCGAGGATAGAGAGACTAAGAGACTGTGGAATGCTGTAGTCAAGCCTCAGGAATCCATCGCTAAGAGTTGTGAGGACGAAAGAGGAAACTCATTCATGATGTTTATTACGCCACAAAATAATTAAAGACTGCGCTCTGAAAACAGGCCTCAGATACTCATCAAGGCTTCTCACACAAGTGTTCTTTGGATATAAACCATGTTGTGCTGTTATGAATGGAATATCGTTATAATCAGTGCTCTACTTAATTAGCCTGCCTCCCAGGCCACATTTAAACGTCCTCCCTTGTGGATAGATGGCACTGCGGTATACTAGGAGGTCAGTTGGAAATAGGATACAGACTGCAGCTCAAGTGTGTCCCCCATGAGGATTTATTCAGAACTAAACCTGGAGTGAAATCAACTCAGGTCAGATCAGTGAAAGAGCCAGATATCACAGACTTGTAGCAAGTCTATACTTAATAACCTCTTTGGATGGTCGTTCTTAGGGTGACTTGCCAAATTTTATTTGGTCCTGAAGAAAATAATATATTCCATGTTGTTGTTCCCTCTGGAAATCATCAAGTTTGAACAAATATGAATAGGAATAATCTCTTCACCCGTTCACCTAAAGAACACCCCGACTAGTTTGTAATATCTTAGGCTTAGAATAAAAAATTGTTCGTTTCCTGTAACGGTCCGAAAAAAAATAAGGTAGGTAGGTCGGTAATCTTTTTTTTTTTTTTGCATAATCTCTTTGATCAAAAATGTGTGTTTTATGCATGTTTTACATTGATTGGGAGTTGGGAGGGCAAACAAAAACTTTAGGGTAGAGATTTTCTTGAATAAAAACTTGTTAGGGTAGGGTTACAAGAAACAAACAACTTTTTTTAGGCCTTAATAACCTGCACATTTTTTGAAAGAAAATTCAAGAAAAAATGTTGATTAGAACTAAACCAACAACTCTCTTTCAAATGTTTATTTTAATTTATGGTTATTTCCAAAGTTATTTACCAAAGTATCATAGATTCAGACGAAACTGGCAAGAATATCTCCAGGCATGAATTGGTTAACCCATTGATGCTTAAGAGTTCCTCCATAAGTTGTCGTCTGGATCTAAAATAACTTTTGACAATAACTTGAGAATTGAGAACCATTTCGCAAAATATTTGAAGAAGAGTTGTTCGTTATCCTCTAATTAACATTTCTCCATCAAATATTTTCCTAAGTATGCTTTTACCTGCAAGATTTCATCAAAATTGTCCGGCTGTTTTTGGCCGCTGTGAGTATTAATGGGTTAATGTGGTAAAATTATATAATGACTTTTACATTGCTCCATACAGGATATGAAAAGGTATTTGTATTCAGGTAGAAATTCACTTGTGATATTGACATACTAAAATTAAATAAATGAGGTAAGTATCCTTGACCCATCTCAGTAAATATCTTTTCAATGGTGCCTGGTTTCTGAAGTATCTATCTAACTTCTGAATAGAGTATTCTAACCCTGACATTCCCTCAAAATAGATCCAATATTTGATATATATCATAACCATACCATATATCACATAGTAATCTGTCTGGACTTTATTCTAAGATTAGACATCTAGGTGACTCATGGAAAATACTCATGGTGTGGGGCCACATATCAAGGATATACACATAAGGATATGGATAATGTAAATTAGAGGAATGTGCGATCTAATGAAACCCTCTACCTGTCAGTGTATCCTGCCATTTACGTAGGATCTACATAAACAGTATACATTCAAAGGGAAATCCAAGTTAATCCCATTTGAATGTATTGCCAATATACATAACAAGGTCTAACAACAATTTAAGCGGTGTAGTAGCCCATATTAGTAAGGGCAGTATGCCCTTCACTCTTCTTGACCAGTTCTGAACTACTTACCAGGTGTACCTCTGAATTGCAATTCAAATGACCAAATATCAAAATAAAACAAGTAATTGAGTTTATATATTTCATTCAAATATATCTTTCCCATCCCAATTCTTCTTGCCTACAGTTTGGAATGTGCTGACGTGATAGCAAATTTGACCACCATTCTCATTCAAGGTAGACTTACAAGAGGTAACATTTAACAGGCATAGCACATAGTTTTGTAATCATTAGATCATTAGTAACTTGAGCTAGTCTAGCAGGTTTTATCCTGCTCTATATATAAAGGTAAATGGTATTCGGTTTATAGTCTTGTATTCATCGAAGTGCTCACACGACCTTCCTCCCCTAGCAGGCCTGTATAAACGGAAACCATTTCAATCCCCTGAGGAATATTCCAGAGCAGTTGGCAGCATATAGCGCACAAGCTCTAAGCACTGCCTTATTAATGCTAGGTACCAATTTTGCAGTTGGGTAGACTGAGGCAATATGGAATAAACTGTTTTGCCCAAGGACAAACCAAAGTGCCCTGGCCGGGAATTGAACCAGCAACCTCCTGATTCCTAGTCCGACACCTAACCAACTGAGCTACTTGGTCCCCTAGGTATGTGTCCCCAATTTTATGTTTGAAAATGATATTTTACTTAATTACTCCCCCAAAGTTTTGGGTGTCCTGAAGTATGAGTTTTGAGGGTTTGGGTGTCCAAATGACGCTCATTGTGGCCTGACACCGTGCTGGCCAAGGCTAGGCATATAACCATAAAGGCATGATGTATAATTCAATTATGCTAAGATTTCCAAAATTTCTAAGATGCTTCACAACTGTACTTTAGTATAGCAAAAGTCTATCAACTATAATTGAGGTTGTTTCCAGATTTAGGCTTGAAAGGCAGTCTGAGAGTAAAACAACGCCACCTATCCACGAGGGGTGTTACTAGCAGATTGTGGCAGGCCCTGATAGCCGAGTGGTATAAGGCATTGCTGCTGACTGTGCTGTTTCTCACCACTATCTGGGTTTGAATATATACTTAGTTCAAAAACATTAAGTATCTCCCCAAAATGCTAAAGAAGCCATAGAACAGGAAGTACCAATGACAAAAATAGATTATGTCTGCGCTAAAAATAGACATGTGGGACATGGTGAACTCATCACAGACTTCCTAATTCAGCGAGAGGCCGAATGTGCGGATATTAAATCAGGGGTCAACAAGTAAAACTGACCTTACATTCACACCCACATTTGACTAACATATAGGGATGTAATTATATATATTAACCTGTAACACAGTGGCCTGAGGCTTGCAAGGGTTTAATAAATAACAATGACTTCAAGCATCAAAAAATCACCCTTCCTCTTGATCCATACATTTTGTAAAAACTATTAACTTACACATGTGAGAAATGACTATGATCAAGAGAGATGGTATTTGCATAATCCTTTAATACTCTGGACAGTATTGCTCATTTCAAGTGCTCTTACCAGTTTCCTGAGTCTGGCATTTATTCTCTCTCTGCTGGACTGCTCCATGACAGACGTTGAACACCTCAATACCGGTAAGCCTTCAGCTACTGCTACGATCCCCCATCGTCAGTCTGAGCAATCTGATCGGGAACCTTTGAACACCACCACCACATCTGCCACCTGTTTAACGGTGATGATTTAACACATACCAGGCCTGATATAACACCAACAATACTGCACAGAAACAATGTCAAGAGGGAATACAACACTCTTGACAAGGCCAGCTGACTAAATGGCTGTGCTGGGACATCATGGGGAAATCAACAGGGTTAGGAATTAACTTATTGGTGACAGCTACCCTCATCTACAATGCAGTGTACAGTTCATACTGCCAAACACTGTGGCCCCATACTTAGTGTTATGAATAGTAATGGTTGACCATGTGACTGACTTACAGGATAGATCAGCTATGGTATGGTACATGTATAAATACGTCATACATATACATATATATATACATACATACATACATACACGCACATTCAAACATACATACATCCAAAAACCATATATAGACACACGCGCGCGCGCACACACAAATATCAGTGAGTCTAGGGAAAATCCATTTTGTTTCTTTATTCCAATGGAGCCATGTAGGAATAAACATTTTCCCTGTGCTAAAAAAATGCTGATCTTCGCTCTAAAAGTTATCACCCATGACAGCCCGGACACATATTACATATATAAATGTGCTGGGAGCAAGAATTCTTTCTGCTAATCATGATCAATACATGCTTGATTGGTGTTATAAAACAGCTGTAGATTTGACAGCAGGGCCACAACGAGAGCACCACGGGTGATTAAACTAATAACCACTGGCGCTAGGCTCCATACAACAGGCTACTGTGGATTGAGTAATACATAATCTTCACACAGGAAAATCTAGAGCAGTGCTTTATGGAAATAGCATGATAATCGTCTTATTTTGATAATTGGCCTCTTTTCTGTCTGACCTCATTTAGTTACAAAGCTTCACACCAGGGGACAATTAACCCTTATGCTGCTGGTGGCTAATTTGACCATTGCAAAATGATGCAAAAATCTGAAAAATTACTGAAACCCTGGCTGCATATGGGTACTCATCTGAGAGTGCTCAG
Source organism: Maea johnstoni (assembly GCA_963942565.1). Classification (NCBI taxonomy): domain Eukaryota; kingdom Metazoa; phylum Annelida; class Polychaeta; order Spionida; family Magelonidae; genus Maea; species Maea johnstoni. Next base: position 46,910,592 of record OZ012689.1, on the reverse strand, counting down.
CAAGAGCTATCCAATAAATGACAGGGTTTAGACGGGTTTTCGAAAACCTTTGCATCCTTGTGCTTTGAACGAAAGTAGCCTCAGCATTGGAAGGGTTAAGAAGACAAGTCTCCTAGGAAATCTGAGAGGAGATTCCAAATAAGCCTTTGAACTGTACTGTAAATGCCCACTTACAGTGCACAGTTTTATATATAGAAAATGCCTTTTCAAGAAAGGATGCCTATTAAATGCAAGTACTGAAACTTAGAGGGAAAAGACACAGCCGTTATCTGACACCAAAATCAGCTCCATCAGAGCTGATCACAAGATAGGCAGCAACTGTAGCCTGGACTATGCTGTCCTAGTGATCATCCATCTCAGCTGTAGTGAAATATGGTGATGAGGAACTATGCTGGTCAGCAAACCAGAGTTGGAAATCACGCCTGCATATTTTACATGGGTACAAGGATATCCCCTGTAGAGTAGGGGTGCATATACTACGCTAGACTAGGCTCCTTAGCTCCCTGAAAGGCTACCATTCCCTTCTGAGTTGACCAGTGTGATGTAGTAAAAGATATGCCAGTAAGATAGCACCATACAGTCCTTCTATCTCTAGCCACTTACATAGTCCCCTGGTGGAATAAATGTAAACTAAATTGGCAATTAAGGCCACTTTGACTTCATATATATCTGGTGCCTGGTAACCGAAAACTTGACAGTAAAATACATATGACAGCTCATAGCCTAGAAATCTAGGGCTAACCCTGGCCTTACTCACCCTCAGCTCCTGAGCCTGCCTCCCCATGACGAATAATGAGTAACAATAGTTGCTGTGTTGCGTTGTTTAGTATTGTCTCTACCTGGCTGCAGCCATCACCTCGACCCCCCCCCCCCTATCTCCCAGGAACCAGCTGTCCGTCCCACAGCTGCTGCTGTTCCAGCTCCAGCTCTTCAAATGACCAGCCGCCAACTCATAAACAACACTCACACATTAACCCAGTCATGCCTGTTGTTTAGATCAATGATTTTTTTGTGAATAATTTTGGAAATAAACTTAATTTCATATTCATGAAAATATCCTATCCAAAGATTTTCCAAAGTTTACTTTGTCAGAGATATAGCACTAAACTTCAAAATGTCAGGCCATTTTGGGTGCTACAGGCTTCAATATTGAGTGCTTGGGGTAGGCACTTTTGAAAAAGAAATATTTCTATAAGAGATATTTGTGGAGCTACCTAACTATTTATTACTTTCTGCATCCTCATCATTATCCCTTCCTTAGCTGAACATGAGAAGACATTAGACAAAGCATTAAAAGTGGGTTTCAAGGGGTTAACTAGTGAAGTGCTGCCAACATGCTGACAAAGGCTATGCTAAGGTTGGCTGATGACTTAATAGAAGGGAGCACCTGTGGCTAAGAATGACCAGCAGGTGTACCGGTAGCCTAGCTACTGTGCTATACTCTGTTTTACAGTTACTGTATTGTGTAGCCTGCCTCCCAGGCCCTATTTAAATGTCTTCCATTGTGGATAGATGGCACTGCGGTATACTAGGGGCTCACTGTAATCTCCCTCATGTGGCACTTGTGGGAACTAAATGGCCAACAGTAGGCCACAAGTCCCTATCTAGTATAGGTGCAGGCTTCTATATATAATAAAATCAAATCATAACAGAGCCTTGTGGCTAGGCTATGTATTGTGTTACAGAACCATTTACAAGAACCTGATCACTCTCAAAGTTGATCAACAAGCCCAAATATTGATTGGAACTACTAGCACTATGGATAAATTGCTACTGATTAAAGACCAATATCAATAACATCATTATCTAGGCAAAAATATGGTAATTGTCCGGTAATGGTTAAAGTTTCATGAAATCAGGACAACCACAGAAATCTGAGGTCTGTGAATCAAATGAGCGTCCAATTAAATGGGGATGGAAAGTGTACTTGGTATAATGGATAGCGTTCACACTCCCGAAGTTGTCCACATAAGTAGGGTGTCCACAATGGAGGGGCTGTAGCAATTGATAAAGGAGAGTTTTGGGGCCGGGTTTTGGGACCAAAGAGTGTCCACTATAGTCCACTACACTGTACTATACATTGCTTTTAACTGATCCTCCTCTTGGAATATCTTTTGATATTTTACTCTGAGTGATGACTTATGCTCTAAGTGGTCAGACAGGTATCACCAAAACAGTTTTGCTGTTTTGGAGGTTGATAGCATAGAAGGGTCAAGACTCCTGTATGTGTGAGCACCCTCTGGAGTGGTCAGAGGCTGTGGGGCAGATGATTGATGTCCAGTTTACCTGCTGTCTACCCTGTAAAGGGTGCTCAGGTAGAAAGATGGTTAGGTAATCCAGGCATGCAGGTGCATAAGGATGGATTGGTTACATCATTCAGACATGTCTGTGCATAATGATAGAATGTCTCAGAAGGCGGAACCAAACTTCCTAACTAAGTGGTATAAATGATCCCTACATATAATCTATTCAGGCAGACTTTTTTAGATTTCCGTGAAAAATGATACTGAACATGTCTGTGTAAATGCCCCCACCTGAGAATCTAATAATTCTTGTCTCTTGAGCCCCCATATCACAGGCAGGGGCAGCTTCAGTGGTGGGGTTCTGGGGGATCCCATTGGTCACCAAAACATGTGCTGTAGAAATGCACCTATTGGCAAGTACCTCCCTGATAACTCACGGCCAATGATGGTACAATAGAAATATGGCGCAATTTTCACAAAATGTCAATTAGCATATCCCCATGGAGGTTAACATGTGTGTTTGTATAAATAAATCATGTGTGCAAATGTGTGTGTGTGTTTGTGTGTGTGTGCCTATATGTGTGTGTTTGTATGTATAATGTGTGTCTTTGTGTATGTGTGTTTGTGAGTGTGTGTGTGTGCTTATATGTGTGTGTTTGTATGTATGTGTGTGTGTGTGTGTGTGTGTGTGTGTGTGGTCATATGTGTGTGTGTGTGTTATGTGTGTGCGCACGCGTGTGTGTGTGTACGATATCAAAGAGACATTATTGCACCTTGGCGGCGAGATGAACAGCATAGATGAAATTAGCGCCCCTCGCCGAGTAGGAAATGAGAGAGCAGGGGAGCGTCAGATCCTGAATAGCAGGATCAGGAGATGTTTGAGCAGCGTCATCATCCTGAAAGGGACGCTTCAAGTTGAGTACACCAGGCCCCGAGCAGAATTAATTCAATCGCTGATGAGGCAGAACTATGTGAAAAACATCCACTTGGAAATAATAGTCCAGGAAATCACACATGCGCCTGGCTCTTACAGATACTACCTACAGCAAATATAACTCCTACTCACTCAATAAATATGGCACATGGGTTGGAATCAGTGTTATTGTGGCATATTGATTATTTTCGGGAAGAAACTGTGAATTTTGAGGATTTTTTAGATGAACTTATAGGGTCCAAAAATTACCATTGAGATAAGTGCTTTGGTCGTGACCACCCCTGGCTCCATCTATCAACAAAAAATAGGGACCAGAACAGAGAAAAACATTCTTAACCTAAGTGATAGACTGAGCTAGTCTAGCCTGACAGAGCTACAGTGGTGGACATTTATCGAGCGTGACAGGTCCCTGTAATTGTGCCACTCTGGACTGGTCAGTCTGGCTGGCATTCACACCAGACCTCACATGGCCATGGCCATACTGCAATGGTCAGACACATATGCGATGTAAATCTTTCCATGGGAAAAATACAACAATAATCTAATTTATTCTAACAATCACAAGGTTTTTATACTAGATTATATCACTTAAACAAAGATACTCTGAAAAGAAAAATCAGAAAGAATCTAAGAAATGTGGTAAGAAAGTATAAGTGTAATAGTATGTATGCTGATAAACATTTTCCCTAGAAACATCTTTTTGGGAGAAGATAACAACAGCTGTTTCTCAGGTTGGGATACTTCAAATAGTCTTAACCCATTAATGCTCATAGTGGCCAAAAGACAATAAGATGATTGAGAAATGTTAATCAGGACATTATAAAAAACTACTTCAAATATGCTGTACGATCATTTGCGATTCCAAAATATTGTCATAAGTATCAAATATTAAGATGACAAATTCTACTGAGGAACACTGAAGCACTATTGAAAGGGTTAATGCTCCCTATCTACTGGAATTCAGTGTCCTTCAATCCCCCAATACAGCAGTCAAATCAGAGTAATGATAAGGCATTCCATGTAGTGCAATAGTTAGTGTTCTCCAAGTCCAACAGATGTCACCACCAGTCATATCAGAGATGGTGGTTGGCTGGTTGCAAGTCAAGAATTAAGTTTTATATGTACAAAGATAGCAGACAGCACAAAGGAAGACACTACATTTACCCAGAAGGGTTTGATAAAGGGTAACATGTTAGTTTTGAAAACAAGTATAAAATTAAGGTAACAGAATATAGTGAATGCATATGTGGATACTGTAAAATGCTTTAGGGAAATGTGGGTGTACAGACAACTTACTAGTGTACTATTGGGGCATATGAATTTCGAAAATTTCATATGTTTTTCACACATTTCTATGAGAGTTTTGATATGCGTTCACTCCGTTCAGACACAAAAACTTCCAGGAGGGGTAGGGTTACAGGAAACAGACAGTCATGTGAATGCCTGAGCGCTTCTCTCATCTACATCTGGAGTGCACACATTTTTGAACACAAATATTTCAAGAGGGAGTGTTAAACCCAACAATTGCAACGACATTCAGTTAAACATTTTTCAAAATAGTGCTTAAAAGCAATCAAGATACCTCTTCCACATGTGTTAGACTGTGTCTACTCCGGAATTGAATGGGTTTCCCTTATGCTGCTGGGGGCTAATTTAGCCAAAACGAAATGCTGCAAAAAACCTAAGGAGTTTACTGAAACCCTGACACATGGGTATTCATCTGAGAGTACTCAGCAAGAGCTCTCCAATGATTACCAACATGACAGGGTTTTGATGGTTTTCAAAAGTCTTTGCGTTCTTGTGTTTTGGGCAGAAGTAGCCTCAGCATTGGAATTAGGGTTAACGATATTCCTACCTCGTATCCTGCCAGGTTGTAGTCACTGGTCTCTGTGCTGCTAAAGCAGAGGTTCATGTCGGCCAGGGCGTGTCTGCGACCATCGTCACTGCTCGTACTGGAGTGTGGCGACATGTAGTAGGAATTGGACTGGTGCTGCTGCCTGGCGGGAGGGTCCGGGATGATATAGATGTCATCACTGATCTGCACCTCTTTGAGCTGTTTGCTCATATTAGCTATCTGCACATGCTCCGAGTCCGGGCTCGTAGGCGGTCTTGTCAAAGCTGATTTGGAAGTAAGCACTTTTCCTTGGCGTTTCGATAATGTGTCTTTGGATAATCCATCTTCAAACACAAAATCACTCTCAGACACACTTTTCAACTTAGAATCCAAGTCCTCGTCATTGTAGTTCTCATCTAAGCCAATAGGTGGCGACTCGCCATTCGACACCTGGCCATTCGGGCGGCGTTTTATGGTTCCTTCCTGGCTACTCGAGGTCATTTCCTCCTCCGAGTTAGAAGAGTTCGACGAGCAATGGCGCCCTCGGAAATCGAATGACACCTCTTTATGTGGGTTGCTAGGTGAACCCACTTTACTAAATGAACCATTGGTTTTGATTTTGCTTAGCGAGTTGCGGTCTTTGTGTTCAAGTGACCCCGAGGAGTCACTCTTCTGCACGCCACTAGGTGGCTCTAGTGAGTGCACTTGCCATGGCGGAAGCTCCTGATTGGTTGAGCCCTGTTTTGGGGTTTTCACAGGCTGGGCGGGCGGCTCGGAATCCATTTCACCGGCACGTTCCCTTTCTATTTGCTTTTCATATTCAGCACACATGTTAAGAATATCCTCCAAGCGCTGCCGTTCCTGTCGCTCTAACTCCTGCTCCTGTTTTCTTGCCTCCTTGGCCGCCTTGTGCTTAAAACTTAGATCCTGCTGGCTCCCTGTGAGATCGGCCACGTCCCATTCATCAGACATCCTCACCTCCATGTTCCGACTGACCATATCGTCCAGGCCGTTCTCCGTGCTCTGGGAGCTACGATTGGCCTCCGTGGGGGTGCTCAGACCTGGACTGAGATCGTTCAGCGGGGAGTTGTAGGTGGAGGTGTCGATCGCTGAGAGGGTGGGACTACCACTACTGCCCGTCTTAATCGTATCGTTACTCTGACTGGAGCTCATGCTCGTGACACTGGTGAAGGAGCTAGAGCTCGTCGTACTGGCCATGCTTATTACACGATCCTGTGAATCCTCGTCACTGATTGGTCGCTGGTTGCCCCACTGACGGTTATTCTCCGTAGAACCGTTCTTAGGTTCGAAGCCTGTCAGTGAAACTCTGGTTGTTGTGGTGTCCTTAGTGAATACTTTTTCTCCAATGTGCGGTTTCGTTTTAACAGCATCCTGGAACGACACTCTACTAGTTGAAGTGTCCTTGGTGAAAACTTTTTCACCAACATGGGACTTATTAGGGGGTGACTTTAGATTATCCAGCGCAAAGGTCACCCGTGGCCCACCGCTACTGTCTTTCAGGTTCTGCGGGCGTATCGCCTTATTTGTGGGTTTAGGAGGGACTTTTGGGGGCGTTTTTTCTTTCTTTGGCTGCTCTGTGACCTTCAGTTCTACCACAGCTTCAGTTTTGATTTGACTTTCAGATTTAACCTGCGATTCAGAAGACTTTTTACCACCCTCAAGTTCACTCTCTTCGTCTTCTAAGTAGAGTGGAACAGAGCGAATGCGTGTTTCATTCGTGGACTGAATAAACCGATTCAAACTTTCCTCTTTCAAAAACTCACTGAACGACTTTGGTGAAGTCACAGGGCTGGGCGATTTTGTATCCTTCTTTTTATTCTCCTTAGAAGGATCGACAGTGTCTTTAAGAGATATCTGTCTCGGTCTACTAAGCTTTGGGGACGCCTGTGGTTCCCGGACAAGTTTCGGGGAAGGAGGGGTGTCTCTGATTCTGGGAGGAGTTTCCCTTGACCTTGGGGGTGTCTCCCTCGACCTTGGGGGTGTTTCCTTTACCCTTGGTGGAGTTTCTCTCAATCTTGCTGCCTCTCGTCGCAGAAAACTTGGTGAAGGAGGTGTTTCTTGTAGAGAGGTATTTTCCCGCCTTTTATAACTTGGCGATGGAGGTGTTTCTTGAAGGGAGAAATTTTCTCGCCTTTTATAACTTGGCGAGGGAGGTGTTTCTTGAAGAAAGGTATTTTCTCGCCTTTTATAACTAGGCGAGGGAGGTGTTTCTTGTAGGGAGGTATTTTCTCGCCTTTTGTAACTTGGAGAGGGTGGTGTTTCCCTTTTTACTGGCGTAACCACTTCCTTCCGTAAGAAACTAGGAGATGGTGGGGTCTCCCTGGATCTGGGCGGTGTTTCCTGTGATCTTGGAGGGGTCTCTCGTAACAACCGTGGTGGGGTCTCCCTTAACCTTGGGGGTGTTTCTCTTAACCTTGGAGGAGTCTCCCTTGACCGTGGTGGCGTTTCGTTGGACCTTGGCGGAAGTTCCCTTCGGAAAAAACTTGGGGACGCAGGAGTATTTTTTCTAGGGGACTTAGGTGAGGGGGGTGTAGCAGTTTCCGAATGCTTCGGGGAGGACTGCTTCAGAAGACTTGAGAGTACAGAGTCTTTCTTGATTGGTGCCGGTTTCTCTGGTAAACTAGCAGTTTTTTCTAGAGCACCACGGGGGGATTTCGGTGGGGGCTTAGACACACTTGGAGGTGACCGTAATCCGGGTTCAGAATGTTGTTTCGGTAGCTTTTTATAGGGATGCGTCAGCAGTTCAAACCGAGATACCTTATTCACAAAGTCTTGGTTCTCGAGATCATCCCTAAATTTTGTCTTCTCGGGGCTTGGACTTTTCAATGGTGGGCTGGGTTTATTCTGAACAGAATTATTTGCTAGTTGCTTGGCCTCCCTTGCTTGTCTGTGGGACGTTAGATCCTCTTCAAGACCTGAAGAAAACAGAGAGAAACATTAAGTAAAATGGAATCGTGCAAACATTGATCAATTCTTGCCTACGGTTCCCCTTAGCCAATGTTGTCTGGATGTATCATGTTTTTGAAAAAAGATACACAAAATTATTCAGTTGTCCACTTCAAATATTTTTATTCCAAAATATAATCAGGTCAAAAATAAATCACCAATATTCAGGATATCAATGGCTGCTACACATGGGTAAATAAGTTACCCATTTATTTATGCTTAGTGTTGGTGACCTGGGTTGGAGGTCTGATACATTTTGTCAGCTTACAACTTACAACTTTCTGAACATTTTTTTTTGAAAGGATGAGTTTCTTTCCAGAATCATTTAAAATAATATGATAGATGCAAACAAAATGTTTGGTAAGGAACTCCGAACACTAATGGGTTAATGTTTATCACAGCAACAAGTTTTGCCTTTTTCTTTACTTAACAGCCTGATTTTTGAGTGGGTTTTGAGTAACAAAATTTATTCAGAAATCTACACAATGACTAGGGTATGTTACGATTTTTGGGTTGGTTTTGGGTAGCAAGACTTTAAACAATTTTCATAGAGAAATCTTCAGGATGACTAGCGTATGGGAAACACATGCAGCGAGAGCGGCCCCACAACACACCACAGAGAGGAGGCCTGCCATAAGTGTCCTTGGCGCCACTAGGCTCAACTACAGCAACTCTCCGCAGGAATGCCACACATTTCAAAAACCCTCAAAAACTTTTCTAGAGCACTAGAAGTTCTCGAGTAGAGGATGTGGGTCGAGAGGGTGACTGAGTGGCACCCACAAGCAGTTGGGATGAAAAAGCCAAATAACCCGCCACCACCAGCCACCACGCACCAGCTGTGCACATTTCTTATTGACTTAAGCTGCAGGAATAGTTTGAGAGTCAGTGTTAAGCAATGGAGAGCTACTGGTGTTTAGCTTAGCATTAAATGATACAGGAGTTCTATTGTAGCGCTGCCATAAGGGTGGGCTTGTGCTGTTATTTACCATGTAAACACACAAGGAGGGGTTCTCACCTACGTGCTCTAAAGATACACAGTTCACATACTGACTCTAAAGCATGGATTGAATGCCCTTTAGGAAAATATCAGCAAGTTCCTCATATACAAACATTAAGATTAAAAGTCATCATTGTTTAGTGGCCTGTGTGTATCATTTTATGTCAAAGGCACATGATTAACTATATTCACATGAGATGATGATGAGCAGAAATGATGGTGACAAAATTTGATGGTGGCTATTATGTCTGATCATGGATAGAATGATTACGTTTATTCATTATTCATTTCTATCTTTGATAATGATTACATGATTACATCTCACTATGACACTGTGTGTGAAGAATTCTAAATATTTCACCAGAGGCTTCAGTACTCAGTTCCACTCAATCCTGATGAGCTAAGTCTGAATAATCCTGAGTGACACACTATGTTTATAAATACCTACACACGTTTACTGTACTCTACTCCCTCTTTTTCAGCTAGTATTTACAGACCCCCCAGCTAGAAAAGGTTAACCCATTTATACCTGTAGCAAACAAGAAGTCCCGACTATATACTTCAGTAATATTTTTTTTAACCCTTCCAATGCTGAGGCTACTTTTGTCCAAAGCACAATAAACCATCTAAACCCTGGCAAGTTAGTATTCATTAGATAGCTCTCAATGAGTACTCTCAAATGAGTACCCATGTGCCAGGGTTTCAGTCGTTTTACAGATATCTTGCATCATTTTGTTATACCAAAATAAGCAACCATTGGCATAATGGTTAAACAGAACAGTTGAAGGAGAAATGTTGATCACGCCTCAACTCTCAAGTCTACTTCAAATATCTTATGAATATTTGATTTGTTCTGAAATTACTCTCAAAAGTGGTAGATCCAGAAAACACTTGTGTGAGAGATCCAGGCAGCAAAGGGTTAACCCTTTCAATGCTGAGGCTACTTTCGTCCAAAGCAAAAGGATGCAAAGTTTGTTGAAAACCATTTAAACCCTGCCATGTTGGTATTCATTGGATAGCTCTCATTGAGTACTCTCAGGTGAGTACCCATTTGACAGGGTTTCAGTCATTTTTCATTTTTTTTGCATTATTTTGTATTGGCATAATTAGCCACCAGCAGCATAAGGGTTAATTACTGAATAAATGATTATGATGGCGCCTGGTCTATATCCCACCCCCCCCCCCCCCCCCCCCCCCGAAAGAAGTCTCCAATTTACAATTGAAATTGAGGTACCAGACAACATTTTTTTCAGATTTTAATCTATTTTCATTTTTATTCATCATTTTTTTGATTTTGAAAGCAAGTTTATGATCTAATTGTGGCAACCTCAGAATGAAAGGGTTAAATTATGCAAATACAAAGAACACAAACAATATCATTGGTGTCTGTTTACATGTTATGCTTTATAAAATATTCATAATAAGATAGAATGTCATGTTCTACATCTAATGGCATTCATAAGAATGTCATGCTAGTTATAGTTCAATCGCTTTTAGCAATCAATTGTTTATGAGGATCTCCCGCTAATTAGCCTTTAGGCCTAAATAATTGTGTGTTTCCTGGGTAACCCTACCCAAACAATTTTTTACACAAAAGAATCCCTACCCTTTAGTTTTTTCTGCCCTTCCTGCTCCCTATTGACATAAAACATGCATAAAACACACATTTTTGATAAAAAAAATGATGCAAAAAAATATTCTACCATTCCCTATTTTTTTCGGACCATTACAGGAAACAAACATTTCTTTTTCTAGGCCTTTCCATCTCTCTATGATAAGGTGAAACAGGTGTGTCAGAAACTGATCATCAGTCTGAGAATGCCAGGAGTCAAAAGAATTCACGAACCTTAGTAGCAGTTTCTTTTATACCATAAATGCTGAGGCTACTTTCGTTCAAAGCACAAGGATGCAAAGATTTTTAAAAACCATAATCCAAACCCTATCATGTTGGTACTCATTTGGTAGCTCTCGCTGAGTACTCTCAGATAAATACCCCTGTGCCAGGGTTTCAGTCATTTTTCAGTTTTTGCATCATTTTGTATTGGCCAAATTAGCCACCAGCATGCAGTATAAGGGTTTATACCATAAATGCTCACAGCGGCCAAAAGCAGACTGACAATTTTGATGAAACCTTACAGACAAAAAAACAATTAGGAAAAGTTTTGAAAGAGAAAAGTTAATCAGAAGTATACCAACAACTGTCCTTCAGATATTTTGTAATTCAATTCTTAATTCCAAAGTTATTGCCAATAGTATGAAAGGGCGGCGGCCAGAATAAAATTCTGTGATGAGCTATTAACATGACAATTATAATCTTAGCCCTTACGCTGCTGGTGGCTAACTTGGCTAATACAAAAGGAGTCAAAAAACCCTGTCATATTGGTATTCATCTAAGAGCACTCAGCGGGAGCTTTCCAATGACCACCAACATGAAAGGGTTTAGATGAATTTCAAAGATATTTGCAAAAATTCCTTATGCTTTTGACGAAAGTAGCCTCAGAAATGGAAGGGTTAATGTGTGATTTGACTACTGCTCTTACATTAATTCTCTCAGATTCAAAGAAATATTAAACACTCTCTTCTTTTAGGTCTCATTTTTAATACATCAACTTATTATATCTACTTTCCTATCTATCTAGACCAACTCCTAACTAGTGGCACAAAAGGGTCACCAGAGAGTTGACAATAATATCACCCAAAATGACACAAAGTTATTTGGCCAGGAATGTAGTTTTCACCCATAAATCAATTTATCGTACGTAGATCAATAATTATAGAAATTGGTTGATCTATCATGTCGGGCCAGAAATAAGGAATGAAGCTTGGCAAGTGTAATGTGTGTAGTCATCAACATACATAGTATTAGACCAATCATGTCTGTAACGCCTAAAAACACTAACACTTTTGGTAATATCTTTATGATGAGAAAAATTCTCAGAAAATATTTAAGGGAGAAATGCTGTTAAGAACAAAACTATAATATCTTGTGAATTTATACTCAATTCTAAATGTATATGCATTAGTATAATAAGACCGAACAATATAACTTGTAAATGAGATCTCCAGGTATGAATTTTTTTCTGAATAATGTTGGAAAAGAGTATGAATATTTTAGGTTGTTTTTGAAGAATCTTCAAAAAATAGAAAAAAATGGTGAAATTGAATCATTTTCGATCAAATAGAATCTGTACATTGTCAAAAAAGCCTGTGTGTCCTTGAATGAATATTCTAGTTTCTAGAATAACTCATATACTCTATTTACCAGCATTGTATTTAGAACTGATCTATTTGATCTCATTTGGTAATGCCATGTTCCAAAGATATCTTGAGCCATCTTAAAGTGTAATTTGAAAGAATTAAGTGCAGCGATCATGTCATGAAACTGTTCCAAAAATTTCAGACTAACTCAGCAGTTGGACTTGGGTAACAGAGATTTTTGGAAAGATGCCATTCAACTTGTATAATTTCTTTCCACACAGATCAACCCATGTTTTTTCTGACTACAAAACCATCTCTCATGGAGAAGAATAAAATGATAAAGTTTTCTTAGATAACTTGGTATGTACACTGATTCTCCAACGACATTATTCTCCCTGCAAAAATTGCCGCTTTCTTCAAGAAACATAAGCAGTGAGCTGACACCTCCAGCTTTCTCCCCTCTCATTCATAACATCACCTACCGTATGCTACATCCAGAGTCATGTTCACAGAAACTCTCTGCCACGACAGCGGCAACTCAGTGTCTCAACCCTTCCTCTCAGCAATCCACAAAACAACTTACCCACGTCTCAATTTGTTCTTGACTTTATATCCCGTTAGTCATCTAAATCATGAGTAAGCCGGATTTGCCAGAATGATTCCACGGAGTAGACACCATCAGCAGCCATGGTGGCGGTGGCACTCCAGAACAGGCGGGGACAACACCACTCACTCCTGGGTGAGTGAGTGAGTCATGGTGCTCCACTAGTTGGCTGCGGTAACACACTCAGGCCTCTATTCCACTAGCTTCCAAAATAGCCAAAAGCTGTAGCGTGGATTCCTCAAGATCATCACTTCACTCTAAAACACTACCCTCACATAGGGTCTGTTCAACCTGCTTCCAAAATAGCCAAAAGCCGTAGCGTGGATTCCTCAAGATCATCACTTCATCCTAAAACACTACCCTCACATAGGGTCTGTTCCACTAGCTTCCAAAATAGCCAAAAGCTGTAGCGTGGATTCCTCAAGATCATCACTTCATTCTAAAACACTACCCTCACATAGGGTCTGTTCCACAAGCTTCCAAAATAGCCAAAAGCCGTAGCGTGGATTCCTCAAGATCATCACTTCATTCTAAAACACTACCCTCACATAGGGTCTGTTCCACAAGCTTCCAAAATAGCCAAAAGCTGTAGCGTGGATTCCTCAAGATCATCACTTCATCCTAAAACACTACCCTCACATAGGGTCTGTTCCACAAGCTTCCAAAATAGCCAAAAGCTGTAGCGTGGATTCCTCAAGATCATCACTTCATTCTAAAACACTACCCTCACATAGGGTCTGTTCCACTAGCTTCCAAAATAGCCAAAAGCTGTAGCGTGGATTCCTCAAGATCATCACTTCATTCTAAAACACTACCCTCACATAGGGTCTGTTCCGTCAGCTTCCAAAATAGCCAAAAGCCGTAGCATGGATTCCTCAAGATCATCACTTCATTCTAAAACACTACCCTCACATAGGGTCTGTTCCACTAGCTTCCAAAATAGCCAAAAGCCGTAGCGTGGATTCCTCAAGATCATCACTTCATCCTAAAACACTACCCTCACATAGGGTCTGTTCAGCCTGCTTCCAAAATAGCCAAAAGCTGTAGCGTGGATTCCTCAAGATCATCACTTCATTCTAAAACACTACCCTCACATAGGGTCTGTTCCACTAGCTTCCAAAATAGCCAAAAGCCGTAGCGTGGATTCCTCAAGATCATCACTTCATTCTAAAACACTACCCTCACATAGGGTCTGTTCCACTAGCTTCCAAAATAGCCAAAAGCTGTAGCGTGGATTCCTCAAGATCATCACTTCATTCTAAAACACTACCCTCACATAGGGTCTGTTCCACTAGCTTCCAAAATAGCCAAAAGCCGTAGCGTGGATTCCTCAAGATCATCACTTCATTCTAAAACACTACCCTCACATAGGGTCTGTTCAGTCAGCTAAATGCAGAGATTTTATATAAACGTCCCTGCTAAATGTAACATGCATTTTTACGACAAAGATATAAAAATGAATATGTTTATAATGGGTCGATTACATCCAATTTTTTTTATAACAAAACAAACTTAGATGACAACCAGGCATCAGATTGAGGCGTTGTTTTTTAAAGGAATGCCATTTTCAACCAGATTTACAGACAATTGTGCTCTTTTTCACTTTTTTATCTGGAAGAGTTCTAAGGGCATACACCCCAGCAATGATCCTAAAAGAACACAATGTTTAATTCCAACAAGGATGCTACAGAAGTAAGTGTGTGGATTTTTTTTTCAGGATCTTGGCTGACAGTTACGCATGGTTACCAGGATATAAGGGATGCAGCCAGTTGTACTTACAACTCAAGTTATCAGGAACACTAATGGCTCCATCGCTTGAAACGAAAAAGGTTCAGTTCTTTTGTTCTGTGGCAAGATGCATGCCATGATAAGCTTCTGAAAGAATTCATCAAAATAACTTATTTCATACTGGTGATTTCATAAGGCTATGATGATAGATCCTCATCCTATTTTGGTAAAATAAGTATCAGAATGGAATTTCGTCGTGTCAATATCCCTATACCTCAATCTATACCAGTATTAGCCTAGCTTACTAGTGCTGGCTTATTCTTCATTAACTAGTAATTATTTTGTTACTAGTCAAGTCATTATAGTACCTTTCAGATTTGCCAGATGGCAGCACTGCTGAATTCTCTTGTGGTTGTAACTGGACTCAGTTGTAAAGACAGCGAGCATTATAAGAGAGCAAGCAATATACAGAAAACCAAATGTATTCAGCCTGGTATCGAGGCTATACCAGTATATGTTACATGGAAGAGAATATCACAAACTTAGATGTGTGAGTATAGAACACACCAATTGAGAAATCCTGTTGGTGCAATCAGCGAGTGTGGCAACTTAGATGATCTTTTTCACATATTTGTGACATATTTCCATTTTCATTTTCAGACATTTGCACTAAATTTCACTCAATGCCCCCAAGAAAAAAGTGGCTTTACTAACAGGCAACTGTGTTGTGTATGAGGGCGCCAGTCCAGGTTATTGCCTTGACGCCAAGTGGACAAAATTAGCTACTAGAAAAGGATAGGGGGCGGCTAGGAGCATGTCCCAGAGATTGATGGCACCCCACCAACAGGTGCCCACAGTGGTATGATTGAGGACGCTGCGACTATATCTGTTGTACTGTACGCGTTAACACACATAGTTGCCAGTACACTAGTAGGGTTAGGTTTCAGCTCAGCTGAGGTAGACACTCCTCTGGGCATTGACCAGGGCTCGACGCTAAAGGTGAACCTATGGCCCCAGGCCAGTAAAAATTCCCAAATACAGCTCCCCAAATGTTTTTGAAATAAATGAAGATAAAATTTATAAAGATAAATGTTGTGGTGAATCTTATGCAATATGTTCTCTCTTGTTATGTTAAAGAAAAAATGTAGGACCAGTAAACATTTTGCAGGACCAGTAGATGCTAGGTGTTACTGGTCCTACAGGGCCAGTATCATTTTGAGTTAGCGTTGAGGCCTGTTGACACACGAATATCTTGTACAATACCAAGGATTTTAAGTTTAACACCCCAAACTTTGATAGTTAATACAGCAGGGCTAGATGATTTTAGGAGCCCTAGACAAGTCAACTTTTATTCTCTATAAAGTACAGATTGTGGGCCAATTACCCCAGTTTCTTCTTACATTTTTGGGCTAGCCAAGCTGAACACCAAGCAATATTTTACACTTCTTTTATAACTAACCGGAAAGGTATACCAACTCAAAAGTGGGTTTACCATGTTTTAGTTACATACTTGCTAACCAGGTGGCGATAGTGAGATTGTTTAATATGACGCTGGCATGGCCAGGAAGCGAGCGAAGCTTTGGATGATCATTTTTTTTTAACTTCTGACCAAAATTTGAAAATACAGCATTGATTGACCGTAAATTAATGGCATACAAAACATTACGATTTTAAACTGTCTTAAAATTTATATTTCGCAACTGATTTTGACGAGAATTCGATGGCCAGTAGAATGAATTCTGGCGGCTCTATCGATCTAAACCGCATTAAAATTGACCCACGGACAGGCGAGAAATTCAGTTTTAACTTGGATATAGTAGCGGCCACGGCGTGGTATGACCAGGAAGCGAGCCGAGAATTGAGCCACGGACGGGCGAGAAATTCAGTTTTAACATGGATATACATGTAGTAGCGGCCACTTTCATTCATATTTCGCAACTGATTTTGACGAGAATTCAATGGCCAGTACAATGAATTCTGGCGGTTCTATCGATCTAAACCGCAATGGTCAGTAGAATGAATTCAGGCGGTTCTAAACTGCATTATAATTGAATTGCATTCATATTTCGCAACTGATTTTGACGAGAATTCAATGGCCAGTACAATGAATTCTGGCGGTTCTATCGATCTAAACCGCAATGGTCAGTAGAATGAATTCAGGCGGTTCTAAACTGCATTATAATTGAATTGCATTCATATTTCGCAACTGATTTTGACGAGAATTCAGTGGCCAGTACAATGAATTCTGGCGGTTATATTGATCTAAACCGCAATGGTCAGTAGAATGAATTCAGGCGGTTCTAAACTGCATTCGAATTGAGCCACGGACGGGCGAGAAATTAAGTTTTAACGTGGATATACATGTAGAAGCGGCCACTATCATTCACGCACGTGCATTCATGCATTTCATCCAATGGGATGAAATGTAAGTGTTTGGTATTGTTGTACTGCACATTACGTCATTGTCGACCAATGAAATCGGTCGTTACTTAACGCCTAAAGAAATCCTCCAGAACGGAAGTCGTCCGCACGTTGAGTGATATTGTTGTCCCGCACGTTGAGTGATATTGTTGTCCCGCACGTTGAGTGATATTGTTGTCCCGCACGTGGGACGGTGACAACTTTCTGGGTCCCTGTATGTATTTCTTATAGTGACGTCATATACACTCACGCGCAATTGAGGGATTGCGAGGCTTCGCGAAAGGCCTACGGCCTTTCGAGCTTCGCTCGCTATAATCCTTTGTGAGTGAACACTCTTGGCCCCATCTATGATCAACTACTACGTATCAGAAAGAGACCTCACCAGGGGCAAAGAAGGTATCTTTTAATCATATCATTGACAAGGGGATAGCCTAGCCTGTAATAGTAGCAGAGTCTACATGCAGTGATCCACTGAATGAGAAACTCTTTGAAGTCCTGCCTGATTTCCTGTGTCTACTTCACCCATTGATGCTCCAAGTTAAACCAGGAAACTGTTACTCTAATACTCATAAGAATAATTCAGGTATCAGAAAAAATAGAGAAAAAAGGAGAGTTGTTTGATGTGGTCTGGTAAACTCTTCTCTTTCAAAAACTTTTCAAAAATGCTTTCAGTAGAAAGAAACCATCCACAGCAATCTGGTATTTTGGCCCCCTAAGGATGAATGGGTTTAGCCATAACAGCTGTGAAAGGTTCCATCCCTACAACCCTGGGGTGTATGTAGCTCCAGGCAGCTGTGGGTTTCACCCATACAAATGCTCCGAGCAGCCAAAAGCAGCCTGGCAATTTTGATTAAACTTTGTATGTGAAAGCTTAAACAGGAATATATATGAAGGAGAAATGTTAATCAGAATGATACCGACAACTCTCTTTAAGATATTTTTGTAAAATAATTCTAAATTCCGAAGTTGTTTTCAGATGGATCATAGGTCCAGACAACAATGTGTTAAAGCTCAAAGAAACCTGGAACCCCCTTTGGGGCATCCTGTTAAACCAATTGATGCCCAGAGTCCTGAAAAAGATTGGCTGGATCTATGGAGCTTTTGAAAATATCTTAATAATAATAACTGATTTCACAAATTATTTGAAAGAGGAATTGATGGTTAGGTTTAGATTGGCATTTCCCCGGCAAAGAAATTGATCCAAAATTTTAGTCAAATTTAAATTTCTTGCTTTTACCAGAGAAGTTCATTACTAAATCAACATCTCTGCTTTTACAAGAAAGATATTGACAAAACAGTGCTTCATAAGATATTTGAAGGTAAATTGTCATTTGGGTTTTGGTTAAGATTTCTCCTACTCAAAGGGATTGCTGAATTAAGCTTTATTAAATTGAGTTGAATTTAAAAAGAAATCTTGCTTTTACAAGAAAGATACTGCAAAAACATTCTGGTTTCTTCAAAGGTTAATATGAGATCTTAACCAGAATGATACCAGACCAATACATATAGCTTCCAGCCTGCTGGAAAGGTCTAGCAGTGGAAGTATGAATAATAGTGGCCATGTGGGAAAGGGCATTACGTTAGTGGCCATACTTTATTGGGTTCGCTTCAGACAGCGGCTTGTTGATAGGATTATAAGAGCACCTCAGCTCCTCTGAGGCGGCCTGTGGTTCTGGTGCACACAGCTGCCAATCACAATTACACACATAATGGAACGGTCAGTCTGGATGTTCATCAATTCCTGCTACTGTATTTTTTTTGTGCGGTTATATGTACAGTGAAACCTTGGAAATGTGAACACCTCAGGACCAGGGCAAAAGTGTTCGCATTAGGAGGTGTTCACATCACATGGGTGTTCACAATGAGAGGTTTCACTGTACACACCATAAAGATTTGGTGAAATTTGAGAGTAGATTATAAGCAGTGCTAGCGTGTGACAAATAATCTAACAGCTATATGCCCTGGTATGGCTACTAGCCCTTACAGTAGCCCTTAAAGCACAACAACGCAACGATTAAAAAAAAAAATCTAAACCCTATCATGTTGGTACTCATTGGATAGACCTAACTGAGAACTCTCAGATGAGTACCCATGTGCCAGGGTTTCGGACATTTCTCAGGTCGGTTGCATCATTTTGTATTAGCCACATTAGCAAAGCCCTCCCTGCATGGCAGGTTTCCACTGGATCTATGATCCTTTTGCAAATAACTTCGAAGTTATGCATTATTTCACAAAATATTTAATGGAGCAGAGATGCTGGATGGGTCCTGATCTACATTTCTCATCAAACACTTAGTCAGCTTGAGAAATTATGCTTAGAAAAGTAAACGGCTATCTTGCAGAGACATGCAGGTAGAAGCTATTTGTCAGTGCTAGGCAGTACCGGTATGTCTTAAAGGATACAATTCTTTTTTCCCATCCAATATCGGTATTTGATATCATATGAGTACTAGTACTAACCATTATGTCTTAAACTATATCTATAACCCCTGCTGTTAAAATAAAGAGTAACACTTATGATGCTGGTGGCTACTTTGACCAATACAAAATGATGTAAAAATCCTGAAAAATGATTGAAACCCTGGTAAATGGGTACTCATCAGAGAGAACTCAGCGAGAGCTTTCCAATGAATACCAACATGACAGAGTTAAGATGTTTTTCAATAATTTTTGCATCTTCTTGATTTGGACGAAAGTAGCCTTAGCATTGGAAGGGTTAAGAGTATCTTACCTAAGTAGTGGTTCAAGGATCCAAGGGGAGGCACCTTAACAATGCACTTGACAGGCATGGTGATTCACCCTTCTACTTTCTCCTGGGGGTATTATGAAATATTCTAAGAGGATTGAAGACAGGTGGTCCTCTCAAAATGGTGATATATGGAATTGACCTTTTTCACTTGGCAGAATCGGTGAAAATGTCTTTGATCAATCTCAGTTGTCTGGGAGTCTTCTCAAAATGGTGATATATGGAATTGGCTCCTTTCACTTAGCAGAGTCGTTGAGAATGTCTTTGATCAATCTCAATTGTCTGGTGGCACCATTGGTGAGCAGCTACACTTATCTATGTTCTGACAATTCTGCAGGTGTGCAAACCCTTTCTTTGATCATCTGGTTTCTAATCATATAATGTGCAACTAATTGATCTTTACCGAGAAATGCAGGTAACTTCCAAGTCTACAAACGTCATAGACGGAATATAGTATTTCCCACCCCAGTTGCGGGGCTCCCTTGAGAAGATCTGATTTCAGGTAACTTGGCAACTCTTTAATCTCCACACAGGTGTGTTGGTGCAGCTTTTTTATGCAATCAGGAATCCAGGTATTAGATGATATCCGTTAGTGTATGCAGGTGCACATCTATAGCATTGTACTGACCATGTCACAGTTTTCCTGCCCGCTCTAATTTTCAAAAGGTGTCAATAGTGAACTAATATTTGGTGGGTCAGATTTTTGCCATCTACACAACTGCATAAGCCCGAGACTGATGCCTCTGCACTGAGCACAGCATGTAATAGGTGAACAACACAAACCAATCGCTATTGTGTTTTTTCCAGCTGTAAAAGTCCCACAAGGAAGCTACACTGCCGCATGTACCTTAAGCATCTTTAAGATGACCAGAATGGATCTTGAGATGGTGAGTGTGACAGTTGAATGGTCCAGATCCCCAGGCTTAAAGCCTTATCTGATCAGGTGAAGAGTATCTTTACTTACAGCCCCTTCCCTCTTTAATTAAATAGCATGATGATTATCCGAACAATACAGCCCTTGATTCTCCTAGCAACAAACCCTTAATAGCCCTTAGGGTCCACATAAGGAGTTAGATCTGGTGAGAGATATCAAACTCACCTATCCAACTATTCTATTAGAAATGCTATCTTTCAAATTACATATACGACTTTTCCTTGGTTGACAAAGAGGTCTTAAAGCTCCTGCAGCTTATCTGATCTGAAGAAGGGTATCAGTTTCACTTAAACTTTCTCTCTTTAAATAAGCCCAAGATCTTCCACGACAAGTCACCAGTTCTCTATGGTGAACAAGACTTACAAAGGGCCATAGACAAATTTGATAAGTTGT
The DNA here is from genome assembly GCA_963942565.1 of Maea johnstoni. Classification (NCBI taxonomy): domain Eukaryota; kingdom Metazoa; phylum Annelida; class Polychaeta; order Spionida; family Magelonidae; genus Maea; species Maea johnstoni. Next base: position 46,889,593 of record OZ012689.1, on the reverse strand, counting down.
CAATAGATGAAGCGTCATTATAAAATCGCACCAAGATTTTCACTGCTAAATACTTGATTCTCCAAGTATGTTAGGTTTATTAGATGCCCAAGGAAATGACTTGCTGAGTTGCAATTCTTCTTCAAATTTGAGTGAACTTTTGGTATTGATCAGTACAGAACTCAGCAATCCAGCTATATTCTCTCATCAATGTCAAAAACTGTTGTTGTTGTTTTTATTGTTTTCGGTGCTCTATCCACAAATTTTAATTTGCATGGTACACACGGTTCTCGGAGGCCACAGGAACTGATCTAGTGATCGACATCCATTATCTCTCAGAAATATCAAGCTGCTCCAATATTTTCCTTTGGTACAATGTACATGTATATCCACAATTCTCCTAGGTGCACAGTCTTACTGATGATCAAGGAACTGCTCTGGTATCTCTCACAAAAGTCAAGGAGTGCCAATAATATCCATTCTCTATCCACAATTCTCCAGGGTGCAGAGACCTAACTAATGCACGAGCAACTGACCAACCAGGACTTTCAATATCTCCCACAAAAATTAACAAGAAGCGCCCATATTTTCCTTGCTATATCCACAATTCTCCAAGGTGCAGAGACCTTACCGGGTCCAAGGGAACTGATCCGGTGACTTCCAACTCTCCTTCAACAGCAAACAAGTTGTTCTCAACAAAACCCACAATTCTCCAATATAGTCTCGAGGTGGAAAAAAATCGCGGTTGGAACGTGAGGCAATGAGTACTGTGGTACGAACTGAAAGGTGAAGGTCATTAACACTTCTCGCAACTGTTCTTCCTGTAACTCCTTGGGCATCACCAGGAGCTATAGCTCGGCTACTGCACAAACAACAGAGAAATAAACAAGTCTCCCAATTCTGAAATTCCTCCTACTGAAATTCAGGCATTATTCATATCCTTTGGTTAGTGGTTCTGGTCAGTACTATATAGGTAGATATGAGGTGTACTGAGATGTACACTACCGTTTCTCCTATTAAAATTCAGGCATTGTCCATATCCTTAGTGGTTTTTGTCAGTGCTGTATAGGTAGATATGAGGTGTACAGAGATGTACCCATTTCCCCTATTGCAATTCAGAAACCATTATCCTATGGTTAGTGGTTCTGGTCAGTGCTATATAGGTAGATATAAGGTGCACTGAGATGTACTATTTCTCCTATTGAAATTCAGGCATCGCTCATGCCCCTTGCAGCTCTGGTCAGTGCTGTATAGGTGAATATGAAGTGTACTGATTGTACCATGTCCACTAGCTGCTTTGCTCCCCAGCTAATCCCACAGACCAGCTGGAAGCTGTATCTCCACCCCACTCCCCATAGGAGTCCTATTATTCTTCCTGTGGTGTAAAGTGACCCCTCCTTTTCTCCAGGCAATGATCCTCACCACATGACAGACCTCTAGGTTTCATTAACCCCTTCTTGCCCCTCTTTTCTGATGGTTATCATCCTCCTGGTTCCCTCTCACCCCTTCTCTCTCTAAGACCCAGATAGATGTCCTTCCTGCATTCTTATGGGATAATCACCCCCCACCTCTTCTGACAGTTATAATCTCCTGGTTCCCTCTCACCCCTTCTCTCTCTAAGACACAGATAGATGTCCTTCCTGCATTCTTATGGGTAAGTGCAACAACCCTACCCCCCCCCCCCCCCCACCTTTTCTGACAGTTATAATCTCCTGGTTCCACCTCATCCCTTCTCTCTCTAAGACCTGGATAGATGTCCTTCCTTATGGGATGGTGCAACAACCCTCCCCCCCCCCCCCCCCCACCTTACCTTTTCTGACATTTATCATCCTCCTGGTTCCACCTCACCCCTTCTCTCTCCAAGACCCTGATAAATGTCCTTCCTGCATTCTTATGTGATAGTGCAACAACTACCCCCCCCCCCCCCCCCCCACCTTACCTTTCTGACATTTATCATCCTCCTGGTTCCACCTCACCCCTTCTCTCTCTAAGACGCTGATAAATGTCCTTCCTGCATTCTTATGGGATAGTGCAACAACTACCCCCCCCCCCCCCCCACCTTACCTTTCTGACATTTATCATCCTCCTGGTTCCACCTCACCCCTTCTCTCTCTAAGACGCTGATAAATGTCCTTCCTGCATTCTTATGTGATAGTGCAACAACTACCCCCCCCCCCCCCCCCACCTTACCTTTCTGACATTTATCATCCTCCTGGTTCCACCTCACCCCTTCTCTCTCTAAGACGCTGATAAATGTCCTTCCTGCATTCTTATGTGATAGTGCAACAACTACCCCCCCCCCCCCCCCCCCACCTTACCTTTCTGACATTTATCATCCTCCTGGTTCCACCTCACCCCTTCTCTCTCTAAGACCCTGATAAATGTCCTTCCTGCATTCTTAATGGATAGTGCAACAACTACCCCCCCCCCCTACCTTTTCTGACAGTTATTGTCTCCTGGTTCCCCTTCACCCCCTTCTCTCCCTAAGACCCGGATAGATGTTCTAACTTAATAATCCCTTATGGGAAATAACAATATCCTCCCCCCTTTTCTTAATGTTATCATCCTGATTTCATTAACCCCTTTTTCTCCCTTAACCCCCTTCTCTTTCAGAGACCCTGATAGATGATCTCCTGATCCCTTATGGGAAAGAACACCAACCAACCCGCCCCCCCCCCCTTTCCTGACGGTTATCATCTCCTAGTTCCCCTTCACCCCCTTCTTCTTCTAAGACACGGAAAGATGTTCTTCCTTAATGATTCCTGATGGCTATATATCTATATGATTGAGATCTGGTACCTCTTAAATCCTCTCCTCTCCATTCTTCGGAGTTGATATCCAATTTTTTGTTCAAGTGAACTAACTTGTCCCCTTGTACTGATACAGACCTATACATTTAATCTATATCTCATGGATTTCATGACCCCCCCCCCCCCCGCCCCCCCACATCATGTCCTGATCACAATAGGTGTCCTCCTTATACCCCCTGCTGGTGTAAAGTGACCCCTCCTTCCTTCAGGCCAAGACCTTCACCCCATGACTGTGACCTCCCCCTAAAATTCCCCCTTCCCCTCCTTTCCTGTAGGCACCCAAACACAGGCACGCCATGCCTCTGATGATGCTGAGATACCCCTGCTGGCAGTGTGAGACATCAGACCTCCCCCTGATATTCCCCCTTCCCCTCCTTTCCCTAAAGGCACTGAAACACAGGCATGCAGAGAGACGCCTGCTGGCAGTGTGAGACATCAGACCTCCCCCCTGATATTCCCCCTTCCCCTCCTTTCCCTAAAGGCACTGAAACACAGGCATGCAGAGAGACGCCTGCTGGCAGTTTGAAACACCAACAAACTCTTTGAAATGTAAGTCATAACATGAATTTATTAAAAAATTCGCTTCAATAAATGTTAATTAGAACACTAAGCAACAGCTTACCTTTCATACCAATGTTTTGTAAAATCACTATTAATAGAGATAAGAGCTAGGACCAGGTGGTGCCATCTACCTGGTCCTACACCACACTGATTGTTCAACACAGAAGGGAGTTTTTAGGGACTAGGAGCCTAGTCTAGGAAGAAAGGGTGCATGGGTATTCCAGCAAGCACCCTATGTAATGATGGTGTGTAATGGGGTGTAGCTTTCAGCCTGTTGATGACTAATCCTGTAAGTGGAGGCAATTATCCCTGAAAGGGTAGTCGGCACTATCTTATCCCATCTTCTATCACATAGACCAGACACCCTCAGTTGCTTCACCCTTAACACCTCATGTCTGGAGATCAGCCTGATACGTCTCATCTGCTACTATCATAGCCTTTAAAATAACTATGAAATAAAGCAACTTCAGAAAAAAACTGTGGGTGGGTTCAGTTTTGATCAACATTTCTCAAAATAAATTTTCTGTAAAATTATCTACTCATGAAGATATTACCAAAATAGCATCCATTTTGGTGACCCTTTTTTCTGTTGTCTTTTCAATCAATAATTTTAAGAAGAAATATTTTAAATCTCTAAATGTTAACTCTTTTATGGTTGCAAAAAATAAATATGGTCAGACAGTTTAGATGAAATCATCAAGGCAAAAACCTATTATGTAAAATATTTGTGGGAAAAATGTTAATAAGAACACCACTCCTTCAAATATTTTGTAAAATCATTTTCATTTCCAAAGTTATTGTCAAAAGTGTTATAGATACAGACAACATATTCTAGCAGAACTCTCAAGTATTATTGGGTTACAGGGCTCAACGTTAAGAAAAAACTTCATAAGCCCAGCAGGGCTAGTTAATGAAATTTTTACTAGCCCTGAAATATTTTAGCTAGCCCTGATATTAATGACAACTCTTTTCAAATAGTGACCTCAGTTGATATCATAGCCTATGTTGATAACATAAAAAGAATAGTGTATTGTGGTAAATTGAGTTAAATTATCATCCTGAGGTATGTAGAGCCAAAGGTGGGCTTCATAATTTTGTAAGCGCTGATATTCTAATTCTATCTAGCCCCTTAGGGCTACTCACAGGTAGAATTTACTAGCCCTGACTTTCAATAACTAGCCCGGGGCTACGGGGCTAGCCTTAACGTCGAGCCCTGGGTTAAATCATCCCAGCATGCCTGTCACATCTGCAAATCTTCCAGCAGATCTCTTTGTTTGAGACATCAATATCCTCCTATGTCCTATCCTCTAAGCCCTAGAATCCCTAAGAGCAATTTCTAGTTTCCTCCGAACTCACAGATAAAATGTCACCCTCTTCGTATTCAAGTGGATTCGATTTCTATCTTTGGAAACTTAATCAATGGAAACTCAACAGGATATTTCAATCTCAAACCAACTACTTTTACGTTAAACCAACTACTCTCTTACAAATATTTTGCAAAGTCATGTAACATTCCAAAACTATTTTCAAAATACCACTGAATCCAGACTTTATTTTCAAGGTGAATTCTGTGGATAAAAGGATCAAGGTCAAGCTGTCATTTGCAAGGGACATTATTGATGCACCCCAATCAATCCTTCTGTTCCTGTCTAGGCAAACAACTCCCCTTCACAACCTCTGAAAGCTAGTCCATGTTTGCTAAGATATCTTCAAAGTCTACCTGTGTACTTGAGGATTTGTGTGACCTTGAAACAGATCTTGTGCAGATCCTCTTCATCTGCGACCTTGAGGACATGCCTCTTTTGAAAATAGAAATGAATGAGAATCAAAATTCTTTATTTGTTCAATAGGAATTTTGTAGAACCTGATAATTCAACAAGTTCAGGTTAGGTCATGAACTTGTCCATCACCAGTGCCACACCTTGGAATTTTTGGCTTGTCACTCATTCAATGCATTTCAATCAACAAAAAAGTCAAGAATTGAAAAGTGAAATGACTTCAAATGTTTCTGTTTCTTTGTTTTAAAGTGGAAGAGTTAAGGATAATATACTGTACAATGGCTTATTTTCCGTGTAACAACTTTCCCTAATTTTTCATATCCAGACATGTACTGTATTGTTTTTTCCTGTGTTTTTTATTTCCATTTGAAAGCATTCGGGAAAAAACGGGAAAATAAACCTCAAGGTAAAATCAGCCATTCTACAGATTTTTTTTTTGTCATTTTAGAGTGATACAGAGATTAGACAATAGATGGCAGTAGTGTGTTATTTAAGACTGTACACCTGGGGCTGGTGTGTGTCTGGACATGTGAAGGAGCAATATATCACCATCTGCATTAATCACAGCTCCCCGATCATGTTCCCCGTGGATCAGAGAGGGCCAGCAGCGGAACTGCCTGTTGTCTGGCATGCCTGCTACCTTGGGAGGTTCTAATGAGCACCTGCCAGCCCATATTAACCCATTCACACTCAGAGGTACTTCGGAAAGTATCGTCTGCTAGTCTCATACTTTTGGAAATAACTTGGGTATAAATCAAAAGTTCATAAAATATTTGAAGGAGAGTTGATTTTTTGCTTCTGATCAACATTTCTCTTTCAAATGTTTTCTGGAAAATGCTTCTGTAGATAAGAAAATATATAAAATCGTCAGGCCTGTTTTGGCCGCTCTGAGTGATAATGGGTTAACCCATTTCTTTTGGAGAGCACAAATAGTCTGACAACTTAAAAGATAACTCATCGCATATTTTTGTTTGAAAAAAATGAAGAGGAACTGTAAAGATCAACAAATACCTTAATGATATTCTGAATGATACTGTCTGCCTCTAAGGGCCTAGTTTTATTCTATTCAGCACTGTTTAATAGCTTTGGAAATTTTGCTGATACACAGTATTAACTCCATTTACATGGAGATGTTCAGGAAGCAATTAAGTCAATTCTATATACATGTTTTTTTTTTAAATATTAAATGATACAATACGATACTTATCTTTTTTGATATGGTAATTTTTCAATTTCAATACTGGTACATGTATTTGGTTTCGTATTGAGTAACATTACCTATCGCTAATGAATGGATTCATGAATGGGTTCTAGGGTTTTAAGTCTCTGCCTCAAAGATGACAGAAAACACGCGAAAAACAGCTTCATCACCTTGATGTATGGCAAGCCATGTTGGCATTCCTCCCAGCCAGCTTGTCAATACTACAAGGAAATCCCTAGAGACCCCACCAGCTCTCGTTATGAATAAGATTACACTTAACACCACACAGACATTCATCAAGCTAGAGCAGGCAAGAGGAGATTAATGTGAACTTCTCAGAAATAAAATACAGCAGTCTCAGCCAGATCCTCTACACTGCATGTACAGAGAAAACATACTATCCCATTGATTGCCGTAAGTCTGTGTAAAATGGCTGTTTCTGAGGTGTTAACCCTTCCACTGCTTAGGCTACTTTCGGCCTAAGCACAAGGATGCAAATAATTTTGAAAAACCATCCAAACCCTGTCATGTTGGTATTCATTGGATAGCTCTCGCTGAATACTCTCAGATGAGTACCCATGTGCCAGGGTTTCAGCCATTATTCAGGGGGTTTAGCATAATTTTTTATCGGTCATATTAGTTACCAGCAGTAGTAGCTGTTTCCGAAGTCTTAATGATCTATCCTGAATGGTGTTTAGCCCAGGTTTAGTTCTGTATTAATCCTCCATGTTTCGTTCTGAATAAATCCTCAAGCAGAACCACAGGAGCTACTCAGGTGCAACTCAAAATAAGCTAGAACTTTGCAAGTACAATTTAAGTGATTTTCTGATAATTGAATCAAAATCACATAAAATGCATATGAACCGGTAAGGGAATGATTTTCTAAAACAAATGACTCATAACTGAATATTCATTCAGTTTCTAATGGTACAATTTCAATAAATGAATAGATTTTATCCAGGAACAGTCATAAGGATACAAGGTACCAGACCCTCTCCTGGAGCTGATTCCTCATTCTCTTTCCACCTACCTGGAATGAATCCTATTGGCGGTTGCGATAAGCGGTTGTTTTCGGGAAGTACACTTCGGATCAGAGCAGCCTCTTGTGGATGATTAAAACGGAAGTAATTAGAGCGTCCAAGACATATCATACACCCTGAAAAGAAGACAGAACCACTTAAAGTACACACAGAGTCAGAGAATATCATACAGAGCTTGACGATTATACCCAAATTTTGCTAGCTTGATTCCTTTGATTTGACTAGTAATGTTGCTGGTTCTGATTTTGGATATTAAATGCTCATCAATAAAGTATTCACAAGCCTAGCAATTGCTGGTTGCAAAACTTTATTTGTCCATCACCAATTACTTATGAAATATGCAGCTTTAACTTTTTCACAGTTATCCTGTGGGGAAATTCAGCCACCTTTTATGCTTCTAACAACTTGTATGCTTTCTATAGCAGTACACAAACTTCTACTGAAAAAGTTCCTAAAATATTTATACTATCTTTTAAACACTTATACTCTCTGTAAATGAAATTTGAAGAGTTCTGGTGGAATGAGTACTGGTACCCTATCCTGCTGACAAGTCTGGAATATTTTGCAACATTGCTCTAACTAGCTGAATTATATATAGGTATTTCTAAGTGTTAGAATATTCCGCCACATTCTGGCCTGAGGACAGAACTGGAAGCAGATGTTGACAGTGTTGCTGACCTTACACTCACCTTGGGAGAGTCTTGTTGCCTTGTTGATGGGCAGTCCGTCCACTGAGACCAGCTCTGACAAGGGGAAGAGAGTCACAACACCGTTCCTGTTGTCAATGAAGCAGTGCTGGTTCTCCACTCCGGTACCCTGTATCACTATATCCTGTGGCACTGGAGCTTCGTCGGTTCCTAAAGTAGTTCTCCCTGGAACAAATGAAAAGAAAATTCAATGTGGGTATATAATCATGAAGGTCGATCACCAGATTCGCAACCAGCAGATCTCATTCAACAGCCTTGCACAACTCTTAGCCCAGGTGATAACGAGAACCACTAAAGAGCAGCGTTCAGCGCATGTGCATGAGCAACTTCCTCTATAATGTAAAAAAAATACAAAAGCCCTCATTCGTCTATCCCCTAAGTGATGTCAAACAGAGGCACAATTAGGTGTGCCAAAGGCTTTACAATGGACCCTATACCAAATTGTCTGTGGCGACCAATCCATGTTCTCTTCATCTATTAAGGTATGATTGACTACTCCATTAGTATTCCCTAGGTACAACCTGTCAGTCACAATTTAGTCATTAAGGCAGGGAACGAAACGATTAACGAAATCCCATATCCAAATAAAGGTAAGGTTTTGTCTGAAAATATCCATTTCCTTAAAAGCTACTACTTAGCTGCTAAATATTTGCATATGGGCCAGATTAGGAGTAGGATTATCCCAGGCTGAGTAGATTAGTTGAGTAGATTAGTGTTGATGTACTAACATTAGGGAGGAGCAGAGAGTTAAGAGGTGGCAGTCCATTGTTTACTAGTCCAATGGCTGAGTAAACATACATGGTGCATCTGAGATAAGCGTCTGAGATAGCAGTGATCCTGAAGAAGACTGGTAACTCCACAGGGTATTGGGTCAGGAAACATGAAAACAAACATGGTACAGCTAGTACTGTACATGGATCAGACTCATCTTGTAAGATGCATTATGATAGGATGCATTGTCTGGATGCATAAAATATCAGATTACCCATTCATGTCTCGCTTGGATCCAAGATAGAAGTCTAAGATAGTTAAATCCTTAACCCTGTCAATGCTTCAAGTCTACTTTCGTCCAAAGCACAAGGATGTAAAGATTTGAAAATTTTCCTAACCTTGTCGTATTAATATTCATTAGAGTTCTCTTAGATGAGAACCAATGTATCAGTCATTTCTCAGCTTATTTGCATCATTTTGTGTTGGCGAAATTAGACACCAGCAGCATAAAGGTTAAGAGGCCCCTAGGAAACACCAGAAGGTACAGGTCAGGAAGCATGACAACAAACATGCCGCAGCTAGCATTATTGTACAAGGATAACACAAATCATACATGGATGCATTGTCTGGTTGCATAAAACTGGAACCAATTCATGTTTTCGTTTGAATCCAAGAAAGAATTCTAAGATAGTGATCCTTAATCTTGAGGCCCCCAGAAAACACCACAGGGTACAGGTCAGGAACAATGAAAACAAACACATAACCGTTAGCATTCTACACAAGGATCAGACTCACAGGATAAGAGGATGCATTGCGCTGTTGCATAAAACACACATCCATAGCGTAGACCTATAGGTGTATACCTCAAAGTTTAATGTGGATACCTAACATTTTAAGGAAAACATTTTCTCTTGATATTTAATACATGCGTTACTAAATACAGTGAAAAACTTGTAAATCCCAGTCGTGCCTAGTAGCCAGGCTACGGCTAACCTCCAGCCAAGTCTGAGGAGGGAGCTTTGGGCTCCAGGCCTCCTGAAGTGATTTCTAGTGTCCATGTCTCTCAGTCTATTCTGATGAGTGTTAAGAGATAGTTGCTGCTGGGTCTTCCAGTGAGTGACCCAGAACAAATATTGACCTAACCTCTATGTGTCTGTGCGCCCGCTAGCTCAAAGGCAGGCTGAGTAGGACTATGTAGTTAGCATGCAGGGACGCATACACAGGATACTAAAATAACAGCAGTTGAGACTAAATATAAAATCATTGCATTTTCCAAACTTTATAACTATATTGCAGGAATTTCAGCATATTCTCTGCTACATATGGTGAGAGCTCCTTTTCCAGACATACTATGATATGCTGTAAGGTTAAGTAAAGTAAAGTAATCTTTGTTTTAAGTCGGTATATCAAGAAACACAAGCTATCAAGGCTCTTGGCCTACTGCACCGACGGCTTTAAGTGCCCTCTGAAGGACTGGAAAGCAGCAAGGAAATAAGTTTCCTTTTTTTTGGTGCCCCCACCGGGAATCGAACCCAGATCTTCCGCACCACAGGCAAGCGTCCAAACCGCTTGACCAACATGCTGCTGTCATTTTTAAACTATATGTCAAATGAATTTCAGGGTATTTGAAACTTACTTTGAAGTGGGTATACATTATTCCTACTGCAATTGTAATCAGACATACTAAGATATTTTGCAATTTTCAAACAATGCTGAGAGAAAATTTCAGGATAATCAAAGCTTCCTTTGAAGTGGGTATACCTTATCCTACTGCATTCGTAATCAGATACTCATATGTACTAAGATAATTTGTAATTTTCAAACAATGGTGAGAGAATTTCATGGTATTCAAAGCTTCCTTTGAAGTGGGTATACATTACCCTACTCCTTTTGCAAACAGACATTCAATGATATTCTGTAATTTTTCAACAATGTCAAAAGAATTTCAGGGTATTTGAAGCTTCCTTGGATGTTGACATATGTTACTCTTCTGGATTTAAAATCAGACTTCTCCCTTTGTAATCATATTCTGTTATTTTTGCAAAAGAATTGAAAGAATTTCAGGGTATTTCAAGCTTCCTGCTACTACATTTGTAATCTATCATTGTGGTTGAGAAAGAGGGCAAAACAAGGCTTGAAAGTATATCAACCCATCTTCTCTATTGTTTTAATGATAGTGTTATAGATATAATACTCTGATGTGATATGCGGTCATGATTAATGTCTTGCTTTTCTAAACATCTAAGATAAGTATTTTGCATGTTTTCTTCCTACTTTGGCCTGAGTGGATAAGAGATGCTAGGCTATCAGAAGAGATGCTGTATTCTATATCAGGAGTAGTGGGGATATGTGTTCTATCAGTGTGTAAGAGTATCACTATCACTGTCTTCTCTCACCACCTCTTAGGCATCAATTAATCACACCATGGTTAAATGGATCTGGGGAACATAAGACTTTAACCCATCCAGGGATGGTAACCTCTAAGGATGAAACGTAATGATACCGGTATCGGTACCACTAAAAGAGAATGGTATTTTGACAGTACTGTAAACCGTACATACTTTATTGCATTAGTACCTTATAAGTTTTGTTGTGAGCTATAGTCATGTTTAGGATCCTGAAAATCCCTAATAAATGATAATTTCACAATGGTTAGTATCATTTAGAGTACCCGGTTCCAACCCTAATCATGGGTATATAGTTCCCCATTCATATTGTCTTCTGAATGCTACAATACTTTTGAAAATAACATCTGCATAAAGCATGGCTACAACAAATAATTGATGAAGAGTTGTTGGTTGGGTTTTTACTAACATCTCCCATCAAACTTATTTATTAAAAGATTTATGAAAAATAGATCTCCAAAATAATGTTACCAATAATGTCAGGCCTTCATGAACTTCCATTGGCAACATTGGGTTAATGCTTTGGAGTTGAACACACCAAATTGTTCTTGTTATACCACTATTGCTTATTAGTTTTGTAACATTTTAAACATTATTTGTTTACAGATGTTTTTTGCCCTGCATTCCTTGACAGTATACATGCATGATATTGTTGGCTAAAAGTTCAGTGTCAGAAATTAGTGAATGAAGCTCTAAAAAGACAATTGAATAAGTCCCATTATAAGTTACTAGAAAACAGGGAAGAAAAAACAGAACATGGAAGGGATGGTTATCTGTCTATTTGTAAGTTTCACAAGAGTGGGCGGGGGGGGGGGGATTATGCCAAAATATAACGAAAATTGAATTTTCAACTGCAAATTATATCAAACATCTCTAACTAAATGTAGCTGGGACCTTGCAGGGGATTCTTCCCCTTTCTGAAAAAATTGGTATTTTCAACAGCAAATTGCATTACATGAATCTAATTACCAAATGTAGGTGGGACTTCCCTTGGACTTAGCTTTATCAGCTACATGTGGTTAGGGATTCAATGAGGGATTTTAATCCCTCTCAGAACAAACTAGGGTTTTTATGATTAAAAGGCTATATATCATAAATTACCCTGTAACTCTAGCTCTTACAGAGGAACACCCCTGTGCTTATATCAAATTTTTACTTTCCAGGATTTAAAGTTTGTTCTGGCTACCTTCCGGATGCAAATATAAGCGAGTCAATTCTGGTCCTAACCGAGGGCAATGGGCCAAGCTATAATCATAACCCAGATGTCCAAACTGCATCATGGCTACTACTTAAACAGAGTTGAAAAGTTCATGCAACAAGATCACATCCTTCAGAACCACATGCTCTGTCAAAATATTGTGAGAGTTTAAAGGTTTGAGTGGTCCTTGATCACTGAATTCTTCCCAACTTTATACAAAGTAGCTCAGTTGGTTAGGTGTCGGACTAGTAATCAGAGGGTCGCTGATTCAATTCCCGGGCGGGGCACTTTGGTCTGTCCTTGGGCAAGACAGTTTATTCCATATTGCTTCAGTCTACCCAGCTGCAAAATGGGTACCTAGCATAAATAAGGCAGTGCTTAGAGCATGTGCGCTATATGCTGCCAGTTGCTCTGGAATATCCCCCGGGGGGATTGAAATGGTTTCTGTGTGTACAGTGCCTGCTAGGGGAGGAAGGTCATGTGAGCGCTTCGGTGGATACAAGACTTTATATCTCTTCAGCACATTCATGCTTGCAGATCTCTTTCACAAGTGTCTTCTGGCCTTATGATACTTTTGAAAATAACATAAGAATTGATCATAAATTCACAAAATATTTGAAGGAGAATTGTTGGTCAAGTTCTGAATAACATTTCTTCTTCAAATATTTTCTTAGTTATTCTTTTGTTAGAAAGATATCATCTAAAACATCAGGCGTTTTTTGGCTGCTATGGTTAAATGTCATCTAAACTGATCAAAAATGAGATCTAGCGACCTTTTATAGAATGAAATTATAATGAAAGAATTACAGAAAATTTGGTTCTGATATTATTTTAAATGATTATATAACTATCAATACCTTACTTATGAATATTATAAACTATATGAAATTAAATTCAGTGAAACAAAGAGGTAATTTAATAGAGCCTATAGAGGCCACTTTCAAAGTGACCTTAATGAGCTTTGAAGTGGGATTGCCAAGACTCTTGCTTCAACTTTTTTCAGAATCTATGTTTTGTTCCGATACCATTTCAAAAGTGTAGTATGTATGTGTATACGTTGCTAGAGAAGAAGTTTGTGCAGGAAAGGGTTAAATTAAAGGGTGTTTGTACTCAGTTAACTACCCAGGAAATCTGAAGATGAAAGGATCAATTGAAGGATGTCATTTCTCATTATGTTACAGGAACATATCAATTACAAGATGCCTATACTTATTGCTATATGTGAACTCTGAGCAGTATAGAGTTAATTACAAGATGTCTATACTTATTACTAAATGAGAACTCTGGGCAGTATAGAGTTAATTACAAGATGTCTATACTTATTGCTATATGAGAACTCTGGGCAGTATAGAGTTAATTACAAGATGTCTATACTTATTACTAAATGAGAACTCTGGGCAGTATAGAGTTAATTACAAGATGTCTATACTTATTGCTATATGAGAACTCTGGGCAGTATAGAGTTAATTACAAGATGTCTATACTTATTGCTATATGAGAACTCTGGGCAGTATAGAGTTAATTACAAGATGTCTATACTTATTGCTATATGAGAACTCTGGGCAGTATAGAGTTAATTACAAGATGTCTATACTTATTGCTATATGAGAACTCTGGGCAGTATAGTATTAATTACAAGATGTCTATACTTATTGCTATATGAGAACTCTGGGCAGTATAGAGTTAATTACAAGATGTCTATACTTATTGCTATATGAGAACTCTGGGCAGTATAGTATTAATTACAAGATGTCTATACTTATTGCTACATGTGAACTCTGAGTACTATAGAGTTAATTACAAGATGTCTATACTTATTACTAAATGTATATATGAACTTTGAGTACTATAGAGGTAATTCAATGATGTTGTTACTCCCTACTACAAGTTAAAGGTGACCATGAAATGGTTAATTGAAGAATGCTTATACTCAACTGTAGTCTAACTACCAGGTGTTGACACTGATGCACTCCATCACACATCAAGGCAGAGGAAGTCAGCCTTCTACCTGTAGCACCCATCACTTAAAGCTACATACAGGTAGTTGGCTAATTGATTGTGTGCTTACCTGTCCCCACTTCCTTCCTGTTACAGGTGTTCTGCATCTCACCTGTCTTAAAGACTACCTGTCCTCACTTTCCACCTGTTACTGGAATTATACATATTATTTCTTCCTCGCCTGTCTTAGATAATACCTGTCTCCACTTCCACAGGCGTTACACACACTTCTCTTCCTCTCACCTGTCTTAAAGACTACCAGTCTCCACATCCTACCTGTTATGTACATGTAATAAACACACAGTTCTGCATCTCACCTGTCTTAAAGACTACCAGTCTCCACATCCTACCTGTTATGTACATGTAATTAACACACAGTTCCGTATCTCACCTGTCTTAAATACTACCAGTCTCCACATCCTACCTACTAAAGATATTAAACCCACATTTCTTCTTCACCCATCTTAAAGACTACCAGTCATCACTTTCTACCTGATACTAAAGATGTTAAAGCCACATTTCTTCTTCACTCATCTTAAAGACTACCAGTCCCCACATGTCAACCGTTACAAGTCTTATATATCCAAATTTCATCCTCACCAATGTCTCAAAGACTACCAGTCAGGTCCCGATTCCTATTTAAAATAAAGATTAGATATCTGTCTATCTATCTATCCTACCTGTTACAGATGTTTTGAATAAACTTTCTCCTCGTCTGTCTTAAAGACTACTAGTACACACAATCTGCTAACTGTGTCATGTATACAATTCATCCTCATCTATCCTAAGGACTACCTGGCCCCATTAATTATCTGCTACAGGTCTTAAACCCATATTTCTTTCCCAGCTGTCTTGAAGACTGCCAGTTTCCACTTCCTACCTGTTAGAGATGTATTACACATATATTTTCCTGTCCTGCCCCCACTACCTATCTGTTACATGTCTTAAACCTGTTAATCCTCAGCTTACAACTGTATGTGATACTTAACAACAAATTACCTGTTATTGTTCTGTGTTCATAGAGGTGAGGTGTCCTCTTACCTGGACAAATGTGAAAATATATTGAAGTGAAAAACAATTATACAAGTACCTATTCTACCTGTGTATGTGATTAGTTTACAGGTAAATCAAACACGCTGAGGACTTCCTTTTACTGTTCAGTACCTATTCAGGTACGTTGTTCACTCACCTGGGCTAATATGAGCATCTAGTCAGGTGAGGATAATGATACAAGTACCTACACATCCTGTATAGGGAAAGTCATCAGTCTATTTAGTATGTGTATTGTACCCAGCCATACAGGCGTACATTGAGTACTTGGTACTTAAAAAAAGAATTACACACAACAGATATATGTCTGAGTGAGCACCATTTACGAGAGGTGCATAGTAGGATCAGCACTACCCTTACTACCTTAAATTCTCAGTGATTTGGGACATTTTCAATAATTACAATCTTTAGGGTTTAAGGGTGGCCCATGTTTTCAGAAAATACTGATGAAGGGGCATTTCACAGTAATTGGTCCGCAGACCTCAAATTTTCAATATGGATTCATGATATTCTTTCAACTTAGTTAAAAAAGAAAACATTCTACGGTTCATGAAACTATGATTATTTTTTTTCTGACCTAAGTATATTTGGAGATATGGCAATTTTAATCCAAAGTTCTGTATTCCACAGGGTGCGAACGGGACATTTGAAAAATTGAGATATTTCAACTATATTTCTATATTTTTACTAATAACTTTAACAGACATGATAATTTATGGCTATGTAATCAAGTGATTATGGAAAAATTGCAGAAATATTTCAAAAGCATACTTAAATGGCCTGTCCTAGATGCAAATGTCCCGTTCGCACCCTTTCAACTTCCAAAAGTTTTGATATTTTCAAAACTAGGCATGTCGTTAAAAAATCAATAAGGAATCTCCTCCTATCCACTATATACTACATTATGAGATATTAGAAATGTGTATTAACTCCATATTTAGCAGTAAATTACAACTTTTAAAAAGGGTGCGAACGGGACAGTATGGTTGCGAACGGGACACTTTGGGTGATATTTCCATACTTGAACTCCCTCTCTTCATATAGAAGATCACTGTACTTTTGAATAAAGTTATCTGAGTATATAAGCTGGAAATGGAATCAATATTTCTGCAAATATCATAAGTTTTACTAGACTTAGGGTCTCATACCTATTTGGGAGCCTGGGAGGTACTGAACTCCTGCATTGAAAGGTTAATTTGGTATTCACCATTTCACCTCTGTGTATGGATACAATGGATACTTAGAGTGATATTAGCTGCTATTGATAAAGAGTAGCTTTTTAATTATGGTTTATTTGCTTGTATTAGCTTCTTAATTGATTGAAAGGGGTGATTGTATGTACCTAAATGAAGTGATATCATCTGGATTTTATATACTAGAAAGTCACATCGAAATTAGATGAATCTTTATAAAATACTAATGTGCTGAGAAACAACCCCTTATGTATGATGAATTCTGGTAATCAGATGATAGCCTTTACATGTGTAGAATAGTTAATTCATGTTTTTTTGAAAATATATGGTAGCCTTCACTTTTGAGGGCATTATCAAGGATGCTTCGAGTTGAAATTCTGCTCCGTACTTTCAGCAGGTACCTTCCATAACAGAAAATTAAAATTCTCCCTTGTAGCAGCAAAAATTTATACTTAAAAGTTTTTTTTTTGCTGCTAAGCTTGGTATAATATCCTAATATGATGGTTGTGGGTATTTTCCTAATGATTTCTTGATAAAAGACTTGTTTTTCTTCATGGGACAAAAGTGTCCTGTTCGCATCCTTCCCGTTCGCAACCGACTTCACATGATAAATATCAAAATCTCTCTTTCATAAAGCACGTTTCTGGAAAACAAAGGTAATCATGGTGTGCACAAGTATTTAGGTGATCTAGTCATGCTACTTATACAGATGTAGAGCTGGTAACAAAGCAGAAATTTTGAAAGTAGCGAATTATTTAAAATGTCACGTCATAAGATTTGAAATTTCTTCCTTCTATTAGCATAAATATATGCTTAAAAGGTTTTTTTCTGGTGCTAAGCTAGGTATAATATCCAAATCTGATGTTTTTAGGTATTTCCCTAATGATTTCTTGATAAAAAGACTTGTTTTTCTTCATGGGACAAAAGTGTCCCGTTCGCACCCGTCCCGTTCGCAACCGACTTCACATGATAAATATCAATTTTTTTCTTTCATAAAGCATGTTTCTGGAAAACAAAGGTAATCATGGTGTGCACATGTATTTTGGTGATCTAGTCATGCTACTTATACAGATGTAGAGTTGGTAACGAAGCAGAAATTTTGAAAGGAGCGAATTATTTAAAATGTCACGTCATAAAATTTGAAATTTCTTCCTTCTATCAGCATGAATACATGCTTAAAAGGGCATTTCTGCTGCTTAGGTTGGTATAATACCCAAATCTGATGGTTTTAGGAATTTTCCTAATTATTTCTTGGTAAAAAGACTAGTTTTTCTTCATGCGACAAAAGTGTCCCGTTCGCACCCGTCCCGTTCGCAACTGACTTCACATGATTAATATCAAAATTTCTCTTTCATAAAGAATGTTTCTAGAAAACAAAGATAATCATGGGGTGCACTAGTATTTTGGTGATCTAGTCATGCTACTTATACAGGTGTAGTGTTTGTAACAGAGCAGAGATTCTGAAGTTAGCAAATTACTTTAAATCTCACGTCGCAGTGGTGTCCCGTTCGCACCCTGTCTTTTTTTAAACATAACTCTTTATTTTGTGAACGGATTTTAAAAATTGAAGTAGGTATAGAAAGCAATAGGTGGAATGGTTCATATGGACTGAAAATGAATTATTTCAAATCAGTTGTTAAAAAATTATCCAGTGTTTTCTTCTGCAAATTGTCCCGTTCGCACCCTGCGGCTTACCGTGAAATGCCCCTGAAGCAGAGTTTTGTTATATCAGGGAGATATTTGTTTAAACAGTGTGGTCCATATATCTTGAAATGGCAATCGGAGGTAGATGGAGGCTGGCCTAGATTTGAAAATAATAATTTTGTAAAATAGAAAATCATGGTAGCCCAAATTCTTAATGTGGTTAATATTTTCGAGAATTTACAGTAATTGTAGCAGGGACATCATAGAAAAACCTGGGATTTCCCAAAGAAAATCGAATGAATTCCTTGTAGGTTAGCTGTTCAATTTTTTGTATCTTAATTTTCGGAAAGCCTTCTTCTTTGCTACTAGCAAAGCCTGCAATTCCCTGAGAGGCTAAGACAGCTGCCAAAATAATCAAGAATATTTCACCAGAAATTCCCGTCCAGCATTTTTGGGAAATTCTATGGTCTCTACCAAAACCCCACAAAAAAAACATTTCTCTTTGAAAAAAGCTATTGTTAGGGCAGAGGTCAGTCTAACGAGGACACTACTCACTGGGTAATATAATACTGATGGCCTGCAGACACTCTGCCCTAAAATGGACTTTCTAAGTCTTTTACTGTGGTAGACAGAGACAGAGGGAGACATCTTGATGCAATTTCCTGTCATGTGGAGATGAGAAAGCTCGCTCTTCACATCTGGAGGGAAGAAAGCATCGGCGCCTTCTCCTACCACCCACCAGGTTATCACATAGGGGAGATCCAGGATAATATGTACCAACTAAACAATACATGTCCTAAACTTAACAATACATGTCCTTAACCCATTAACACTTACAGCAGCCGAAAGCAGCCTGACAATTTTGATAAAATCTTGCAGGAAAAAGCATTGTTAGGAAAATGTTTGATTAAAATTTGTTATTTAGAACATTACCAACAACTCTCCTTCAAATCTTTTGCAAAATAATTTATAATTTTCAAGTTATTGACAAAAGTATCTTAGATCCAGACAACAATTTCAAAAGGAACTCTTAAGCATTAATGGGTTAAGTATTGCCAAGGTTAGGAATTCAGATTTTTGCTACAACTATTTTTTTGTCTTCCCCTACTAAGTTATCACGTAAAGGGAGATTCAGGATAATATGTACAAACTAAACAATACATATCCTAAGTATTGCCAATGATAGGAAATTCTGAGTCTTGTTGAAGTATAACTTTCCTCATATGAGGGTAGTTATAAACTATACTCATGTGGCATACTTCGACACCAATTTGATATTGAAAACTATTTGAGGGAAGGTTAGTGATTGTGTTATCAATAAGTTTCCCTCAAATATTTTTCAAATGATTTTCTCATCAAAAAGACACTCTCTATAATCTAAAACCTTTTAAGGCAAACCGTGGAGGAATGACTATACATTCAATACACTTAGACCCAAAGAGGTAATCAAGAAAAATCTTATGATGGACCCCAATGACCAATTCAAGTTTAGATTTCCGATTAATTATCATTTCAATATGAACATTCTTATGGAAACTAATAAAGTAGACATTTGGAAATATTCTACCAGGGGAGTGACTGGTTGAGGTCAATATTTCTCCCTCATATGATTTCCTGAAAGAGTTTTATCAGAGACATGTCACCCACCAAGCCAGCAGGCCTTTTTGAGGAACTGCAGGGATGAAAAAGTTAAGATCGGTTGTGGTTTTCAAACCAGATACTCTAAAGAAAACAGGAAGAAGTAACCTGAGTTAACAGGATTGTTCGACCTATGGCCTTTGTAAGCACTGGGCTGTAAACTATACCCTGTAATACAAGATGCCTACTTCCCAAAGTCCAAGATAATAAGTTTTAATCTCAAAAAAAGGCATTACTCTGAATGCAACATTTATATTGACTCTCATTCATGGGAAAGTCATAATATTTTGCTTGAAACCCAAAATCAGATATTTTGAGATTTGTTTTATCAAAATAGGATTTAAGTGGTGATTATTGCAAATTTTTCAATTTACATACGAAAGGGAATTCCCCTTCCCTTGCCTCTATACCTGCACCTGTTTTATATCAAACTTTGAATGATGGGGCTGACAAAAGGGCATAAATAAGCCCATCCCTGATAAGATAACACATCAGCCTGGTTGGAGAAAATGGACCCCCCCCCCCCCCCCCCTCCTGGTGTGGTCCCTGGGGCTGGACTGGGGGTGGAAGGAGAGGGGGGGGGGTCTGTACTGTGTAAAGGACATCCCATGGCCCGACTGGTCCCAGAGCACACGTTGCCCATGTTGACAGTTTTAAGAGATAGCTGTGATTTGATGTGTATCTGGTACCCCATCAGTCCTTATTCTTTGTGGAATCCCACTTGAGCTGTAGAGGGAGTAGATTAGCTACAAGTATGTGTGAATATAAATCCTGATGGCTAGGCTATCACCCAAGGTTACGCTGGATATTCATTAAGGAATATACAACCTAACCTTTAAAGACACATTTCAAATTTTACTGAAGAAGTGATAATTCAGTAAACTTCATCAAGATTTTATTTATTTATTTGTTATATATATATTGGGGGTGGGTGCAGGATTGGGGCTTAATCTGGTAGCATTATATTAACATCTTCCAGTTGTGGTACCAATGACCAATGGGGGTAGCTGAATGTGAAGGGAGGGGGGGGGGGTTAAGTGACATCTTGAAGATATTTTCCTGGGACCTCAAAGTTGTGTTAACTAATGACATATGCCATTGTTCCTTGCTATAATCAAGGAGAGATAACATTGCAACCCCTGGCTGAGGTCTGGCCATGGTCTGGTTACTACGCCTGTTACCCATGGGGTGTCTCCCTATGGTATCAAGGGAGTGGGGGGGGGGGGGGGGGGGGGCTGGGTGAGAAGGCTGGTGAGATATATAGAAAGATATCTAAAGGATATTTTTCCGTTAACCTCAATGTTGTCCTAATTGAGTAACTTATATGACATACACCATTGTGCCTACTAGCTCTTACTATAAATCAGAGATGGGTATTATACCGGCCACTGGCTGTGGTCTGACTCTGGTGTTACTGTTACCCCTGGGGTGGCTAAATGTTATCATCACCGATCTCCACACACTGTTCATGGTCCACGCCTGGCTCTGGTGTTACTGTCCCCCCCCCCCCCCTCCCCTGGGGTGGTTAAATGTTATCAAGGGACACTGATCTCCACACCCTGTCCATGGTCCACGCCAGGGCCTGACAGTGTGGTGACAGATAGAAGCCATTACATGTTTATCATCACCAGCCATGTCACTCAAACTTGTCTGGACACTAAGCTGCCTATATGTTGCTAAAACCTGCTCTAAATTGGCTAGAAATACAATTTAATTTCAATACTGTGGACATTAGAAAGATGTAAAAGTAGAGGACATTATGATTAAATTGATAAAATACAACTTTTTTTCCTTGTTCTGAAATTTCTAAAGAGATGATGAGAACCGGACATTCCCATAGCCATTAGAAAATTTCATATTGTCATATTTGATGTATAAACTAACTAACAATAATTTTTCTATGAGTTTTTCCAAACAATTATGTAAGTAGGGGGTTTACATAAGCTAATAATTTCAATATAAAAGTTGACCATAAGATTCTGTCACACAATAAAGGATCATTCTGAACTCTAGAATATCAAAAGATCAAGATCAAAAGTACCCGAGCAACAAGACAACACTCCTAATCAAGGAAAACTTTATACACAATAAGGGTTCAGAGAGGGGGGTCAATGTTCCTCTTATTCAATACCAATGAGACATCACCACCATACAAATAAAGACTTCACAGACAATGGGTTTTATGAGTAATGAATGGTCAAAGGTAAAGAGGTAAAAAAGTCAGTGACACCTTTCAAGTCCTTACTTCCCTCACCTTCCCAGTTTATCAGCTGAGTCATATCCCTACTATCTAGATACCAAACAGGACACTGACCACAAACATGTATACACGTCATACTGTTCGATTTACTTCAATCATCCAGTAAGTGCCAGGTTGCATTTAGACACCAAACGCCAATTGTACATACTTTAAAAAGGGTTTCTACTAAGTACTGAGGAATAGCCTTGCCCAAATCTAACCAATTTTTTTCACTTCGAGTACATCTAGTCTGAAAAATATACCAACTCAAAACTGAGTCTACCCTGATTTAGTTCTAAATTTGCTCACAAGGTGGTCACAATGAGATCTTTCTGATTTATATAGTTTTAGCTAATGTGCGAAACCAACCCTACCGCAATCCATCTTGACCCTCAGAATTAAAGATCACCTAGTCACAGTATAAAAGACTAGGAGAAAAGACAAAGAGTTGACTAAATTCAACAGACTAGCAGATAGCCTAGCATGGAAAGTGTTAAATACCACAAACCACATGAGCATACTCTGACAGAATGACCCAAGACCCTGTTCTCTAAGTACCTGATGACCTTCTCAGAGGCAGAACACTCAGGGTTATCAGAAAGAAACACTGGCAAGGGAAATATAACAGATGGTTTAAAAGATGGTTTGGAACCCCAATTTTTTATCTGATGTAATAAGTACAATGTATCGTTTTAACCCTGAAAACGTGGACATTTATTTGTGACTGTACATATTAGTAGGCATGATTGAATTAAGAATTATTGTTAAGTGTTATCTGCAGTCATGAGATTTTTGAAAATATTTCAGTAATCAAATATAAAATCACAACATCTTTAAGGTAGAATTGTAGATTATTGTGATAATGGACATTTGATTTCATTTTAAGATATTTTCAAATTATGCGTACATGCATTTATGAGGAATTAATATATCCAAAATAGTGAGATCTTTATGGGGCACCGCATGCAGGCAGGAATACGGGTGAAAACTTGTACATGTAACTACTACAGTGAAACCTCGGGATGTGAACACCCCGAAAGTGTGAACACCCCCTATAGTGAACACTTTTCCCCGGTCCCAGTTTTTTGGTACTTAGCTTCTTATGGACTTTTGTGAACATGCGCACCTATCTGATATTAGTACCGGAAATCAGTAGCAACTCAAGATCACAAGACCTTGAAATCAGGGTTTGCTCCTATCACTTTATGTGGCCTAGCCTACGAGAATGTTAAGATGGCCCCTCACCATGCCTTAGTGGTAAAAGTGGTCAGTAAGCCTGCCCACTGCATAAAAAAGCTGTGAAATGGGGTATTTAAGTGGTACCACTGTCAGGGTCAGCCCCACTGTCTAACGTAGTGGTAAGACCACTGTTTCCTGCAGTGGAGCCACTGTTTCTTACAGTTGGGCCACTGTTTCTTAAAGTGGGGCCACTGTTTCTTACAGTGGGACCACTACATAATCCCATATGTGACTTGAAAAAAATCCACATATATCAGAAACCACTATAATGGGGCTTCCAAATCTTAGTTTATCTTAGGACCACTTTTTCTTGCAGTGGGGCCACTGCTGATTACAGTGGGGCCACTAATACCCTATGTGACTGATATGGATATGAGCACGGGAGATGCAGGCTTTTCCTTATCTGTAGGAAGGTAATATAATATATAACAATAGGGTCAACTAGTACAGAACTTGACCTTGTTATTCAAAATTTTGACAGTTGACAGTATGACAGTGTAGGGGAAGGAGGTGAGTTGATTTCATTGACAGAAATGTGCTCTGTAAATGGTGTTAGGGGAATTTTGAAAAACTAAGACAAGTTGTGTGTTAAGGTATATTAAAGGATAAAGTCAAGGCTATTTCAGTCAAAAGGGCAGGTGAATATCTCTGCTGTTGAATACAGAAAATGCAAGGTGAGATGAAATACTCAGGTTAGACAGGAAAGGCATGCTGACATATGATTTAGAAGTGACTAGGATGTTGAAATAAGGTGGGTATGATACAGAGTTTCTCTTTATTTACATCAGCTGTGTCAGAGTGTTAGGGTATTCCATGATTCAGGAGAAGGGAACCTTGCAAACTATGATATGTGACTAATGTTAGGTCTACAGTCCATCAAGATTAACATCGACTGGAGAGACAATTAGCAGACAGGAGACAGGAACATCTTAGAATAATTGTCCAGAATATGTTGCCATGCATTATAATCCTATGTAAATGTTCTTAACAGGTTAAACCTCTTTCTAATAAACTTTTTAGAAAATTATTTTAACTATTGAGTGTCTATCTATTAACGTATCTATTTATTCATTCATTCATTCATCTATCCTGAATGATGTGCTAAATTAATGCATTTTACAGTGGGGTACATGACCACCACTGTCAGAGAAAGTGGGGCAACCACTTCCTTTGACAGTGGTAAAACCACAGCATCTTGCAGTAAAGCATGACTTTACCACTGTCTGAAACAGTGGGACCACTACATTGAACAGTGGTAAATCTACTGCAACTAGCATTATAGGATGATCATACCACCGTCAGGTATAGTGGGACCACTCTCTTGATCAGTGGTATGACCACTGCATCTGTTAGTGGTAGAGAACTGCTGATGCAATGGCATGCAGGCCCACCTACCACTGTCCAAAACAGTGGGACCACTATGAAGCTACCACTTTTTGCAAAAGTGGCCATGAAGCCCCAATAAAGTGTCTCCGCTTTTGCAAAAGCGGGACACTTCAGACAGGCTTTAAAGGGCACTTTTTTTTCAGTGGTACAAAAAAGTGGTAATAAACCCACTACAACAAGGCTCTTGGGCCACATTTCAGGAAAGTGGGGGATGGTGCTACAGCTCTTGAGAGACCCATGTACTATCCACTATATTTTTCAGTGGTACCACTGTATTTCGCAGTGGCACCACTGTAGGCAACCACTCATAACCCACTGAAACACCCCATGTAAACCACTGCACTATGGTAAGGGGGAGCTATCATCGGTGAGCAGTAAAAAACCTGTCTACATCTCAGCAAGAGTAGAAATCGTGATAAGAGGTCTGCTACTACAAACATATTGCTCCTGAAGCTTAGAACAGGAAATCACAATCGTAATTCATGACTGGCCCAGTGAAACAGACTGCATGGAATACTGCATAGTGGTTGAATGTAGTGATCTAGCCTTTGAAAATCTCATAATTCAGAGGGAGGCTCAGTGAAGAAAGGGTCAATTATTTTAAAGTGATACAAATGTAGGGAATAACATGCATGTGTGCGTATAAATGATAACACAAACACAACCCCCCCCCACCCATTTTTTCAGAAACATGTTGGAACCTGGGAAAAAAAATTGATTTACTTGTTACCAGCACATGCTCATTTGAAGGTACATGTATATGGAATATATCTATCTATCTATCTATCTATTAATAGACTAATAGTAGTAATAATGTTTGTGAACCAGTTTCAGGACTGTAGTTACTGTTCTAGCCACTGTAGACAGACATGCAACCATATAAGAAGATCAAATAGGGAAAAAGTGGAAGAGTCACCACCAAGCAGTTATAAGGCTTCGAGATTGCATGAGTGTTAGTCTAAACTACAGGCGAAGAATTTCTTTAGAGGGAAGCCCCAAGAAATCATGAAAAAAACGCCTTATGTCACGAAAACACCACATCCTCCTGTTAACCCTGCTTTGGTGCATAAAAGCTTGCACATCTCTGCAATTTTCCTGGAAACTCCTACTTTGAAAGGGGCAAATATTTTCCTGGCATTATCCAAGTGGTCTTAAACATTCAAACTCATTAATTGAAAATGAACTATCCAAGTGGTCTTAAACATTCAAACTCATTAATTTTAAATGAACCTAACAGAATTTCCCCTGAAGGTTCCGCAGGTGTGATGTTACAGTTATCTATGGTGGTGGAGGTCATGAAGATGAAGATGAAGATTATGAAGAGAATGTCACAATTTTGATAGAAACAATGACAATTATGATGATACAGCATTAAACAGGATGATGATGATGATGATGATGATGATGATGAAGATGATGATGATGGTGATGATGATGATGATAATGATGATGATGATTAGGAAGATGATGACGATGAATATGACAATGACAATAACAATGACTATGATGATGCCATGGCAGTAAGGATGATAATACAACATTGATGGCGGTGAAACATATAATAATGCTGTACGTAGTTAGATGATTATGGCAATGCCACTAGTGATAGCTATGATGGTGATGGAAAGCGTGATGATGCAGATATGCTTTTACCTACCTGGAGAGATACAAAGCCTCCCACTTCAGCAGCTCATTGCAAGCCTAGCTCATAGAAATAACACAGTCACACCAGCATCCAGCCCATTTCCTAACTACACTCACGAATGCACCTGTGTGCTACCTGACCTAATGCTCATTCATCTTGTAACCACATGGGACATCAAAAGAGTGAAATCTTGCAAGTCCTTATCAATCAATGGAAGAACTAAATTGAAATTCCTCTATAGGAACAAGAAGACCTTCTTGACAATTTCGTTCGACTATTTTTACCATGAGAATATGTGTAAAGGATGGTCTAAGTGTTATTCTTGACCCCTGGGAGGGTTTATTTTGACGTACAAGTAGCACCTCTGCTCCCTTTCAGACCATGTCACATCCTTTCATGCTGTTCATGCTTCAGCACCCGCTTTCACACTCTGGCTGCCGTGAGGGGACATCACGATTAGACCCCGGCTTTGTCCCGGTCAAGTGGTCACTAACTACAACACCGCACTTGCTCAAAATCATTACAATTTAAATCTGAGTTCTCCAGATGCTTCTGAACATAAAGCCATCTTTTGTACTCGAAGATCAGATAATCCTTAAAGACATGCAGCATGTGTTGAGAGAACACCCCTACACACTTACCCACTCCAGTTATAGTAAACCATGTGCAGAAAGTTGCCGCCTTCTTCCTGAGAATGTGTGGTCCGCAAGGTCTATGTACTGAACTCTATGTCCTGCTCAGAGAAAGTCAGACCTTCACATGTGCTGATGCCCACAGTTTCTTCTCATACACAGCTATTGGTATTGCAATGTGCAGTATTGTTATACCCAATACAGAGGATCCAAACACAGCCGCTGCAGCAGAGTCCCGAGTAATCCAACTTGTGTGTAGTACTACTACTGTGGAGCAACAGAAAAACAGGTCCCACAGGATTGATAGATTAAAAGGCTCAGGATGGTGATATACTATTACAACTTCCAACAGAACCTTAAGCCTAGGTTATGTATATTTCTGCTTTCAATCAGTAGCCCTTAACGTTACCTCAAAGATGCTGAACAATGCTGCTATGATGAATATCCAGCACGGAATCCCTGTGCTGTCAGTGGCCAACACTTCAAAAAGAATCAGGTACCACAGAACAGGTCTCGTGGGATTGATATTTCTAATGAGCTGTCCTGTGAGTTGACCTAGTTTCAGTCCAGTGCCCCAAACACAGTGACTGAGTGACGGCTACTTAGCCACAGATTAGGACCAGCTGAGGGGCAGAGGGGACACCCCACCTCCATCCTCACCATATTTATCTTCCAATTTCCCCCATATAGGTTGCCATGGAGGGAACAGAGGTTACCCATGGAAACAATCAGCTACACATGCGATGAATAGCACAGGAACATTATTCTAATAGCAGACTTGCGTACAACTGTGATTAATATCTCAGGCTCATTCAGAAAATGAAGAGGAGATATTTTTAACACTCTCCTTCCTTAACCTGTTCATGCCTGGAGATCTGTTTGACCAGTATTGTCTGGACCTGTCATACTTTTGAAAATAACTTTGGAATTGAGCATAGATTTGCTAAATATTCGAAGGAGAGTTGTAGATAGAGTTCTTATGAACAATTCACCTTCAAATATTTTCTATATATTGCTTTATTTGGAGAGATATCACCAAAGTTGTCAGGCAGTTTTGGCTGCTACAGGCATGAATGGGTTAAAAGAGTCAGCGGCTGAGAGAAAGATCAAGAGAGCAAAAACAAAGTAATCAAAGGAGATCAGGTAGACCTATGTCTGATTTCATCGACCTAGGTCTGATTTCTTTCCTGAACCTAGTTGAATGCGGCGATGGAGACTGAGAGGCAAAATTGTTAACACATTCCTCTCTTTTGTGTCTGAGAGAAAAACCCAAAGAGCAGAAACAAAGTATGACATCAGAGGATATCAGGTAGACCAACACCTGATTTTTCTTGACCGTAGCTCATTGAGAAAAGGGACATGCGATATATCTTACACATTCACTCATTCATCTTCTTTGTGGCTGAGAGAAAAATCCAGAGAGCAGAAACAAAGTCTGTTGGCAATATCCTTTATTGTTATGTCTGCTGCGGAGAGAAGTAAACAGAGACCAGGAGCAAAGTTTGCGATCCTAAGCCTCATGTATGGCTATGACAGAGAGAAAGATCCAGCCAAACTTCCAAAACTAAGTCCATATATCTCTGTTCCAGCAGGGCTCGACGCTAAGGGTAAACCTATGGCCCCAGGCCAGTAAAAATTTCCAAAAACAGCTGCGGGCCAGTAAAAAAAGACCTCAACTGGTCCTACAGGGCCAGTAAACATTTGGAGGCATTCTTGTTAAAAACTTTCCCCCTGAGAATGTCCCCAATAGTTTTTGAAATAAATGAAGATAAAATTTATAAAGATAAATGTTGTAGTGAATCTTATCCAATGTTCTTCCTTGTTATGTTAAAGAAAAAATGTAGGACCAGTAAACCTTTTGCAGGACCAGTAGATGCTAGGTGTTACTGGTCCTACAGGGCCAGTATCATTTTGAGTTAGCGTTGAGGCCTGTCCAGTGAGCAGAAGTTACATATGGAAATATCTCTGACTTGTTGTTCCTGCTGGAAAAACAATTGTACCAGTTCACATATTTTTCCAATAGAGCTGCATCTGGTGAATAGGATCACTAGGGCACACCATATTCAGATGGGCTAACCCATTCATGCCTGGAGATATCCTTCACAAGTGCCTGCTGAACTTGTTACTTGCAACAATAACTTGAGAATAAAGTAAAGAAAGAGGTCTGTGGGTTAGGTTCTGATCAACACCTCTCCTTCAAATGTTTGTCTAAAATGACCTGGTAAGAAAATATTATGAGAAATAAAGACATTTTGGCTGCTACAGGCAGGAAAGGGTTAACCATTTCAATGCTGAGGCTACTTTCATCCAAAGCACAAGGATGCAAAGATTTTTGAAAAACATCTGAAGTCTGTCATTTTGGTATTCTTTGGATAGCTCTCGTTAAGTACTCTCATATGAGTATACCCATATGCCAGGGTTTCATATTTTTTTCAGGATTTTTGCATCATTTTGTAATACCCAAAAGCCACCAGCAGAATAAGGGTTAAGGGGCATCACCTACTTTTTTCTCGTACTGATTTTACTATAAAGGCAACGACTACCATATGAGCACACAGTGGAGAGAGGCAGGAACCTAGGCTTTAAGCATTAGGCCATATATCTGTTTACTGTAGACAGTGATTGGGGCTTAATACTATTACCACAGGCTAACAGTCACTAACACCCACAACAAAGACCTGCTACCAGTCTAAAACCTTATGCTTTTTCCAAAAGAACGAATATGAAAAGGCTTTACTCATTAGATCTTACAAGGTTGCACAAGAAAATATAACATGGAATAATGTCCATCATATCAATTTCATCGCATTTTACTTCTTATCCATCCATATAACGAAACAATGAGAATACAACCTTAAACAATGTTTGTACATGTTCTTATGAGAAAAGCCTGCAGAATAGAATGTAATATAATAGTGGCTTTATGAGCCTGCCATATCACCTGTATGCTGCTGGTAACTAATTAGGCTAATACAAAATAATGCATAAAACCTGAAAAAATGATTGAAACCCTGGCATATGTGTACTCATCTGAGAGTACTGAGTGAGAGCTATCCAATGAATACTAACATGACATGGTTTAAAAGGTTTTCAAAAATCTTTGCATCCTTGTGCTTAGGATGAAAGTAGCCTTAGCATTGAAAGGTTATTATAATTGCAAATATCACACTTGTAATGAGGATGCCTGGAGCAGGGAACTGCTTTGCAGAAAAGAAAATAGTTATAAATATGTCAGCTCCTGAACTGGACATTTATTATTTTACATTTCCGCCTGGACTTCTAATAACATCTTCAACAAGCTCCTGCTTGTTCCCTCCCGCAGGAGTAGTGCCGAGGCAAATGAAAACAAAATAAACTGCGCCCGGCTGACAGACGATGCCCCCACAGGGGCGGGGCGCAATCAGTCTACACGTAAACCAATCCAGTCCTGCTGCCTCGGAATAGAGCCCTGGAAATCAGAACGGCAATCCCACCATCTGTCAAAATAGAGAGCTGCTTCCATGTGCCTTCCAATGCTCTACCTATGCCTTGTTTATACCTATATGGGTAAACCCTCATGCTGCTGGTGGCTAATTTGGCACTATGAAATGATGCAAAAAATCTGAAAAATGATTGAAACCCTGGCACACAGGTATTCATCTGAGAGTACTCTGCAAGAGCTATCCCATGAATACCAACATGACAGGGTTTAGATGGCTTTCAAAATTATTTGCTTCCTTGTTTTTTGGATGAAAGTAGTCTCAGCATTGGAAGGGTTAAAAAAGCCATGATTTCTGCATAGGGAATTCTTTCCATGTGAGGAGGGGTTCCTTACAAAGAGCTAGACTTATCGCAATGGTTTCAACTTAATCAAAGGAAAAATGATTATTCATAGCAAGAAAATCAATATTTTGAATTGCAATAGGGTGTTTATCAAACCTGGAGGACCCCCTCCCATATCTGATAGGTATCTAGAGAGGGTATAGATCCATACTCATCCCTGCAGCCCCCCCCCCCCCCCCCCCCCCCAAAAAAAAAGTTCATATTCCCATTCTAATGATCTTGTCTTCTAAGGGATACATGAAGAATAATTTTTAGAATAATCATCTCTAGAGTCCTTTTCTCACCTGGTGAGATAAATGTAAACTAATTTAGCCACTCTGGCCACCTTGACCATTTGATGCCTGGTAAAAGAAAAAAAGTTGACAGAAAAAATACATATGTCAGCCTAGAAATCTAGGCTATGTACACTCATACTCTAACCTGGGAGCAACTGAAGAAAGGAACTAATATTTCAGTCAATATCTGTTGCTTTGAGGAGATTTATCGATAATTACAGAGCGAGTAATTAGTATATTTCCCAGCAGTGGAGGTTGACGAACCCACAGAGACTACATGTTGAGTTCTACTTCCATAATGACTTCATAACCAGATAATCAGCAGAGTTGGGGGAAATTATGACCAATTCTCATCAGACCTCCATTAGTAAGCACAGTTAATTAGGATCCTTTGTTAGGAATGAATGCAACTCCAAGGATTTAATTACTAGAGGAAATTATATTTCTTCGAAAATTTGAATTTTACTAATTATTTTCCTTTTAATACACTAACAATGAGAATAGCATTTCTGGAAATTTATGATGTTTTGAGAAGTGTTTTTATTCATGATGAACTTACTACAATGTCAGTGAGTGAAAATGCCTATTTTGTGAGCATCTTCAGTTAATATATTTGTCTGCTGATCTCATGACCAGTGTCATCAGGTCCTATGGTACCTATGAAAAGTACTAGATAATTCAGCATAAATTCACAAACTATCTGAGAGGAATAAGTGGATTGAGTTCTGATTGACATATCTTAAACTATTTCTACTATGCTTTCCAGTTCTTTCTATGAGGTAAAAAGTGGTCTTGTTTTTGTTTATATTTTTCTCATAAAGTGGTGTAGGGAGGACTATGTGATGAACATACAAAGGGGGGCTACATCTGAGTATGGATGGACAGACTTATCTGACGCCATCTATGAGTGATTGACAGTACTATACTTCAGTCTGGTAACTCAGGTGGGGGCTGTGAAACATACAAAGGGGGGCTCTGTCCACGTATGACTGGACTGATCACATGGCGCCACCTATGAGTGATTGACAGAACTACACTTTGGTTGGTCAACTCACAGAGGCTGTGGAACAAATGTAGAAGGGCTCTATCTGACTATGACAGAATCCAAAGGGGGGCTACATCTGAGTATGGATGGACAGACTTATCTGACGCCATCTATGAGTGATTGACAGTACTATACTTCAGTCTGGTAACTCAGGTGGGGGCTGTGAAACATACAAAGGGGGGCTCTGTCCACGTATGATTATGACAGAATCCAACGGGCTCTATCTGATTATGACAGAATCCAACGGGCTCTATCTGATTATGACAACAGACCATTTTGCTCCATCTATAGGTCGTTGATTGGTGAAATGACACTACAGGATTGGTTAAACATACAAGGTTCTAGGAGAACTAAGACTGTGGTGAGTACCGTAATTTTGCGTGTATAAGACGCACCCGTATATAAGACGCACACCTTGTTCAGGCCTTTAAAATGATGTATAGACCTAAGCTTTGTGTATAGTGCGCACCCCCTTTTCAGAAATATTGTGGTCGTTCAACTGCTCATGAATAACGCTAGAAAACCAGTATAAAGCATTTCGAAATGAGTGAAAGGTGACATCAATTTGACATCAATGCTCATCATTCTGCATCAGCGCTTGATACCAATTGTCCTAGGGATGATATTAATTGTAATCAATACATTCCGAGGGCATGTCGTACTGAAATTACAATTCGTAAATGGTGCGGCAGGCACTGATAGTCATTGTCTTTATAACTGTAATTAGGTGAAATGACCTGCCTGTTTGGACGAATCCAGGTAGAGCTGAATTCAGGGTCATCGATTTCGGATCTCTATGTGGCCTGGGGATTTGATGTAAAATACCCTAGATCCCTAGCTTTGTGTATAAGACGCACCCTCGATTTGAGTGTAAAGATTCATGTAAAAAAGTGCGTCTTATACACGCGAAATTACGGTAAGCGCTAGCAGCAAGGCTAGGCATGGTCCTTATCCAGGCCTGCTGCCTTAGCTAATGGGCCACTGGTTCATTACCAGTTGACACTAGAACACAGCTCTGTGCTCCTAGCGCCAGGGTCTTACATTAGATCTAACCTAATAGCCTCAAGGCAGACAGGCAAATGACCATTAAGTTGTTGTTAGGCGGTCAATTAATGAGTGCATTAATAGCCTGGCTGAAGATGATGATGAAGCTAGGGATGACGAGGCCTCTGGGCTGCCATGAGGGGTGTTAGGGGATCACAGGTTGATACCCTGCCAAGGGAGGGGAGACAGAAATACCCCTAATGACTGACTCGCTGCCAGGCAAACAGAATAGATCTCTATTATCATAGGCGCCTAGACTTGTCAAATACTCTAAGTGGGGGGACTAGGTACCCTCCAAGCAGGGGTCCAGGCAAACAGAATATATCTCTATTATCATAGGCGCCTACACTTGTCAAATACTCTAAGTGGGGGACTAGGTACCCTACAAGCAGGGGTCCAGGCAAACAGAATATATCTCTATTATCATAGGCGCCTACACTTGTCAAATACTCTTAAGTGGGGGACTAGGTACCCTACAAGCAGGGGTCCAGGCAAACAGAATAGATCTCTATTATCATAGGCGCCTAGACTTGTCAAATACTCTAAGTGGGGGACTAGGTACCCTACAAGCAGGGGTCCAGGCAAACAGAATATATCTCTATTATCATAGGCGCCTACACTTGTCAAATACTCTAAGTGGGGGACTGGGTACCCTCCAAGCAGGGGTCCAGGCAAACAGAATATATCTCTATTATCATAGGCGCCTACACTTGTCAAATACTCTAAGTGGGGGACTGGGTACCCTACAAGCAGGGGTCGAGGGAAACAGAATATATCTCTATTATCATAGGCGCCTATACTTGTTTGATGACGTCACTAAGTGGGGGACTAGGTACCCTCTAAGCAGGGCTCTGCTTATACCGGCAAACAGAATATATCTCTATTATCATAGGCGCCTATACTTGTCAAATACTCTAAGTGGGGGACTAGGTACCCTCTAAGCAGGGCTCTGCTTATACCGGCAAACAGAATATATCTCTATTATCATAGGCCGCCTATACTTGTCAAATACTCTAAGTGGGGGACTAGGTACCCTCCGAGCAGGGGTCCAGGCAAACAGAATATATATCTTTTATCAT
This sequence comes from Maea johnstoni, assembly GCA_963942565.1. Taxonomy (NCBI): domain Eukaryota; kingdom Metazoa; phylum Annelida; class Polychaeta; order Spionida; family Magelonidae; genus Maea; species Maea johnstoni. Next base: position 46,855,274 of record OZ012689.1, on the reverse strand, counting down.
AGGCGCCTATACTTGTTAAATACTCTAAGTGGGGGACTGTGATCACACTCACAAAGAAGTATGACCATATCACTCCAGTACTAAAGGAACTTCACTGGTTACCAGTCAGGAAGAGAATTGAATTCAAGATTCTTCTCCTGGCGTACAAGTGTTTGCATGGAACTGCACCCTCTTACCTGAGGGAAATGCTGAAAGAGTATGTCCCACCACGGACACTGAGATCAACATCCAAGAACTTACTCTGCGAGCCGAGAACCAACATGAAAACCTACGGTGACAGATCATTTAGTGCCTGTGCCCCAAAACTATGGAATCAGCTCCCAAATAATATTCGGGCAGCTGGGAGTGTGGCAATCTTCAAACGACAATTGAAAACACATCTGTTCAAAGATGTATTTATCAAATAACTATGTGGATATCAACATCTATCCTCTGACAATGAATGTAATGCGCCTTTGAGCATGTTTATATGGAAAGTGCGCAATATCAAATGACAATATTATTATTATTATTATTATTAAATACCCTCCAAGAAGGGCTTTGCTAATGCAATACCAAATGTCCAGGCAAACAGAATACAGCACTTATCATAGGGATCCTATACATGTATTTGTCAAATATACTGGTTGAGGATCCAGAGTTTTTCGGAACTAGGGTTGGATGCCATGTGTCGGCAGTAGAATGGGTGTAGTAGGGGGGGGGGGGTTGACTGTAACGTGTTCGTGTTCGGCGTTCATTTACACTACAGGTCTGTAGTGTAAATGAACGCCGCTATAGCTACGCGTCGCCACCGTCGCGTTCTACAATAAGCTTCCAATTACTTGTGACGTCATCAAAACTGTAAAATCGCTAATTTCACTGTTTTTAAAAAGGTTATTTAATTTCCTAAAAGTGTATTCTTAGTACAATTAGTCCATTGAATGTATCCATGCTGTTTGACCAAAACAGAGTGGACGCTATCATACATAACTGGAAGAACCAAGTTTTCTCTAATGAAACAATCCAAGGCGTTCCACAAAGGCATTCGACGTGTTTGAAGCCGCCTATCGGCGGGTTCCGGAACCTCGCGTCTAGATACCCTCCTAAGAGGGTTCTGCTTATAGGGATTCTGCAGTAATAAACATGCAGGGGTACATTTATAAATGAAGTGACAAATATTATGTGCTACCTGTACTTCTACAACCGAAAAAGTTGAGGCATTTTCGACAATACATGTATGAATAGATTATTGCCAATAATTATGCTTACACACCTGCATATCTGCAGGAGCTGACTGGTTAAAGACTATGAGAGTTCCTGCTAGGGATTGGCAACTTAAAAAATGTTATGATACAAAATGATATTGATATTTCCTTAACAATACAGTATCATAACAATATTTTTGACAACACTATCTGCTACCCAGGCATAATTTTAATGAATACTAGTATAGAATATTAGAGTACAGTCAAAATATGTGTTGGTAGATAGTTATTTGCCTTGGTGCAAAAATGTCTAGGTAGTTAAGGTAAGTCAATATCATACTGATATGAAGTACCATTATAATGGACCTTACCCTTATGCTGCCAGTGGTCAATTTGGCCAATACAAAATGATGCTAACACCTAAAAAATGACAGAAACCCTGGCACATGGGTACTCATCGGAATGTGCTTAGCACAAGCTTTCTAAAGAATACCAACATGACAGGGTTTAGACGTTTTTCAAAGATCTTTGCATCATTGTGCTTTGGATGAACGTAGCCTTAGCATTGGAAGTGTTATACTGAAAAATAGTACCAGTATAGCGAACCTTAAATGATGAATACATTTGGAATCCTACAGAGTACCATCCCCCACTTCCTGCTCCTGTATACCACAGGGATAAACCCTGGCCAAGCACTATTTACATTGCCAATACCTCCACTTGGGTAATGGATGCTGTGTATATAAACATGTGCCTCCCTAGACGCAGACAGACAGATGTCTTCAGAGCCACACAACTAATAACAAGAAAAGATAATTGTACATTTGCTTTTTATTTACATCTGTGAAATATTTGGTGGCACATGGGGCAAAAACATAGAAAATCAGACATCTGGTGATTATCTATCATTCTATGGTAGGAGGAACTGTTGAAGAAATAGTTATTTTTGGTGGAAAGGATTTGTTTTTCTTTTCCCTCTGGGTTCTGGGGGCAGGTCCAGTTAACCGTGTTCTACCGTGTTCTACCGCTAGCAGGCATCCTGCAAAAATAAACATGCCAGACCCTTATCCCTGTATTACATGTGTTTCTAAACAAGCACCTCTGTCTCTATTGGTATTATTCCAAACTAGTACTGGCATTCTATTACAACCAGGGCTACGCATGTCAGACTGCCCAATCGTCCTTGATTACCTTTTATTATACCCCCAAAAATGAGCACCTAAGGCATGTTCATTTGCATGTGAAATTAGAACCTTCATTTCTATTGGATTTTTTCTGAACTACTGGGGTAGCCTGGATATCTAGGCTGTCATATCTATTTTTCAGTCAAGTTTTTCTATTACCAGGCACTAAGTGGTCAGGGTGTCTAGAGTGGCCAAATTAGTTTGCATTCATCTCACCAGGGCTCTTTTCGTGTATGAATCCACTAAAGATAAGACCAAGTGCTGCCAACTTTCTACGATTCCGGGTACTACACCACAGTGGTTGCTGGTTGGTCAACTCTGAAGGGAATGTCAACTTTTCAGGGACTAGGAGCCTTAAGTCTATTACTGGAGTTAGTATTCTTATCCCGTACTTATTTCAAAGTCACGTTTTGTTCCAGGTAGTCTCAGATATCATTAATAATCTGGCATTGTTTTTCAATGTTATAGGAAATGAAGCATATTGTTCCATCTCCCTTTTCTGATGAGCACCTCAGTATTCACCCAGTCTGCTACAGTAAGCTGGAGGCCTAGAGTAAAATCACTCAGATCTGAAAAGGAAAAGGATTGGTGCCCGCGCCTTCTCTGCCTATGCACCACACCTTTGGAATGAGCTCCCTGACAACATCAAGGCTGCTGATAGTGTGCAAAACTTCAAGAAACAGCTGAAAACATTGCTATTTTGAAAGGAGTTTATATGACTATATGGACCATAAACAACTGTCCACTGACTTTCTTTAAAGTGCTTTTGAACATTATAGGTGGAAAGGGCACTATATCAAATATCAATTATTATTATCATTAATACCACGCCTTTGGAATGAGCTCCCCGACAACATCAAGGCCACTGATAGTTTGCAAAACTTCAAGACACAGCTGAAAACATTGCGATTTCGAAAAGATTTTATTTGACTATATGAACCATACACATCTATCCACTGACTATTCTTTATAAAGCAGCACTTTTGAAAAATATAAGTGAAAAGGGCACTACATAAAATATCAATTATTATCAATTATCATTATGAAAAGAGGTTCTGCAGTATATCATCCTGTGCTCATTTGAAAGCAATGTTTTGTTCCAGGTAATCTCAGACATCATACTAATTTGGCATTGTTTTTCAATGTTATAGGAGATGAAGCATATCATACCTGCTCCCTTTTCTAATTTAAATTAGTACCTTAATTCTCACCCAGTCTGCTAGAGTTAGCTAGGAGAATATTCTCTCCTGGTATATCATCCTGTTATCATTTGAAAGCCACAATATGTTTTGTTCCAGGTAGTCTCAAACATCATAACTAATTTGGCATTGTTTTTCAATATTATAGGAAATGAAGCATATTGTACCTGCTCCCTTTCCTAATAAGCAGTTCAGTTCTCATACACCACCCAGTCTGCTAGAGTAAGCTAGGAGAATAATATCTCCTGGTATATTCATCCAGTGCTTATTTGAAAGTCACATATTTTGTTCTAGGGAGTCTTAGACATTTCAATATCATAGGAAATGAAACACATTTTACTTAATTGCTCCTTTTTCTAATCAGCATCTCAGTTTTCATATGACACCCACTCTGCTAGAGAAAGCTAGGAGAATAATCTCTCCTGGTATGTGTCATCCTGCGCTCATTTGACGTACAGCCACTGCATGGTGTCGCCAGGTACCAGCACTGATGCTATTGTCACGGTATTGTTATCCAATTTCACCCGGAGATTAGCAGGAGAAACAGCTCCACTGTGTGCTGCTAATTACTCTGTTTATTCCACTGCTGTGAGTTCCATATGCACACAATGCCTAAACAGTACCTGCTGTGAGTTCTGTATGCACACAATACTTAAACAGTACCTGTGTGTGGAGGCATGGTGATACACAATACAGTGTGTATGTACAGTGTACTCCCAGGTACAATGTAGTACACATAAAGAATGCATCAATATCAATGATTTTGTGGGTATCTTTTATCAGCTCCAGACTACTACCCCCACCCTACACACCCATTTCTTAAGTTAGCTGAATCTAATTACAGTTTACCTGTTTACACCCCCCCCCCCCCTTCATGCACATATACATGCACTAAAAAGCAATACGGGTAGCTAAGTATCTAAAGGTAGAAAAGGGTGACTCAAACCATACAAATTTAATACTCTCCTTCCTAAATTTCAAGGGTCAACGGATCCTAAATATCTAAAATGATACTCTATTAGAATAGGGTTCAAATTCAACCATCATCAAATTTAAAGCTCAAGGGCACGCATCCTCATGGTTCCTGGATGCTCAAATAATTAATGCTCATTCAAGTAGGCTACATGTACCTGGATAAGTCCCATGCCATATAGCACTCACAATGGCCTCATTATAAGGTAAATGTGCACTTGGCACTTTACATATTAAGCCGTAATTTGAGAACGCTCTAGTAAATGCATATTGGATTGCTTAATTAACCCTTGTGATGCTGAGTCTACTTTTCTGTCCAAGTACAAGGTATGGTACCACACACATATTTCACAATTACCTAAACCTTGTCATGTGGGTATTCATTTGAAAGCTCTTGCTGAGCACTATCAGATGAGTACCTGAATGTGCAAGGGTTCTAGATATTTTTGCACTTTTTAAAAATATATTTTGTTTTGTCGAA
>OZ012689.1:46840254-46845254 GCA_963942565.1 Maea johnstoni | reverse complement strand
GGGATCACCAGACCAAGTGAAACACGGTCCCCCCTCCCCCCCTGCTACTCACCTGGCATGAAAACATGTCACAACAACATCTCATCACCTGAGGGCCTCTACTGGGGGACCACCAGACCAAGTGAAACACCCCCCCCCCCTCTGACTGCTACTCACCTGGCATGAAAACATGTCACAACAATATCACACCACCTGAGGGCCTCAACTGGGGGATTACCAGACCAAGTGAAACACCCCCCCCCCCCCTGCCTCCCCCTCTCACTGCTACTCACCTGGCATGAAACATGTCACAACAATATCACACCACCTGAGGGCCTCTACTGGGGGACCACCAGACCAAGTGAAACACCCCCCCCCCCCCCTCACTGCTACTCACCTGGCATGAAAACATGTCACAACAATATCACACCACCTGAGGGCCTCTACTGGGGGACCACCAGACCAAGTGAAACACCCCCCCCCCCCCCTCACTGCTACTCACCTGGCATGAAAACATGTCACAACAATATCACACCACCTGAGGGCCTCTACTGGGGGATCACCAGACCAAGTGAAACACCCCCCCCCCCTCACTGCTACTCACCTGGTATGAAAACATGTCACAACAATATCTCATCACCTGAGGGCCTCTACTGGGGGACCACCAGACCAAGTGAAACACCCCCCCCCCCCCCTCTGACTGCTACTCACCTGGCATGAAAACATGTCACAACAATATCACACCACCTGAGGGCCTCTACTGGGGGACCACCAGACCAAGTGAAACACCCCCCCCCCCTCTCACTGCTACTCACCTGGCATGAAAACATGTCACAACAATATCACACCACCTGAGGGCCTCTACTGGGGGATCACCAGACAAAGTGAAACACCCCCCCCCCCCTCTCACTGCTACTCACCTGGCATGAAAACATGTCACAACAATATCACACCACCTGAGGGCCTCTACTGGGGGATCACCAGACAAAGTGAAACACCCCCCCCCCCCCTCACTGCTACTCACCTGGCATGAAAACATGTCACAACAATATCACACCACCTGAGGGCCTCTACTGGGGGATCACCAGACCAAGTGAAACACCCCCCCCCCCCCTCACTGCTACTCACCTGGCATGAAAACATGTCACAACAATATCTCATCACCTGAGGGCCTCTACTGGGGGACCACCAGACCAAGTGAAACACCCCCCCCCCCCCCCTCTGACTGCTACTCACCTGGCATGAAAACATGTCACAACAATATCTCATCACCTGAGGGCCTCTACTGGGGGACCACCAGACCAAGTGAAACACCCCCCCCCCCCCTCTGACTGCTACTCACCTGGCATGAAAACATGTCACAACAATATCACACCACCTGAGGGAATCTACTGGGGGATCACCAGACCAAGTGAAACACCCCCCCCCCCCTCTCACTGCTACTCACCTGGCATGAAAACATGTCACAACAATATCACACCACCTGAGGGCCTCTACTGGGGGATCACCAGACCAAGTGAAACACCCCCCCCCCCCCCCTCTGACTGCTACTCACCTGGCATGAAAACATGTCACAACAATATCTCATCACCTGAGGGCCTCTACTGGGGGACCACCAGACCAAGTGAAACACCCCCCCCCCCCCTCTGACTGCTACTCACCTGGCATGAAAACATGTCACAACAATATCACACCACCTGAGGGAATCTACTGGGGGATCACCAGACCAAGTGAAACACCCCCCCCCCCCTCTCACTGCTACTCACCTGGCATGAAAACATGTCACAACAATATCTCATCACCTGAGGGCCTCTACTGGGGGACCACCAGACCAAGTGAAACACCCCCCCCCCCCCTCTCACTGCTACTCACCTGGCATGAAAACATGTCACAACAATATCACACCACCTGAGGGCCTCTACTGGGGGATCACCAGACAAAGTGAAACACCCCCCCCCCCTCTCACTGCTACTCACCTGGCATGAAAACATGTCACAACAATATCACACCACCTGAGGGCCTCTACTGGGGGATCACCAGACCAAGTGAAACACCCCCCCCCCCCCTCTCACTGCTACTCACCTGGCATGAAAACATGTCACAACAATATCACACCACCTGAGGGCCTCTACTGGGGGATCACCAGACCAAGTGAAACACCCCCCCCCCCCTCTCACTGCTACTCACCTGGCATGAAAACATGTCACAACAATATCTCACCACCTGAGGGCCTCAACTGGGGGATTACCAGACCAAGTGAAACACCCCCCCCCCCCTGCCTCCCCCTCTCACTGCTACTCACCTGGCATGAAACATGTCACAACAATATCTCACCACCTGAGGGCCTCTACTGGGGGACCACCAGACCAAGTGAAACACCCCCCCCCCCTCCCTCACTGCCACTCACCTGGCATGAAAACATGTCACAACAATATCTCACCACCTGAGGGAGTATACTGGGGGATCACCAGACCAAGTGAAACACCCCTGCCCCCTCTCACTGCTACTCACCTGGCATGAAAACATGTCACAACAATATCTCACCACCTGAGGGCCTCTACTGGGGGATCACCAGACCAAGCGAAACACCCCCGCCCCCCCCCCCCCCCCCCCCCCTCTCACTGCTACTCACCTGGCATGAAAACATGTCACAACAATATCGCACCACTTGAGGGAATCTACTGGGGGATCACCAGACCAAGTGAAACACTCCCCCCCCCCCTCTGACTGCTACTCACCTGGCATGAAAACATGTCACAACAATATCTCATCACCTGAGGGCCTCTACTGGGGGATCACCAGACCAAGTGAAACACTCCCCCCCCCCCCCCCCTCTGACTGCTACTCACCTGGCATGAAAACATGTCACAATAATATCACACCACCTGAGGGCTACTACTGGGGGGTCACCTCTTTCACCAGACGAAGTGAAACACACCACCACCCCCCTCCCCCCCCCCCGCCCCCCCCCCCGCCCCCCCCGTCCCCTCTCACTGCTACTCACCTGGCAAGAGAACTACTACTGGTGAATCACCAGACAAAATGTAACGGCACAGCTTCTGAGGGCTACCAGAAAAAGTGAAAAAGGTAACAAAAAAAAAATTTCAACCCCTCTAAGGGAAATGGGGCAAAAGTGTTAGGGGGGTTTGTAACTGTAGAAACTACACAACCGAGTCTAGTGAAATGTAAGGATGTAAGACTTGGAGCAGGTGAAAAACACTGGGCCATTAATTACAGGTGAGAACACCTGGGAGAGGACCTCTCACTTCTAACGACCCTTTAACTATAGAATACCTGGCCTGGGCCATTAATTACAGGTGAGAACACCTGGGAGAGGACCTCTCACTACTAACGACCCTTTAACTATAGAATACCTGGCCTGGGCCATTAATTACAGGTGAGAACACCTGGGAGAGGACTTCTCACTACTAACGACCCTTTAACTATAGAATACCTGGCCTGGGCCATTAATTACAGGTGAGAACACCTGGGAGAGGACCTCTCACTACTAACAGCCCTTTAACTATAGAATATCAGACCTGGGCCATTAATTACAGGTGAGAACACCTGGTAGAGGACCTGTCACTACTAACGACCCTTTAACTATAGAACACCAGGCCTGGGCCATTAATTACAGGTGAGAACACCTGGTAGAGGACCTGTCACTACTAACGACCCTTTAACTATAGAACACCAGACCTGGGTCATTAATTACAGGTGAGAACACCTGGGAGAGGACCTCTCACTACTAACGACCCTTTAACTGTAGAATACCAGACCTGGGCCATTAATTACAGGTGAGAACACCTGGGAGAGGACCTCTCACCACTAACGACCCTTTAACTGTAGAATACCTGGCCTGGGCCATTAATTACAGGTGAGAACACCTGGGAGAGGACCTCTCACTACTAACGACCCTTTAACTGTAGAATACCTGGCCTGGGCCATTAATTACAGGTGAGAACACCTGGGAGAGGACCTCTCACTACTAACGACCCTTTAACTATAGAATACCTGGCCTGGGCCATTAATTACAGGTGAGAACACCTGGGAGAGGACCTCTCACTACTAACGACCCTTTAACTGTAGAATACCAGACCTGGGCCATTAATTACAGGTGAGAACACCTGGGAGAGGACCTCTCACCACTAACGACCTTTTAACTGTAGAATACCTGGCCTGGGCCATTAATTACAGGTGAGAACACCTGGGAGAGGACCTCTCACTACTAACGACCCTTTAACTGTAGAATACATGGCCTGGGCCATTAATTACAGGTGAGAACACCTGGGAGAGGACCTCTCACTACTAACGACCCTTTAACTATAGAATACCAGGCCTGGGCCGATAATTACAGGTGCGAACACCTGGGAGAGGACCTCTCACTACTAACGACCCTTTAACTATAGAATACCAGGCCTGGGCCATTAATTACAGATGAGAACACCTGGGAGAGGACCTCTCACCACTAACGACCCTTTAACTGTAGAATACCAGGCCTGGGCCATTAATTACAGGTGAGAACACCTGGGAGAGGACCTCTCACCACTAACGACCCTTTAACTGTAGAATACCAGGCCTGGGCCATTAATTACAGGTGAGAACACCTGGGAGAGGACCTCTCACTACTAACGACCCTTTAACAATAGAATACCAGGCCTGGGCCATTAATTACAGGTGAGAACACCTGGGAGAGGACCTCTCACTACTAACGACCCTTTAACTATAGAATATCAGACCTGGGCCATTAATTACAGGTGAGAACACCTGGGAGAGGACCTCTCACTACTAACGACCCTTTAACTATAGAATACCAGACCTGGGTCATTAATTACAGGTGAGAACACCTGGGAGAGGACCTCTCACTACTAACGACCCTTTAACTGTAGAATACCTGACCTTATCTCCCGCACACCTGGCCACTTAATCAGGATAAACGAGCCAATTACTCATCTTTGACCCAATAACCTTCCATGTCATTAATTAGCCTGTCCTGCCTGCCTTACCTGCATGTACAGCTG